>JAOYMR010000019.1:2620643-2633671 GCA_025802075.1 Tenebrosternarchus preto | reverse complement strand
GTACGGCCAGTTTAATCAGTTATTTCTTTGGTGTTCACTGGCTTTTGGGTTTACAGTTCATAGGTCACACACGCATACTACATAGAAATTGCTAGAAGTGTAATATATGTGACTTCATTTGAAATAAAAATTAATCCGTACTCGCAACATCACTAAATAATAAAATTGACATTGTAATATTTGTCTAAACCACTAGCCTGTAATATTTACAGTCTACTGATTTCAGCTTTGAAAGTGATACATGAAAGCAGATAGCTAATTTGCTTGGTGTGACATCAGGAATAAACATGATTTTCTGTCTTGTTTCCAGGTTAGTGTTGTTTGACTGCAGGCTGAGGCAATTGTGAAACAGACTGGCAGATGGAGTGAACGCCCTCGTTTTTATGTTGACATACAGAACGGGCGTGAACAAGCTAAATAATCAGCCTCTCGCTCAGGTGACTATTGTATAACCTTTCCAGAGAACCTTTCCGTTCCTGGTGCATATGCCTCCACAGAGTAAGCAGGAGAACACGCACACGTTGTCCAGGTGACGACAGTGTCATGACGACCTGCTTCTGCATTAAACATACAGTCATGGAGTATGAAGAGAGCAGCCAACTTCACACCGAAGCATAATTAAGATCATCTGTACAAATACGGATGGTAAGCTGTTTTGTCTGGTGTGGACCATCTGTACACAGTTTTTAATTTGACTCAGTCTAAGGCTTCACCATTGGCGTGGAGCTGAAAGCACTCAAGTTCTGGAAGCACAGAATGCCACGATCCAAAGAAATTTCAGAGGTCCTCCGCAAAAAGGTTGTTGAGGCTCATCAGTCTGGAAAAGGGTATAAGCTTATTTCCAAAGCTCTGGGCCTACCCAAAACCACCGTCAGGGCTATACTGTGCAAATGGAAAAGATTTGGGACAGTCGTAAACCTGCCCAGGAGTGGCCGTCCCCCAAAAATCTCTCCGAGAGCGAGGCGAGAAATCATCCGAGAAGTAATGAGAAACCCTTGCACGACCTCTAAGGATCTGCAGGCCTCCCTCGCCTCAGCGAACATCCATGTCCATGACTCCACCATTCGAAGGATACTGGGAATTCACGGAAGACCGACTTTAAGTAGCTTAGAGGATGGCGCAGTGTTAAATACCTCTTTTAAAGAAGAGGGAGGCATACCAGAGCTTTGTGAGGATGGCTCGAGTCGAAATGTCAAGGCCGAAAAGGATCAGCATGGACTTGATGCCAGCAGTGATCTCGTTGATGGCAGTGTTAAAACTGAGGAGGGGCATTTCGATGAAATTGAAGTAGTTTATACTGGTGTCAAGGAGGATGATGACTACTATGATAATGAGGAGCACTGACCTTGATGATGACTGTGAGGGTAGTGAAGGTGGTGACAATTTATGGGATGATGGTGGTAAACAATGACGGTGACTGCAGTGGTGTTATTAAAATGTCTGTAATAGTATTATTGATAATTGTCATGATAAAGTACAGAAATGTAAAAGAAACAAACAACCAAAAAAAAACAAACCCAACAACATTCACTAATACCCCCCACTTGGTAGCACTTAACTAGCCAGTGACCAAGAGTGCATCTAGCTTACAATGTTTAAATGGACTGCCAGAAATTTGGCCTGCAGGTCAGATGTGAGGAGAGACAACACATATGCCTTCCTGACAATCATGGGACCGTGATAAAATGAACTGAACCTAAAACATCCCTGTGTTTATTTGCCCTTGGCCCTTATTCTTCATTGTAAAGTGCATTGGTCCTGGTAAGTTTGTAAATTAGAACCCTTAAAGGAATCATTGGTGACTTAAAAACTCTCCAAGTTCTGAGTTTGGTTAGTCTTTATCAAAGGCCACCTTAAGTATCTGCTTGTTTTACTCTCAGGCAAAATGTTTGCCGTCACGTCAGCAGCTTTGCATAGTTGTTATAGGGAAAGGTCCTCCAAAGCTACCTTGGAACAGACATCAGACTCCACATGGCCAGGTTTTACAGGATCAGCTCTGTCATCCTCATGCTCCTCCAGCCTGTCCAAAAACTGTTTTGCCTAACTGATGGTGATAGACTGATGACTAACTGATGACTAACTGGCTTTGGACGCAATATGCTGACAGAAAATTTGAGTATTTCAAAAATTTTCTTGGTTCATAGTTTGTGTTTAAAAAGAACATTGATTTGATTCCTATATTTCTGTAAATAGCTCATGCACATATATTAAGAAAGAAGCGTAGGCACCTTATGTGTAATATGTTCCTTCCTCCTGGGTTTGGTTATCTGTGACGTGGTAGAAGATGTGTTTCACTCTGTTGGCTTTATTTTTGAGCAAGCTGTCAAAAATGGGTTTTAAAAACTCTGATTGTGCCAGGTACCCCGTGAAGGTTGGTATCTCCTGTTTTTTCCCCTTTTGTCTGTAATAAAATGTTAAACCATGGGATGTAGTCATCATATCTTTTGATCTATGGCAATGGGTTAAAGGGAGAAGCTTGAAAGGTTTTACAAAGTAAACATTGTGTTCATCTTCCCCTTGAGTATATCGACCTCCGGATAGAAGACAAGGAGATCTCAAATAACTGATACTGCTATTTATGTCATAAAAGAACAAAAATATTGCCTTCTAATGTGATGCATAGTTATATTGGTTTTATATGGACAGTTATTTGTTTATTTTTACACATGCAGCATATTTCCTAAAGGTAGCTGGAGTAGCCTTTCTGATCTAGGGGTGTGTGTGTGTGTGTGTATGTGTGTGTTTGAAGGGTATTCCTGTAGAACACCTTGTAGAATGTTTACCTTCTTACAAAACCTTGTAGAATGTTTACCCTCTTAAAAGCACAGTCAGGGACCACACAACAGACACTAAAATAATGTGTATAAAATTTTTAGAGTACCACAACACAAACTAGTAAAAAAAAAATTATAATAAATTGATAGAAGTAACCTCATAGAATGCCGATCCAGTTAATACAGACACAAGCAGTCTTGAAATCTGAGATTTCCTTTTAGCTCTACTGAATTCTGTGAGATTTATTTGTTGTTTAATTAGGATAATGGCTTGATTTAACACTCCTTTTGATTGAAGTTTCAGTTTGAGGGACGACCTTAAGATGCCTGGGAGAGAAACTCGTCACTGGAATATTTTAGACTCGGCTGCAGAAACGATGCAAAATCTTTTTGTTTTGACTTTTGACAAATTGGTATAACTCAATACTGCCGTTACTTCCTGACATGCAGGCAAGTTGCACCCGCATGCACTTCTGTGCACGTACACTGATAGAGGTGGGGGGAAAACCCCTCTCGTTTGCCGTTTGTGATGCAGACCATATCTGTGTTACTGTCGTAACTCACCACACCCTAACTGCTGGATGAGTGTAATTTTGATTTGTTACACTACCATGCATGTGATTTGGGATCAGGCCAGTGGCAGAAGACCAGAATCTTCATTTGCTTCTCAGAAAGCACAAAGGGCATACAGGATAATTTAAGTGCGCGTGCACCAAGTGTGGTGGAGAGTGCATTCTTCAGTGAAGTGCCACAAACCGTCACCCCCGACTGACATACAGGCAGCGTTAGTCAGAACCATACACACAGGAGCAGGTTTGTTTTTAAGGCCACTAGACCTATGTTGAACCAAAACAAGAAGAATAAGATGTTAACATGCACTGATCATGTGGACTGCATGTCTGTGTGTGTGAATGAGTCACAGAAGCAGTAGACTAAAAGTCCTGTGATATTCTTTGTGTGATCTTGTGTGACCAAACCTGTGAAAACAAATGGTATGCACACAGGCGTTTGTATGCACCTTTGTGCATGTGAGCTATGCTTCCTAATGAGGCACAGACAGGCAAGGTGAAATTCTTACAAGGAAGGAAGGTAGTGAGGATCGCTGTTTTATGAAATGCTGAAACAAGCTTAGGGAGAGGGAAAAAACAACAGCTGGTCAATGCAGGCCTAGCAGTGAGCATCGGCACACTCGCACACTTTACACTTACCTCATATCCATACACAAGTCTCTCATTCGTCTGTCACACACGTCTGCTTCAAAACAATACCCACCTATCACATCTCTCTCTCTCTCTCTCACACACACACACACACGTGACCTCAGTGAACCGAAGCTATCAATCAAAATTTTATTCTTAGTGTATGTCATGTTCTCTGCTTTAACGCTATTAATTCCTTCCATTTAACGAGATATGCAAAGTTTAGGGGTAGGGTATATCACCAACGAAGAGGTGTCTGCTAATGATCTAATTTTGCTTTAGTAGCTTTATATCTTTAGTTTTACTTTAAGTCCTTATAATCTGATATTAATAAAATTAAGATATACGTTAGTGATTCGGAAAATGGACACGGATGTCGCATTATCTTTTTCTTCCTGTATGAAATCTGTAATTAAATACCAGGCTTGGCTGTAATCTTTGTGTCATTATTATCCTGTAGGTCAGGATCGGTTCTCTCCTTGTAAATCCTAGTATGTGCAAAGCATTTACAGTGGAAATTATGATCCGAATACAATCTTGAATTTTGTGTTCTCCTACTCACTGAGCTAGGTCATTGTCCGTAAACTTGGCTTGAAGCCAGCTAGTTTTCGACAGCCGATTGGCTGCTAAGATTTAGCTTTGGCTCTGCTGTATTAAAATAGTCAATCCTGATTGGCCTAGAATGAAAAGCCGTTGTGGGCTGATGCTTCCTCTCATGAATATTTATTAAGTCATTGCACGACAGGAGGCCTTAACTAATACTTAGGGATTGTCTCTGGAAAAACCTGTTATGTGACTGCATTAACCGTTACTTCTCGGCGAATTTCGATAAACATTATTGGACACCAGCAACACGGAATAACGCTGAAGGTTGGTTTTTGATGCACTGTTTAAGATGCCGACGGCCGTGGCGTACTGAAGCTAGACATTTTCTCTAGCTACATTTCGAAACGGGGAAGCACCGGCCGGTTAAGGCAGGAAGTTAGCAAGAAATTGTTAGCATTGTCTTTTTGAGATTCGCTTTTTTATTTGGAACTAGCAGTGCTAGTTTATAGCTGTATAGTTTCGATACCTCCACTGATATTGCTTATTTCACAACTACTGTCAGACTTCGATTTTATTGTGGAGGAAATGGGTAGTTGGATTATTTGATCAGTAACGTTGGCTAGCCGCACCCATCCAAGCTTAAGTATGCTAGCAAGTTGCTTAAATATTGCTTGCTAGCTAACTTATTTTAAGTTGGAACTTGTATGAATGTAGTAGGAACGGCTTTAAACCTAAGATGTTGTTCCTCTGTTCTTTCAGGTCAGTGTAATCTGGTTACAACCCCGGCTGCAAAGAAACAGTGGATTGACAGCTGAAGGGAACGCCCTATCTTTAATGTCACCTGCGCCGTAGACCGCATCCAGCAACGCGATATAAAGGCAGTGGAAGTCGGGCCGATAGTTTGATTCGGTTTAGCAAGTGTTGGGGAATAAAAACTGCGTTTGGTAGCTATATGCCTCTCTATAGCCTGCTAACTATAGCGTTTGAGAATATCTTGGGACATAGCTACGGTTTAGAATCAAGGCGGATAACACATTGCCCTCTGACGTTATCCTCTTTAGCGAGCTTCATAATTACTCTGGCGCTGGCGTCTAGCTAAGTTAATTTGAACTTCTGTTTGCAAGGACATTTTCCCCAAACCTGCCAAGATGATGCAGATCTGCGACTCGTACAATCAAAAGAACTCTCTGTTCAACGCAATGAATCGCTTTATTGGTGCCGTGAATAACATGGACCAAACTGTAATGGTGCCCAGTCTGTTGAGAGACGTCCCGATAGACGACGCAAAGGAGGTGAACCCCGTGCGGACCGCTAGCAACAGCTCCAGCGCATATTTCCATGACGGAGATATGTACGGTTATTACGTGCTTCTTAAGTCCATTAGGAACGATATCGAGTGGGGTGTGCTTCAAGCCGACGAGCGGCGAAAAGATAAACTCGGGGTGACCGCCCTGGAGATTTCCCGCATTGATCCGGACGACGAAGACCTGGAGAAGTTATTTCATTTCCATTTGAATGGATTACATACTGTTCTGGCCAAGCTAACCCGCAAGGCGAACACTCTTACAAACAGGTACAAGCAGGAAATCGGTATAGGAAGCTGCGGGCATTAAACCATCGGTGAACTCCCCCTCGCTGCCGGTGTTCCGCGGTGGACAAGGGATCCGTTCATCGTAATAGACGGTGCAGCAGTTGCAGGCGTGTGGCCTGTTCTGGTGCTCTATCTTATCCTTATCGGGAAAAAAAAACAAAAACGTATACTTGACGTGTACGCACTATTGTCCCTAGCTAAACATTTACTTATTTTTTGTTGTTTGCACTTTGTCTAACTTGGGCACTGTATCCTACTTTTGGCTTGGGGTAAAGCACATGTTTGCCTGTAATTTAAAAAGATATGCAATGGACGTTTCACAGAGGGTTTTTGAGGGTTAGTTTCCAACAAGACAAGGCTCCTATCGCTGTTATGGGCGACATACTACTGCTGCGTACTAATCACTTTGTAACGTAAAGACGAAAATGCCAGTGACTGTAATCTACAGTAGGTGTAATCAATGACGTGGAATCACATGATAATTCTGTTTAGTTCTATAGAATGTTGACAGATTCCAGGAGATCGTTTAACTGTGTTATGAATTGTTTGTCATGCTAATACGTGAAAGTTGTCATGTCTTTTTTTTTTCTATCACTGCGGTACGGAAAATAAATTTTGTAAATCCTATCATTCGTTGACTTCAATCTTTATTACTGCATACACGGTAGTAATTTAACTATTGTTACTGAGAATATCTGCAAACCATACTTGAAGACTAGTGTAGTTTCCACCTTACATTTCTTACTGGCTATCTTAATCACATGTGTTTGGAGACAATGCTACCACCTACACAGCTCATCACCATGGGTAACCGCTTGTGCCACAGGTGGCTCAGACAGCCTCAGCTGTTGTGGGAAGGAACTGGCATGTCTGATCATGCCCAGCCTATACAACAACCTGGAAGGACCTGAAAACACTCTGCAGTAATATTAGCAGTAAGGGAGATTAGCAGAGTGCTCCTCATTGCTGTAATTCTCCTGCCTTTCCCTTAGAAGACTCCTTGCTGCTGAGTCAGTGATGGAGCTCTCTTCCCTGTGACTAATGTGCTTTAAATAGACTTCTGCTTACGGCTGCTCCAAACGAGTGTAAATCAGCCAGCAGCCAGCCTAATCCACAAATGGCAGTGTGGGGTTTGTTCCTGGGGGAGCATAACAGCTGCCTTGGCCAATCGTATGTGTGTGTATGTATGTACATGCGTGCATGTATTTGTTTACTTGAAGAGTCAGAAGCCTGTTCCCAAACCATCCCTCTGAGAGTAAGCCTTTAGCCCAAGCCACACCGGTGTTCCCTCCTGCCCGCTGAGGCGTGCAGTGTTTTTCCGCTACTCTGACACACCTGACCCAACACAAAAGGCCTTGGTAATTAGCCGTTGGGCTGAATCGGATCGGAGTGCCAGAGTAGAGCAGATACCCAACCTGAGCACTGGCAGAGTCTCTTTGGGACCAAGCAAATGCGATTGATTTGAACTTAAAGACGTCCAATCACAGTTCTGCATAATGGAGTGTTTTCCCCATGGAGCAGCACACCTGACTCTGCTAGCTGTCAGATTGTTAAGCCCTGTGTGTACTTAACAAGGTGGGCAGAGGCGCAGAGCCAGGAACAGCATCAAACTGTAAGGCTATGGCCCTTACAGGATACGAGTCTGACAGCTGGTCTAAATACTTTGACCATGGTGCCCCAATGCCATTACCAGTGCTGGAACAAAGCATTGACTTTCTTTCTGACTCCATTTTGCTGATGCTGTGGCAGTTGCACTGATGCGCGAAGTGGATCAGCAAGTTTTTGAAAGCAGGTGTCCTGGGTTGTGGAAGGTCAATTTTTTCTAGTTATATAGTCCTTGTAATATTGGTGTTAAAAATGCTTTCTTCTTTAATTCCCATCTAAATTTAGCTTTTTTCTTATCTGTTTATGAAACATCTGTCTTCGGTGGTAAGTGTAGTTCTATCAAAATGATTAACATGACCATAAGAAGTGAAAAACTGTTAATCTGCAGCTTGTGCAATGAAATTTCTTACCGTCACAGCAGCCACAAAGTGGAATCTGAAATACAAATGGCTTAAGGAATGGGTAGGCCAGGGTGAACCACCCATCAAAGAAAGGCCTGCTCAGCACGCCCTGGTCTCTCGCTTCGCTGCGTACTGCAGTCTTTCATTGCAGAACATTCCATGCATATCAGCTAGCATGGGAGGTGCTCTTACAGTCCAGCGACTTGGTGCAAAGTACAAGGCTGGACAAAATTTACCGGACACGGATTAGACCCTTAAAAACAACACAATCCCAGCTGTTTCAATCTCTGGAAGAACAATTTAAAATTGTAACTTAATGGTTCCATAATCCCACTCCTTTACGTTGTAATGTCACTCTCCTTGAACACACCCGGACCAATTGCAAATGCATAATCGGTTGATGAGTTGAATCCAGTGAATAGCTGCAATCAGGAACCAATGACAAAAGTTCAGAGGAGGCAAAGACCTGCTGACAGACGGTAAGACTTTGTGGAAGGGCATAGCAACGTAGCATTAAAAACGAACACACCCCACTTTGACTCCGAAATTGTCTGAAAGCAACTAATTAAGGGCATTGGGGAAAGTGCCACTGTGCCAGTCCTGCTGACTTTGCCCTTTTCGTCGGAGATCAGAAGGTTTGTTTATTGGCTTCGCAGCTGATGTAACACGAGCCCATGGAACGAAAGAGCGGTATGGCAGATTCCCACACACAATAACGACGGCGGTGGTATGAGTCAAAGTCAAATGTATTTATACAGTTCTTTTTATATAACAACCCTTGTCACAAAGGAACTGTACAGTCGACCAGGTCCAAATGCCCACTGAGCAAAGCTAAAAGTGACAGTGGTAAGTCCCTTTGTAAAGAAGAAACCTTGTAAGGAACCAAGGTTCACAAGAGGAGCCCATCCTCCTCTGGATGACTGAAGACAGCACAACAGAACAAAATACACAATAAAAACAAAATAAACAATAGAGGGCTATTCTGGGGTCCTAGACGTTCTAATTTTGATTCGATGAGTGAAAACGTCCAAAACCCATCTGGAACGGGAACGGCTTCCCGGAATTCAACCTAGCGGATACCAATAACACAGTAACACATCAGGAGTAGATGTACCTTAGCAGAAAAATAAGACATATTATTAGACATGGTGAAATACTACATTGTGTAAAATAAGGGTATAAAAAAGTGTAAGGGTGTAGATTAACTATGCGAAGCTAAAAGCAAAGGGCCAAAAGGTATGACTGGCGTGAGGGTTCTCTGCGACATCAGCTCTCGGCTGCTGCCAGCGAGCAAATCCGAGTGACAAAAAAGGAGAAGTGACCTCATCCCATAACCTTAACCATAACTCAATACAGGAGCCCTCAGATCTACACTTTAACAAAATGCCTCACTAAACAAAGCCTTAAACATTGAGACTGAACGCAGACATGGAGCTCTTCACGGTTAATGTTATAACGCAAGCCAAACATTTCATCAGACCATGTCGTGATGCAATGCGCCCGTACTCTGTGAAAAGTAACGCCATGTTTGAGGTGTCGGAGAAGGTACGGTTGTGAAAAGCTTCGCTCACCACATGAACCCGCACAATCCCCATACATACAATTACAAAAACTAACTAAACAAAAAGTTTAATCAAACAAGTCTATATTTCATTCGTTTTTCTGTCATGTTTTCTATTTTTTTTTTTAATAGTAAAGATTCACATTTCATCGTGGTAATCAGTATGCGGAGAGTGAACTTTGGTCAGGTATTAAACCCTGAAGGTATGCCTCGCACTTCCACATTTGCGTTTTTCTGTTTCTAGACAGAACTCAGTTCGAGTCTACTTCTTCGCGACAGGGTTCTGATGCAGGCTTTGTATAGTTTCGCAATGACAGTGTATAGGCGAAGCGTCCGTGGTTTAAACCCGGTTTTATAATCCCCTCTGTGAGTCTGTCATAGTTACCTTAAACATACCGTCTTTTGTAGACAACTTCTAAACAATATGATGGGTGTGATTCATGAATCCGAAGGTCTTAAATTACAAAGAATAGGGTATTATCGGTCGTCTGGCTTAAAAAATGTCATCCAGTCTTTGCAGGGTCTCCTAATGGGGTTTCTACCGCTGGGAGCACGGCTCATTATCTTCCTGAGTCACTGGCCGATGTGGTCGATTTTATCGCGGTTCAGTTCTTGTAATATGATAACGTTAGACGTGCGAAATAGAACTGAGAACAACAGAGACCGTCACCGACGGCTACACCTGAGAGCAGGAAGGCGCCCCTGTGTTTCAGCCGTCTATAGCTATAGGTGGTGAAGGTGGTGCGTGTTTGTGTGTGGGCGGGGAGGACTGGAGGGAGGAGGCTGTTTTTAGAGGGGTAATAACATTTTGGAAGCTGCCGCAGCATCATCAGAGGATCTCTCTCTCTCTCTCTCTCTCTCTCTCTCTTCATAGCCCCCACCCCTCTCCCTCTCTCTCTCTCTTCATAGCCCCCACCCCTCTCTCTCTCTTCACAGCCTCCACCTCATGCGCACACACAGCGCGCTTCTCTCGAGTGGTGGTTATTTTGAATCGGCGGTATGTAGCCTATTTAAGATTCTCGAGCCAGCGCCAGTTGGGTGTACCTTTCAGTCGTCGTCTGCGGCTGCAGTTTCTTTCCAGGGACACACAGTGAAGTATAAAACGTTTACTTTATTTTTCCTATAGCAAACGTATAGGCGAACTAGTCTGAATGTAGTTGCCTATACGCTAAAACGATCCCAATTAACCTGCCTTGCGGCGAGAAAGCAGACCGTGGAAGAAAACACTTTTATGGTCGCTAATACACGTGAAGTAGTTCGGTGAAATCAATCACCTCTTTACTAGAGTACTCAGAATGTCTGACGAGGGATTGCCTCTGTACCAACCTAGAACAGCACCGCTACTGTGTAGTCAACCTTTCTCTTCTCACCAAAAACATACTGTAACGACATCTTAGCAAATTCATAGTATTTGGATCTGTGTGTTTATCACAGTAAACTAACGCTTCAGCTGAGGCTGACTAGCGCGCTATGAATTGCAATTAAATAGTTTAAATAGATCAGTCTCAAATGTAGTTGTAGTTATGTAATTTACTAATAACCCCGCATCGGGGAATGGACGAGTTTCCGATTGCGTCACTGTTCTGCCGACTATTTTATAATTTATAACTGTATACGACAAGCCCTGCTAGTTAATTACGGGTGTGGCGACACCAGATAGGTTAGCATATGGTAATTACGCTATGCTGATTTATTAGGTGGAGATTATGTGACCGCGAAAGCTATTTTCTTGTTTATTATTGTGGGTTTGTGTCAGTGGCACTGGATCTCAGTTGAAGATGTGTGTAGTGCAGGAATGCACAGAGCCGGGGTCAGAGGTCAGTTTTTACCTCCAACATCCCTGAAACATTTTAAGTCAGTGCAGTCAAGTCCAGTAGGTCTGGCTCTTATCATTTAATTATAGAGAACTCCCTGGTTAACTGTATAACAGACGTAAACATTGAGACAATGAGACTGTATACGTAAACTAAGCATGCTTATAAGCATGCTTATAACCTACATTTTGACAATTCAGAGGCCTTCCCTAGTATTTCAGATAATTTCAAGTAATTCAAATGTAATATAGTTTAAGACTTTAACATCTGTGAACCTGTTCTGTGTAGAGAGTTCAGAAACACAGAGGTCTGGAACAGCTGAATGTTGGAAGATCAGGACAGCTGTGTGGTTGCCACAAAAGATTCTTCAGTCATTCTTTTCTCTGGATTTGTCACAACAGCATAAAGAGTTAAAAAAAAAAAAAAAAACCTCACACACTGTACCTTTAATACTGCTGACCATTACAACCCTCCCCCCACTGGTTGTCATTCTGCTAACAGCTGAGGACAGGATGAGGCTGGGTGGAGACAGTGGGGCTGGGTGAAGATAGCTGGAGTTCACGCCCACCCCATGGCTCTGTAAAGGAGTGGGGCTGATTGGCCACTCAGATTCTGCTGAACTTCATCTGAATTTAATCAGGAAAGCTGAGCTACAAGCACCGAATAGTATGATTATATCTTACCATCTTTCTGTGTGTTCCTCTCTCTCTCCGTTTCTCTCTGTTCCTCTCTCTCCCTCCTGTTTCTCTCTCTCTCTCTCTCTCTCTCTCTCTCTGTCTCTCTGTCTCTCTGTCTCTCTGTCTCTCTCTCTGTCTCTCTCTCTGTCTCTCTCTCTGTCTCTCTCTCTGTCTCTCTCTCTGTCTCTCTCCGTCTCTGCTTCTCCTTCTGTTCCTCTTTCTCTCAGTCTCTCTCCCCGCTCTTATTTCATTTATTTATAATACTTTATTGGCATAAATGTGATTATAGAATTTTGCCAAAGCAGTAGAGAAGTTATATGCAAAAAAGGGGCTAGGTGACAACAACAAAAATGGTTTACATTACATAAATGAATAAACATACAGATAACCATATTAACATAGTGTGCCTATATAAACAAACAGATAACCATAGTAACGTAGTATGCCTATATAAAAGTATCATAAAAGAAAGCAGTTTCTTAAATCTTTCCAAACACTGCAGAGTTGAGGAACTTTGCTGCCCCAAGAATGACACCAAGTTTATGAGAGTCACAAAGAAAACTGAATGCAACTCTCTTTGTCTCTCTCTCTCTCTCTCTATCTATCTATCTATCCCCACCTGCCTGTCTCACGCTCTGCCTCTGTCTCTTTCTCTGCCTCTCTCTGCACTCCCCCCCTTCCCCCTGACTGTCTCCATCTCTGTCTATATGTTCATCCTTAACTTGTCTCACTGTCTCTGTCCTGTCTCTATCTCTCTTGTTTCGGTCTCCCTCTCTCTCTCTCTGTCCTTTTTCCACACTCAGAGCCCCCCCCCCCCCCCCACACACACTTTTCCAAGAATCCTTTTTCTGAAGGATGCA
>JAOYMR010000019.1:2601078-2616945 GCA_025802075.1 Tenebrosternarchus preto | reverse complement strand
GCGCGGCATCGGTGAGCGCGGCATCGGTGAGCGCGGCTGTGAGCAGAACAGCTGCTGGTTTTGCACTTCAGCAGTCGGCCCCCTCTCCCTCTCTCCACCCCCACCCCCACCTCACCTGTTTCAGCACTGCGTCCTAATCGCTCTGCATCTAATTTATGCTGAACAGAGCAACGTATGTGATTGGGTACTCCCCCCTGTGCGTGGTTATTGATTGGTTAATACATGCTTGTCAGGAGGGCTATTTGAAGCCAACGCCCACCCTCCCTCCCTAACCATTTATCAGGACTGTGATTTGCTCTCAAGGGAGGGGCTAGGGTGTCAATCAAACGACAGGAGAGCAGGGTTGTCGAGCAGTGTGTGTGTGTGTGTGTGTGTGTGTGTGTTTGTGCATGCATGTATTTGGTGGGAGGGAGTTAAATGAAAGGCTTGGTAAGAGAGAAAATAACCTAATTGGACAGAGATAGAACACAGATAAGAAATAAAGGGATGAATGAGAAATGATGACGAAGATGATGATGATGATGATGATGATGATGATGAAAAGAGCAGTAGGTGTAGTGGGATGATTAACCGCAGTGACCTTCTGGAACATGTGTGTGTGTGTGTGTTTGCGCATGTGAGTGGGTGTGGAGGTGTGTGAGTGCAGGAGTGGGTGTGGATGTGACTATGTGAAGGGGTTTATTCGGTCCATCAGTCAGGTTTGTGTGTGTGTGGTGTGTAGAGTATGGTGGATTATGGATGCATGTAGTTTGTGTGTGTGTGTGTGGTGTGTAGAGTATGGTGGATTATGGATGCGTGTAGTTTGTGTGTGTGTGTGGTGTGTAGAGTATGGTGGATTATGGATGCGTGTAGTTCGTGTGTGTGTGGTGTGTAGAGTATGGTGGATTATGGATGCGTGTAGTTCATGTGTGTGTGGTGTGTAGAGTATGGTGGATTATGGATGCGTGTAGTTCATGTGTGTGTGGTGTGTAGAGTATGATGGATTATGGATGTGTATAGTTCTAACAGGCCTTGATAAAAACTGGTATCAGTGGGCTTTCTTTGTGCATGTATTGTTAGTACAGTATAGTATAATGTTATGCTAATTTGCTTGAGAATGCATGTGTATGTAGGTGAGAGTGTGTGTGTATGTGTGTGTGGGGGGGGTGCCTCTGTGTATGTGGTTTTGTGTGTGTGTGTATGTGTGTGTGTTGGGGGGGGGGTTGTCTGTTTCCTTCCGATACTTCTCTCTCCAGACATGCAGTCATTGATTAGATCGATCTCGCTCAGTCTAACCCTTCAGTCTTCTACTGCTCTCTCTCTCTCTTTCTTGTGTAGTGCTAGATAGATGGCCCTCTTTCCCCGACCACACCCCCTTCTTTTGCTGCTGTAGGGGCGGATCTGCCACGGCGCTGCACAGTCTGTCCCTGCCCCCAGCCCCGCCCCCAAACTGTTTCATCATAACCCTGACTCCACCCCTGACCTGTTTCATCATAACCCCGAGGTTCGATACCAGCAATGCCAACCCCACCCAGCTGGCCGTTGGCCCTGGGGCCGAGGGTCTTTCCCTAGCCTTACACTGAACCACTTCTTCTAGTGGAGAGATTTTAACAATTCCATGAACGAGAAAAAACTGGAAGAAGCAGAAATATGTGGAAATGGGTAATGACATAGAAGAAAAAAGAAAGATAGATGTGAAAACAGGTAGAGAGAGAGAGAGAGTGAGAGAGACAAGAAAGAAAGATGTGAAAACAGGGAGGGAGAGAGAGGGGGGGCTATGGTGCTAATGTATAACTGTCCGGTGGGCTGTTGGGTAATTGCTAATTGAGTTTGAATTTTAAGTACTTTTCACCTTTTCATACCTCTGTCAATTTGACACCAGTAAACACTGTGACTGTATGTGTGTGTGTGTATGTGTGTGTGTGTGTGTGTGTGTGGGGGGGGGGGTAAAACAGGGAGGAGTGAAATTGGGAAGGTGAGCATGTGATACACGTGTGTGTGTGTGTGTGTGTGTATCACCTGTTTTACTTTAGTGTTCAAGTTGAACAGAAAACAGTGTTTCTGATACAACTGCTAAAACAAAAAACATTTTTCACTGTCTTTACTATATGTGATTTATAAAGAGAGAATGATACATTCTGTATGTATACTGACTTTGTTTGCTTCTGCTTTTGATATTTTTTTATTTGTTTGGTGTGGGCTTTGGCTAAATTGGCCAGTGATGTAAAGGCCTTTCCTGCTTTGGGTGCTTTGGCTGACTTCATATAGTGACCGCAGTGGCATGGGAGAATGCAAAGAGTGTAGGTTAACCAATGAGATTCCCTCCAGCTCTTAGGGACAAAAACGGAAAAAAAAAAACGCATTATATCTGGAAATGCCAGCAATGACTTAGAGAGATAGATGGAGAGAGAGAGACAGAAAGATGGAGGGAGAGAGACAGAAAGATGGAGGGAGAGAGACAGAAAGATGGAGGGAGAGAGACAGAAAGCAAGAAAAGAAGAGAAAGAAAGAAACAAAACAAAAAAAACCCCAAAAACAACAATAGAAGGGCAATGGAGGAAGGAAATGGAGAAAGATGGAGGGAAGCAGTGAAAACGAGTGTGGAACACACACACACACACACACTTTCTCTCTCTCACTCTCTTTTTCTTTCTCTCTCTCTCACACACAGACACACACACACACACACACACACACACACACACACGGAGCCTGCGAGCCCCCTGGCTGTCAGCCCCCAGACGGAGAGTAATAGATTGCGTTGTTCTGGTGTCTGCCGGTCGCCGTGGCTACAGCTAATAGCTCCTTGGAGCGCTTCACTAATACACCGCAGACAAACGCTCAGGAGAATGCATGTGTGTGTGTGTGAGTTTAGAAAACTATGGCTCTAAGCTATAGTTTTCTTTCTTGCTGTTTTGTTTATTTCTTTCTATTTATATATATATAAACTCTGTTCTGTTTCTGTAAGAGTTTGCTTGATTGCCCGAGTCAGTCTTTTTGTGCTGTTTGTACTACAGTTATTTTTGAAAAATGCCCCTTATTGTAACCGTTTTGCACGTGTGTGTGTGTGTGTACATGCATATGTGTGTGTTAAACAGAATATCATGAGATTGAGAAGGTGTGTTTTGCATGCCCCTGTATGTGTGAGCTTCCTTGACCTGGGTGTGTGTGTGTCAATTCAGAGGTGCTTGTACTGATAGATTTGTTTACATGTTATTTGAGTTGTGATCACTATGACTTTATTTATATGTAAAGAGAGCATTATACACTCATTTTATATATGTATACCGTTGACCACTGTGTATTTTGGTTGCTTATAGATTTATTGACATGTTATTGGGTTTGTGATGGATTTATTTACATGTTACCTGGGTTGTGATCACCATAGATCTTTTTTGGTATTTGGGTGATGGATTTATTTACATTATTGGAGTATTTGAGTTCAGGCACCTGAATGTTTGAGTTCTTTCACGGGGAATGCGGACCAGATTTAGGAGAACGTCTACAGAAATTTTACAGAAATTCTACAGGAAAATGTTTAAAAACCCAACTACAAACACTCTCTCTCTCTCTCTCTCTCTCTCTATCGAACTGGAAGCTGCAGTTAGGCAAGACTGATCAGTAACCAGAGCTGACCTGTAGAAGATTTTCAAATTCCCAGAAGACAGGAATACTGGAACCACTGGGAATTTCTTCCTGTTTTTCTGGCTGGAGAATTTTTTTTTTTTTTCTAATTTACTAATTCACTTCATTCCATTAGACTGAGCTGACTGCGTGTGGTTGGCATAACTCACAGGAGCCTTAAAGATGTCTGGATGTGGCCGGATGTGGCTTCTTGCTGAGTAAGCCGTTTTTTCTAACCGCTCGGCCAGCGGCCGGGTACTGTTGGATGGAGGCGGGCTTTCAGAGCTGCCAATCATGCGTTCTTTCCATATCATGGTGCAGCAGGGGGAACCAATGAGGTTGCGTTCACTCTGGCTGATGCCTCTGCTCCACCCGTCTCCGTGGAGTGGAGGCTGTTATGGTTACGCTGGGCTGCAGCGGTAAGGTTTCAGTCCTCGTCATAGCAACGGCTCTAGGAACGGCTGATGGATGGACAGCTTAGAGGCTCGGAACAAAAGATGAATTACTGGATGCTGCCATCATTTGTGTGTGTTTATGTGTGTGTGTTTCACAGCATGTTTCTTTTCTCATGCTTGACCTTGCTATTGTTCAGTTGTCTTGCTTGTGTTTTATCATGGTGGGGAATATGGAGCTGGTCAGTTTTGCTCGAGAGACACGTTATTACTGAGACTCATCACCACCTGTTAATCCCGCTGGGGAAAGAGCTTACACCTACAGGCACGTTGGTTTTTAATACTTTGGTTTATATTTGTTTTGCTTTTTTTGTATGGTTTTAGAAACACAAACACACACACACACACACACACACACACACACACACACAGATTGTCTACAGCTAGATTTAGCCTGTAAGATGAGTAAACACAAACATTCTGTTGACTGGCAGTCATGTGCTCTCCACCCCCACTCCCTCTCTCTTTCACACACAAACACAAACACACACACACACACACACACACACACACACACATGCATACAGCGGTGGCCCCAGCTTGCTGCCCTGCTGTGAAACCCAGATGATGCAAACAGCGGCTGATGCTACTCCTGTCACTCACATAGCAACCCACCCGTTTACCGATTTTGTACGTTCACGTGCATGTGTGTGTCTGCGTGTTTGAGCATATCTGTGTGTGCGGGCTTGAGAGAATGGGTGCTGTGGGACTGAGGGTTAGAGGTGGATTATAATTTTATTTTTGTGTGAAGCTGTAGGACCCAAAGTAATTAATTTAAAGAGAGAGAGACAGGTGAGACGTGGATAGATAGAAACAGAGAGAGAGAGAGAGAGAGAGAGAGAGAGAGAGAGAGAGAGGGGAAAGAGGAAGAGAGGGAGGGAGAGAAGTGTGAAATAAATAATTAGTCAATGGAAGGGCTGGTGTTTTCCATTAATAAGATTTTCTGCCTCACCGCAGTGCAACACGTATACAGGAACATGGGGCCCACCTGACACAACACACACACACACACACACACACACACACACACACACACAACACACTCATATACACATTCACAAAACACACTCACATATACATTCACAAACACACTCACAAACACACACATACTCACACACAACACACTCACGCACACATTCACGAACACACTCACACCCACAAACATGAACGTGCAAAAATGATAAACGAGTGAGCCCTCGTTGGTGCCACACTGGGTGGTAATACCTTCTATGACGTATCACCAGTACACATGTGACACTGTGAATCAAGGAATGTTACATGCATCTTGCATCCACTATCAAAGCCTCGTTCAAACTCGTTAGATCATTCATGCCTCCTTGTCATTAGCATGCTGGTCAGTGTTCAGCCTCACAAGAAAACACCTCACAACTTATACACATCACACATATACTCACACTTTAACACACACATGCAACACATGCTCACACACACACACATACTCAGACACAACACACATTCAAACACACACACACACACACACATAGCAGCTACAGAGGCATAGCAGCTATAGACACAACAGCTAGAGTCATAGCCACTATAGAGTCATAACAGCTACAGAATCATAGCAACTACTTAGTTCTAACGGCTATGCAGTCATAACAGCTATAGCAGCTATGTGGTTATAATAGCAGTGGAATAAAGGCAACTATAGCTGGATTTTTACACTCTTTCTTGACCAGGAAAGAAGCTAATAATCACATACACTGACATGCAAAAATTCATGAGACATGAATGAGTTTCATGAGTGTGTTCATCGTGTAGGACCCCCTTCAGCCCAGTGAATTACTGCAGCTTGACATGGCACAGATTTCACAAATGGATGGTGTGTGTGTGTTTTTTTCTCTCCTCTTCCCTCATTGTGAAGTTAATTCCCGGGTGAAGGACATGCCTGTGATCTGGTCAGAACAAACCATAGTGTTACCCTGTTTTAATACACAGTTCCAGTCACCCTGACCTTTAAAGAGTGATAAGAAAGACTGCAGTGCCAAATGGTGTGTATATGTGTGTGTGGTTGTGTATGTGTGTGTGTGTGTGTCTGTGTGTGTGTGTGAGTTTGTGCGTGAAAGAGAGCGACATTAAACATTTATCTTAGCCACACTACACACTTACAGTTCCATAGGCCTTCAATGTGACTAAATATTTCAATGTGCATAAACAGAAAAGGTTTAGTGTGATTTGTGGTTTGTTCTCTCAGATGATTGGTAGTTTGTTCTCTCAGATGATTGGTAGTTTGTTCTCTCAGATGATTGGTAGTTTGTTCTCTCAGATGAACGTTAGACAGTGGGCCCTCAGTCTACTTTTTGTCTTGCGCGTTTCATGTGATTTGGCAGTGCTAAAACCGAGTATGGCCGTGTTTCAATGCATCGAAGTGAAAGACTCACAGGGCATGATAAATATTTCCTCTTAACTTTCCAAGCAGAGATACTTAATTCTGGAGCCATAAGCCATCGCAGCTGTTAAAGAACTCCACCATCGTCCTCTAACTGTAGTTCCTCCTTTCCTCACCCTTCCTCTTCCACCTTCTTCTCTCATCCATCTCTTCAGTTGGATGAGCGGAAATGATGAACCATCAAGGAGACTGGTGCAGTGACTGCTGGCGGAAGTGTGTGTGTGTGTGTGTGTGTGTGTAAGAGAAAGAGAGGATTTTCTTTTACTCATTCTTAGCCTGCTCCCTAACAACTGTGTTATGGTACTAAGGTAACAGCTATTGTTACCTGGTATAGGCTGTTGTTATCAGTAATCAGGTATAAGCTGTTGTTACCTGGTACAGGCTATATTTTCCTGATATAGGCAGTTATTACCTGTAACCTGGTATAGGCTATTGTTACCTGATATAGGCTGTTATCTGTTTTCCTGATATAGGCAGTTGTTACCTGTTACCTGGTGTATGCTGTTACTTATTAACTACTGTAGGTTGTTACCAAGTATGGGTTGGTTTCATCATGCAACACACTTTACAGCACAGATTATTTTGCAACACTTGTGGAAAACACACACACACACACACACACACACACACACACACACACACAAACATCTGCATATCTCAGCAGGTAAGTCACTCCTGGTGAAGCAATATGTATGCAATCACCACTGTTCTAATGGGGAACGTCTAGTGTGAGCCTGAAACACTAGAGAGCTGCATGCACATCTATGAATAGATATGCTGTAAACAGGAAGTCTTTAACACACTCCGTGAGCATGACCACCACGTGTCTGATTGGTGTGTGTGTGCATGGGTGTGTATGTGTGTGCCTGAGTGTGTGTGTGTGTGTGTGTGTGTGTGTGTGTGTGTATTAAATTTCAAAGACCTCGTTTTAGTACACGTTGATAAACATGTTGATAAACATCAGGTTCATAAACAGATAGACTGAATGTTCTAAACAGAGAAAGCAGAAATAACACCTGTGGTTTACGAACATTTATTAAACAGAAACTGTTTTTGAGCATCTGTTTAAACACCTTTACCAACAGAATAATTCTCTTTCCTCATAAGGTTAGTTTATGGTTAGGGTCATTGTGTGTGTGGTTGTCAGGCTGTGTGTGAATGCATTCTGTACTTTGCCCATCTGTTTAAGTGCATTCACTCAAGTGGGCATGTTTGATGATGTTGTTGTTGTTGTTTTTTTGGTGGTGGTGGTAAATAATGTTGTTGTCCACTTTTCTGAACAGCTAGATCCCAAGCTGACAGAAACCATAGGCAAGAATAAAGTTAAGAATAAGATTAGGAATATGGTTAAATTGAGTGGGATCGGGTTGAGCTGCTGTTCATTTTAACATTAGTTTTCCCATAGACAGAATGTTTTTATGAAAATAATTAAAAATAACCCTAGCATTTAAATTGGATTTCAACAAATCAAATTTAAAAAATATTTAAATATTTTTAGTATGTAAATAATATTAAAAACAAAATATTTCACTTTTAAGTGTAAAAGTTTCCCGTGTGGCTGGACTTTTGTCCTGAAATAGTTTTCTGCGTGTTTTATTGGTCATGAATAAAGCTGAGTAAACAGTTAGTGCAATGTTGTTTTATTGGGGTGTGTGCATTTGTGTTTGCATACACGTGAGCGTGTGTGCGTGCGTGTGTCTGTGTGTGGTCTTGGCTGCAGTGGGTGAACAGCCAGCAGGTGCCACTGGGCTTTGCTTCTGAAGGTCAGGTCTGCTTGTACACTAGACCAGAAAAAAAAAAGGGTCTGGGTGATTCGAAGAAGTCTGGCAGTGTAATTGGGGCAGACAGTTTGTTAGCTCCTGTATTTGGACCAACTCAGTCCAAGGACCTCATTACCTAGTAAGACGGCCCTAAAGGCCAGCTTGTTGATTTGTATTCACTCTGCTGCATGCTGGCTAGGCTACAGTGCACTAATTTAGTGCATGAATATGGTAAACTTTACGTCACACTTTAACAAACACACAGACACGCACGCATTGTGAGGGAAGAAATGAACAGGGTTAGTGAACACATACACCTGTTCAAGGTGCAATTACATTGTGTTTGTTTTGCGTGTGTGTGTGTGTGTGTGTGTGTATCTTATATTTACACTCTGGCCTCTGAGATCAGGGTACTGTCATTTTATTGCCTCGGTGACATTTTTGATCTACTACCACGTTTAATAGCTGCCAACAAATATGGTGACTTGGAGACGACGTCCTATGACTTTTCCCCAAATGTAAACACACTTAGTTGTAGGATTAAAAAAGGGCAAAGTCGAGATGTATTTATACAGCACTTTTAACACCACCTGTTGACACTTAGATTTAAAGACGCAAAAGATGCCAATGGCAAGCCAAAGCAGCCAGTGGGAGTGAGGGTGGGAGGAGCAACTGCAGGAGAAATGGGGCGGGACTCAGCATGAGATCGGAGCAGATGTACCTCAGCAGGAAGAGAGGACAGATTATTGGGCAGGGTCGAACACTTCAGGGTGCAGAATAAGATCATGTGCAAGCAAAGGTGAATTCTGGCAGAGCTACAGTAGCAAAGTTTAGATCATGATAATTATATTATATCTCTAATCTTTGCAATGTTTGAGATGAAAGAAGGTCGTCCTTGAAACATTATTGATATGAACGAGACACCGGGATCGATAATTACACCAAGGTCTGTGAACCATTACACATACACAATCAGAAAGCTTACCAAATGCACTTCTGTTTTGTAAGAATTATTGAACAGAAAGATTCCCAACTTTCTCTGCTGGTGTCTTTTATACATTTATATACATTTTTATACATTGGCACAGCAGGAGTAACTAGCAAAGTGTTTACAAATAATTTCACCCAGCAGTAGCGTATATAAAGAAAAAAATAGGGACCCTAGAAAAGAGCCTTGTGGAACATCAAAAGCATCTTTGCTAAACTGTACGTCACACTTTTTATACGCTTGTTGTATGCTGAAAAGTCACCATTTATGTCTCCAAACCGATAATCATCAGTTAAGTAAGATCTAAACCAGGAATTGCCGATCCTTAATCCCGACCATATTTTAAAGCCTATCTAGTAAAATGTCAAGATCTATAGTGTCAAACTGAGATCATGCAGTACGAGCAACAAAAAAAAAAAAACCCCAACTCTGATCAGAAACCAATGACCGGTCATTATTTTTGTTAATTTTTTTAGGCTTCGTGACGTTCAACGGCTTTCCTGTTCAGGACTGTGATTTCGCTACTTCAAAGCTAACGTCTGTCCTCGTGAGGCAGCATGTCGTTTTTGTTCAAGACCCTTAAGCGCCGCCGGACTGAAGCATCAGCCAGACGTGACGGCACTGATCTGAGTGGCTGAGCCCTCCGTCTGGGATACTGTTTGCACGAAGGCCTAAGCGCTAAGAATGATTCCTAGATAAGTGGTTTAACTCGTGTCTTTTTCTCCCAGGGAGCCTCTTTGATTTGATAAATCTCCCTACAAGTACTTTAAATGTAGTTTTTAAGTTTTAAAAAAAGTAGGTGTAACATTAAAAAAGACATTAGTTCCATGGAATACTTTTTGAGGCTCAGTAAACTCCCTAAACTACATCAGCCAAACAGCTCTGGTACACCCTGCAAATCTAAAATACACTACTTTTCCAGCAATACCCATTACACATTAAATATATTCTGAGGTGAAATTCTATATTGGAATATTCTGATTGGCAATATGTTGAAATAAATCCCCACATCTTCCTAATACATCATCATCTTGTCTGTATTTCTGCATTTAGCTGTTTGAAATAGCATTTATCTATTTGAATAATTTAAAGAATGCATGAATAGTCTGGCACCCATATATGTATTTAACAATATTAAAATAATAATAATAATAATAATTAATAAAAAAAATAAATAATGTGCAGTGTTCTAGTGAGGTCCTTCTGGACCATGAACCATGTCATTCCTGTAATCGGTTGAAGCATCTCTAGGATTATATATATCATTGCTTTTTTTACCCCCGTCATATCATGTCTCGTCCTACCAGTGGGTGGTCGTCATTTTCTCCTCAGACTCAGGCCTTATACCAGCAGCCTGGGAGTTTGAGTGTCGTATGTTGTGTTGTGGTGTGGTGTGTATTCTCACACATTGACCCACTGAATTGGCTGAATGGTTCTGAGCATAACCAGGAACTGTTCCAATAGCATTTCCACCTTGGAATACTTACATTACATATTACATGCAATGAATGCTTATACTGCATTTATATCTATGTTACTAATTATGTCATACATTTAGAATAATAATTCTACAATACTTTAATAAAAACTCAGTAGGGTATTTTAGTTACTGGCTTTTGGGGGGATAAGAGATTCTTTGGGCCAGGTAAGTGTGAGGGATCCAAAAAGATGTGCAAATGTAAGAACTACATTCTACAGATGTGTGTGTAAAATAGACAGAGAGAGAGAGAGAAGGGAAAGGTTTACTCTGTAGCATCAAACTGTTACTGTTTCACCTTACAATCTTCTCCCACAGCTAATAAATAACTAATAAATAAAAAATGTGTGTGTGTGTGTGTGTGAGAGAGAGAGTGAGATCCCATTTATCTTTAACTCCATGTAGATAAACGTGCACACTGCTGATCTGTCTTCCTATAAGACGGTACATCACAGCACATTTGGCAAGTGCGCTCGCGGTGGAGGGAATTCACAGAAAGAAAACATGGAAGCATGTAACTGGCCAAGAGAACTGAGCCCTGTGATTGGCCAAGAGAACTGAGCCCTGTGATTGGCCAGGGAAAAATACACAGAAATAAGAAGCTTATGAGATCCTGTCCAAACGAGACAAAAAAGTACTTAAATTGACTGGATTAGAACATTTGACAATGAATGAGTGTGTGTAACAAAGACCCTAAAGTCTTGGTCTTGTGCACAGGTGCATGTAACACTTCAACAGTGCTCATCATAAACACACAGTATTAGAGCAGCATCTCTCTTCAGGACTCACTCACATATACATTTTGTTCAGTTTAGGTGATAGGGGAATATCACACACACACACACACACACACACACCTGGATGATGAGTGGCAGGTCTATGTGCCATAAGAATGTAGTGCTGCATGATTACTTGTGGTAACCCTTTTATATACAAATTCACACACAATTCATATTTTAACATTACAACAGTTCATTTATACCATGGCTTTAAGTATACCATCAGAAAGGCCTGGCAGGTTATAAAGAATTATTTCATTTTAGTGTTAAATCCCTGTTGATTTTATTATGAGTTTTAATTTATTCTGGGACTGGCAAAAACAGCCTGTAGCTTCCATTCTCAGATAGTAACCTCTTCAACCCACATGCTGATTCACACTGGACTGCCTGTCTTACATATTAATTCAGATAAACACAATCTTAAATCAGTAACCCTGTAAACCTTTATTCTGGAATGTTAGGTCTGTACAGTACTTTAAGGACTTTTACGTTGTACAGTACTTGTTTTAGGATGCAGCCAGCCATACTGAGTTTTTTTCCCCCTTGACCTTTGTTCAGTCTTCAAGCAAACCATAACCATAAAAGCTAAAACGTGAGATTTCACTCCTCATAAGTCCTTACTTAATCGTTTAAGACGGCACACGTGGTTAATAGTTTGCAGAGCTGCCCCAGTCTGATTTGTGTAATTCGTCTGATGAATATTTAACTTGAATATGAATATTCATCACTGAATATCAGTGCAGCTGAATACTCATTTGTGAATCTCCTGCTCTACTGCAGCCCAAAAGAAAAGAAATCTCATTGGTCGTTTACTTCTGGACTAATCGACAATGATTTACACCAAGGTCATTGTATATTTTAAACAGTTCATTTAGATGTACTGCAAGCTTGACTCTGGGTTAGTTTGAAGTGGAGATTTCACTCACCTGAGATCAATTTGGGGTGGAGATTTTGCTGCTCTGAGGTCAATTTAAAAGAGATGATCCTTTATACAGCTTTTTCCACTTATTTCGAGTCAGTGTGCAGAATCAGGTGGAATTAGGAGACAGGAAATTAAATAAGATGGGATGTTTCATGCCCCTGTGTGTGTGTAAGAGAGAGAGAGAGAGAGAGAGAGAGAGAGATTTAAATTTGTTTTATGAAAATATAATCAGGCTGAAGTGTGTATACACATCACCATTCAAACGTTTTTGCACACCTGACTGAATTGTGTGCGTTTCTCACAGTTTTCCTTCCTTCTCACAAAGGAATCTAATGGTTTATGCTTACGTTTGTTAAGTCAAATATACATATTGCTAATATATGGGTTTCCAGAATGCAATATATTTGACAATTGATCATCATACTGTGTGCAAATGAGAGAGAGAGAGAGAGAGAGAGAGAGAGAGAGAGAGAGAGAGAGAGAGTTCCATTATCACATCATTACGACATGACAACACTTTTGACACCTCTCTCACTGTGGAAAGCGCATTGCATTCAGTCAGGTGAGATTGCTGTTCTACATTTACATTTGTCAGACGCCTTTGTCCAAAGCAACTTACAAGAGTGCTCTGTATGCTCTATCAAACACATATCCTCATACTAGCATAAATAGGTTAGAGCCAAGAGTACTATCGGGATGAAATGCCTAGTTTTCAGCTTTACTGGAACGACTGCGAGTACAATATGGCACAAAAATTACTGTTTCACGCATTGCAATCGTTCATCATCAGGAATGAATGCCAACAGTAGCATTAGTATTAATACGAGCAACATTAACAATAACAATAAAGAAGAGGATGACAATAACGACCGCGTTAATAGTGGCAGTTAACAAAGCAATAAGATTTTACCGAGATACTAAGACGTTTGTTCAGATCAACCAGGCGGGTGCTGCCGCGGTATCACCTGATAAGTGGCGGGGTGGCCGCCAGCCTGTATCGTATGGTCTCGTACACACTCGTTTCTCACAAGGACACACTCGCACACACTCGTTTCATAACAAGGACATCTTTATGTCCCTCTTAAGACTTAAGACGTATCTCTTTTTTGGTAATTTAATCATTTCAACGCTTGTGGAAATTTATTTATGTATGTTTTGTTTACAACTACCAAGTGCACTTCTCTTTCGACTCAAGGAACATTTTTCGTTTGCCAGTCGAGACTTTTTGGCCGTCTGTTTTTGATGGCTATAGGTTCTATGCTCTTGACTCCGTACCCCCCTGATGAATTATATAGTTTATCACTGGTTAGCATTACAGCTACGAACATCATTGGCTTAGCGTTGTATTAGTAGCCTAGCACATAGCTTAACAACTAAAATCAATAAACTTAGATCTCATTAACAATTACTCTGTTTTGAGTATGTTAATAACCTATCAAACAACCTATACATGGGAATACTGTTGGAAACACTGAGAAGAGTAGCAAGCGTCAAACGCTAATTTAAATACCAAACAACGCATCAGGCTAATAAATGTTCAACTCTAGCGACAAACACTTACCTAATATATATTATCTAGATCGGGCGACAAAGTTTGTTCCTGGAGGGCCAGAGTCTAGCAGTCATTTGTAGTTGCCCTGAATTTAAGCAGGTCAGTCACCCGACAACACTGATCACTGGCCCTCTCTGACCAAGGTTTGTCACTTCAGTGCTTCATTAATATTAAACACACCTGAATCAACTCATCAGTCAACCGCCAGGTTTAGTAGGTGTGTCTGAGCAGAGCAATCACACAACTCTGTTGGACTCCAGAACCTCCAGGACTAGGTTCTGACACCCCATGAACTACAGAAATATCAGTTACTTATGTTAGGTCATGTACACCCAACAAAACGTCTATGACACTAAAGGTGCCGTGAATTGCTCATATACAGCACTTTCAGCTGCTCTACTCAAACACAGAGCAGCTGCATGATCATGACATGACTGGTGGGTTCAGGTTCTCTTAAAGGCGCAGTGTCTCGTAGATATATTTTTGTTCAAAATTTCTATAGACATCTCAATAATATCGTTATCGTGAAATCTTTTGGCCACGATAATTGTGTAATGAAAATCTAATATCATGACAGCCCTAATACAAATCACAAACTGCATTAGGATCATTTGCAGGTAGTCCAGGGTCAGTGCGCCTCGGGGTCCGTTAGAAGAGTAAGAGCATAGTTGCCACCTTGTCAACAACTCAGAGCCAGCCACTCCTATTCCAGTAGACTCACCAATAACTTTGTATTTGACTCTAACTGCCAGGGGATGAGGAAGTTAGTACTGACAAACAAACTGACCAACATTGCTTGTTCAACCCACCACAGGTTGAGAGAACACTGCAAAAAAATGGACAAAGGGAAGTCAAAACAGGAAAAAACCCGGCAAAAGCCAGCCGACCGGGTTTGTTTGACGTGTTGACATAGTCTGCAAAAGATACCATCATGACTCAGCAGTTTGAGACCACCATCATGACTCAGCAGTTTGAGACAACTTGAAAAGCTGAAAGGGCACAAGACCCATCCATGCCCTCTATGTGTCTCATACGTGTGCACACACACAGACACACAAACCCCTGCTTGTTCACCTGTTTGCTCGGAGCAAAAAAAAAAAAACCAAAACAAACAAACAATAAATAAAAAAAAAAACATTACAGCAACTAAGCTTTCTTCTCTTTTCCCATCACATTAATAATTTATCAACCTCATAATGTTTCTTCCATACTCGTTTGGTGCATACAAAACTGTGTTGGCGTCAACAGCACGCTAGCTGCTGTGGGTTTTTTTTTTTTATTTGCTTGTTTGTGTGTACATTTGCTTATTTTTCTGTTTTCTCCCAAGAGGTGATACAGCTTTCACGAGTGAAGCTCATCTCAATCACATCCAGCAGTTCTTTGCCTTCATGAATTATTTAGTCTTTTTCTCTTTTTTTTCCCCCTTTTTTTTCCCGTCTTGCGTAAGGCGCTGTCACATGCTAAAAAGCTGAACATTTCACGGCCCTCAGAACAGCAGCTAAAGTAGGCCTGAGAAAACGTGGGTGCCCTGCCTCGGCTGCCTGTGTGTTAAAATGCTTTCTAAGTTGGTCCTTTGTCCAGGTGTTTGTTCAGGTTGTAAGACTGCTTGCCTGAAAAATGTGTGTGGGAGTGCTTTCTGTGCAGGCATTCAGCTAGGCCTCCTCTGTTCCCCCGGTCAGTGTTCCTCTACTGCTGAAGACTCTTAAACTGTGGAACTGCAGAAAGAAACAGAAAGAGAGAGAGAGAGATCGTTTGTTATCAGGGATAGAGTCAAAACCAAAACACTATCTCATAAACAGGACGTCTTGTGCTTGGGTTGCCACCCTTGGAGAGCAAAATAAAACCATCACACACACACACACACACACACACACAGTCAGGCTCCGGGTGTGTGTAAGGGCACTCAGTCTCTTGCGATGGTGCT
>JAOYMR010000019.1:2585810-2597410 GCA_025802075.1 Tenebrosternarchus preto | reverse complement strand
ACATGAGCTAGGAGAAGGAGAGCCCTAATGAATATCCTTCTTTTTTCCTCTTCCTCTCTCCACAGCATATTCTTTATCATCTCTATGCCTTTAGAAGCTCTCTCTCTCTCTCTGTCTGTCTCTCTCTCTCTCTCTCTCTGTCTGTCTCTCTCTCTCTCTCTATGTCTGTCTCTCTCTCTCTATGTCTCTCTCTCTGTCTCTGTCTCTCTCCCTCTCTCTCTCTTTCCCTCTCTTTGTCATTTTCATGCCTGCACTGACAGTCCACAATTGCACTGAAAATTCCAGCTGATGCAGGCTAACACACACACACACACACACACACACACACACACACACACACACATCTGTGCACATATACACACTTTGCATCCTGTGCCAGTGTCTGATCTAATTATGCTGCTCATTCTAATCAGCCCCACATGCACCCTTTTTTCATTACCAGGAAACACACACACATGCATGCACACACATACACACACACACGCATACTCACACACACACACACACACACACACACGTGTTCACACACACATACACACACACATGCCCTGGTGCAGCGTGCGCTGAGCCGGAAAGCCTGAAGCAGTAAAAGATTATAGATTACATTGATCAAAAGCTCGTTAAAGATTCATAAGGGAGCCGCGTGCGCGTCTCGAACAGGCTGGAACGGAACACGAAGAGTTCCACGTCACCAAAGCGTGATGAACGATTCCAGTGGCACGGGCTGTCGAGCTAAGACCCACCGAGCGCCAACTCTCTCTCTCTCTCTCTCTCTCCCTATCTCTTTATCTCTTTCCCATCCTCCCTCTCTCTCATCCCCCTTTCCCTCTATTTTCACATTCTCTCTCTCTGTCTGAAGTTCAAGAGGTTTTTGGAGTGACTGCAGGAACAATGTCTTTCAGTGCCAAAGCAAATTAAAGACATCGTCATAATCATGATAATAATCACACATTTACAAAAATAGCAAATAACTATAAACACATTAACTGAATAATAATAGTTGGAACCCGCAGAACTACAATACATTTTACATGCATGTTACATACTGACATTACACATTTACACACTATATTCTGAATATAAATAGCAAATTCCAATGGCTTGTGTTTGTTATGAACAGCAGTGGCTTACTGCTACATGCTTTCTGTATATTCACTTCCTCTTTGTATTTTTGGAGTGTTTTTGTCTTCTCCGAAGTTCTTCTTGGTCAAATATCTAGCTAAATCGGTTTGCCTGTTTAATATTTTATAGGTGTAGAGCTTGTGTCGCCATTAGAATTTCATTTGCCCGCAGTTCAATGTACATCATTTCTAAATTTAATTCGAATCTATTTAGCCTCGAACAGGAGGCGTTTGTTATTCGCTTATTACCGCGTGGATCTGTTCAGTGAGAACGTCAGTCGCAGACGCTTCATTTTCATTTATGGCGCTTGACGGACGCTATTATCCAGAGCGGCTTGTATGTTTCTTAGTTTGACGGTACAGGCTGCTCCTGAAAGTTCACACCTTGCGCTGTTGACCTAGAAGCGGAGTTGTCGGAACTCGCTGGTCACTTTGCTGGATTCTGCACACCGTGTCTGATGCATTACAAAAAATTGACATTTTTTGAGGCCGCTGTCCCAGTTTTGGAAATCAATAACTGGCTCCCATATTTCATTTAGAAGAACTTGTGTATTGTGTACGTGGTGTTTTTTTTATATATAGTCAGCGATGGATTGCCAAATTTAGATTTGATTGTACAGAAGACTGTGAGCTTTTTCTGGAAGCCTGATGTTCCGTAAATCACCAACAGTTACACCAAGATAATTGGAAAACGTTTTCTGCTCAAGCGTTGCGTTGCCTAGGGCGACGTGGCGGTCATTTTTCTTACTTTTTTTTGGAAAGTCACAATAGCGATCCTGGTTGAGTTTGAGTTTAGTGACAGTGGCCATGTGTGTATGAAGTACGAGGAGATGTCTCTTCTGTGGGTGACAGGCGTCTGCTACCAGCAGGTCCGGAAAGCTCTCGGCTGCGGCAGTAATAGCCCCTGAAACGCGGTTAGGTGCACGCTGTATCCCCGTCGACCCCTGTACTTTTAAAAAAAGAATTCTGGGATTTTCCTCCCAGTTGTCACAGTGCATGCATTTTCATTACATCAAAAGATATTTTCACCTATACCAGTCTGAAGAATTCTCAGTGTTAGTCTTTAATGTTTGACCGAGTCAAACGGTTTCTTAAAGTCAGCGGAGCGGGTAAAAACGTTTCCTATTTTATTACCTCTCTCCCTCTGCCAGACTCTTTTCTCCATTGTACAGCGTCACTCCCTCTTTCTGTCGCTATCGTATTCTCTGCCCGTCACTCTTTCGTTTTCATATGCTGCCTATCTGAGCCTTTCTCTCTGTGTAAAAGGTTCCTTAACCCAGGTATGTGTTCAAGAGATACCAACCATGGAACACGAACATCCGGACTCCGAATGCCGGGCGTGTGCGCTTGCGTGCGCGCGTGGGTGTAAGAATATATGTACACTTCGGTGCTCTCTGGTTTCACACGCTGCGTCCACTTCCTATGGTTCAGTCAGAGCTGTTCCCTCAAGAAGGTCACTTCAGGCCGTGGAGTACGAACTTCCTGTCCCAGAATCCCCTGCTGCTCGCAGAACTATCCTCTTTCCTCTCTTTTGGGTGGAGATGCCTCCAGCAGCAGGTTTGGTCGTCATTGTGTTGGTTGTAGCCATGGAGGTGCAAACACACATTTCTAACCTGTAATTAAGCTGTTTTTTTTTTTTTCAATTAAGTCAATACAATACAATAATAACCGTACTAACTGTGTGTTGTGTGTGTATGTGCGTGGGGTGGGGTGGAGGGGCTTCTTACAATGTATCAGAGAGAGAGAGAGAGAAAGAAAGTAGGAAAAAGACACAAAGATACGAAAAAGACACAAGGAGAGCGAACAAGATAGAGAGAGAGAAAGGGAGCAAGGGCAAGAGAGAAACCGAGAGAGAGATTGAGGAAGGAGGACTCCTCTTTGTTTTTCTATTTTTACAGTCAGTTAAGGACATCCTGAAGTAGTTGCCATGCTTACCACCTTCTAGACACACACAAACACAAACAAACACACTCACACACACACATATGTGCCTGTATCACTCAACCCTGATGACACGATACGTAGCCGTTGAGCATGACGACTTTCACCCCAAAGCAAAACATTTGTTCAGGTGCTGCAGTTGCTGTAACCTTCCCATAACCCCATCACCACTTCTCCTGTCTGAGCTTGCTCACCCCCCCCCACACACACATATACACACACACACATATACACACACACACACACACACATATACACACATACACACACACACACACATACACACACACACATATACACACATACACACACACACATATACACACATACACACACACACATGCACACACACACACACATATACCCGCATACACACACACACATACACACACACACATACACACATACTCTGTGTTACACTTGGAAAGGGTATTCCACAACACGTACACACACGCACACACACACACCATGTGTAAGTAGCATACATTCACACACTACACACTAATAAAGTAAATCCTTTATTTTATGCCGGTTTTTCTCTGTTTTCGATTGTTTGAGGATGGAAGGATGGGGTAGAAGGAAAGCCGGAGAGATTCCAGAAAGCCGCAGGGCGAGGAACAGACGAAGAGAAGAAGAAAGGCTTTAATGGTGCAGACAAGTGAAGGGAAGAGATGTGCGCACACACACACACACACACACACACACATGCAAACACACACAAAAACACATACACACATACACAAACACATACACAAACACAAGCAAACACACACACATAAACACACACATACTCAAACACACATACACCTACACAAGAATACATGCAAACACACACACAAACACATGCATACACAAACACACAAAAGTACATGCAAACACAAACACATACACAAACACATACACAAACACATGCACATACACAAAAATTTGCAATCACACACGCTCAAAAACACAAACAAACAGGCACGTGCACACGCACACAACACACAAACACAAGCGCACACAAAGTCACATGCACCCAGAGCACGGACACACACAACCACAAACTCACGCACATACTAACATACTCACACACAGCGCGCGCACACAGCATGCACACAGAGTGCACACACACAAGCACACGCAGCGCGCATGTGGTGTCCTGCCAACTGTTTATTTGTCTGCCTGTTTGCAGCAGTCGAGACAGCACAGTGTACACGGCTTGCCAAGGAGAGAGAGAGAGAGAGAGAGAGAGAGAGAGAGAGAGAGAGAGAGAGAGAGAGAGACAGCGAGCGAAAGCGGGCAGGAGAGAAGGAGAAACGTTTATTGATCTAGGAGACAGGGTTTCGATCAGGCTGTCTCTCAGGTGTTGGAGCACAGTGCTGCCCGACTCCTGGCCATCTCTCAGCCGCGTACAGTGGGCGGTGTTCGGGATCGAACCTACCGCCACCCATGACCTCCCCTGGTCACATATATGGCACAGGTCAAAGGTCACCCTCTGTCCAATGGAGCGCTACTGCCAAACACCCATGGTAGGCAGTGCCTGTGTTCATCACTGATACCTACCTGCTGTGGCATATCCGTATAGTGCAGGAACTAGAAAAGACGATGCTAATGATCTTATCTCAGTTTGTCATTGGTGTTGTTAAAAGATGACGAAAACCAAGCGCACACACACACACACACACAGGCACAGAAAGAGAGGTCTTGGGGATCTATATCTTTAGACTATAAAATACTGCTATGACTGGAACTTCATCTCACCCTAACCTTACCCTCAAGTGCAAACCTTCTGGGTTAAATGTGTGGATGTGTGTGCACACACGTGTCCATGTTTTCCAGTGCACACATGCGCATATGTGGGGGAAGGTTGCTTTAAGCTTGTTTTATCACTGTGTGTGTTTGCGTGTGCACGCACATGTGCATGTATGTATGTGTGTGTGTGTGTGTGTGTGTGTGTGTGTGTGTGAGTCGCTCATGTGTGTGTGTGCATGCACATTCATATACGTCTGCATTCGCGTGTGTTTGTGCGTCTTAGTGATGAGAGCGGAGAGGGCCATACGAGTGCTGCAAGCACGATCGTTTAGGAAGCACTTGCAGTACCACTGTCAGCCAGTAGGGGGGGCTGCTGCTCCGCTCTTCTCCGCGGGGCTCTCCCGTTCCGCTCCAATCTCCCGTGCGCTGTTTCGTTCTCGCCACGATGTCTGCCTCTCTTTATCACTCAACGGACACCCCTCCCCCACTCGCCCTCTCCCTCTCTCTCTCTCTCTCCCTCTCGCTCTCTCTCTCTTCCTCTCCCTCTCTTTGCCCTTCTGTGTGAAAAATCCTGTGTGCGTGTGTATGTGTGCACGCGTCTGTGCATGTGAAAATGTGTGTGACTGTGACGTATGTATGCGTGTCTCCATATTTGTGTGTGTGTGCGCGTGTGTATGTGTGTGCGTTTGTATGAATGTGTGTGTGTGTGTGTGTGCTTGCAAAGCGTTGAAGAGCCGTTTCAGGCAGTGCAGTGTTGTGTTACCTGTGAGGAAGTGATTATAGGTGCGTAATAAACAGAGGTGTGCAAGTGTCTGAATATGTGTGTGTGTGTGTGTGTGTGTGTGTGTGATGGGGGGGAGGGTGATAAAGACAGCAGGAGGAGATGAAATTCCAGCTGCCCGTGAAACACTGCTTCCTCCAGTCCCAGAACGAGATTAATGAGAGAGAGACAGAACGAGGGAGGGATAGAGAGACGGACAGAGACAGAGAAAGAGAGAGGAAGAGCGAAAGAGAGAAACAACCCCAGATCCAAGGGGGTAAAAACAGATAGAGGGAGTAAGTGGGAAACAAAGAGAGAGAGAGAGAGAGAGAGAGAGAGAGAGAGAGAGAGAGAGAGAGAGAGAGAAGCAGAGAACAGAAAGAAATCGAGAGAAATGTAGAGAGAAAGAGAGGAAGAAAGAAAAAGAGAAACAGCAGAGAAATACCATAACAGTCCAGGCACTCCTAAACAACAGGAAGCTTCCTATACTAGTGTAAAAGGCTCCGGTAACGCTTCAGTCGGGATCTATCCAGTCGCCTCCCGACTGTGCGCTGTGCTTCAGAAACACTTCACTATAGATTCATCCAGAAACATGCTGCCTTCTTCCCTAATCACTTCAGTAACTCTCGACTCTGAGTCCAGAAGAAAGTCACTTGCTCCAGCCACAGCTAACTGTTACAGAACTGTTACAAAGTCCAGAATGGAGAACGCCCCACTAGCTACTACAGAAATGCTTCATTGTAGATTAGTCTAGAACAGACCAGTCCCCATCCCCACAGCTAACCTTTTGTTAGTGTGTGTAACACTTCAATGTAACACCTCAGTGTAGATTAGTCCAAAATAGAGTAGGTTCCTCATCTTCAGCTAGCCACTATACTAAAGTGTCAGTCTGAATCTGAATATGTAACTTAACTGTGGGCCATACAGTATAATCTAGTACTACAGTACCAGTAGAGTAGCCTGCTGGAATAGTTAGTAGCTGTGGAACCCATATTCCTTAGACATGTCTTAAACTGTTAAGTACAGCATAGACCCACACTTGGGGTAAAGAAGGTACGTAAACACTCCAGATGTAACTTAGCTTGTAAACAAACTCAGTGGAAGAATTTATATATTACCAGCAAGTTACGCAGGACTAATTTAACATTGGGGGAAGGTAATATGTAGCGTCCAGGGCATTTCCATGCATCCTGGTTGTTTGGTTAAAGATTGTTTTGAAGCTAACAGTTATAGTCGGATAGGCTTTAATGGCATTTCACATTTTAATTTCTACACTCTAGATGCCGCCAGGGGACATGCCGATGTTCTCACCTACTTGAGGCCTAAAATCCACTTTGGAGAGACTGCTCAGTGTAGAAACTATACTATAAATATGGGCTGCTACTAGCTGGGCCGCCCAATGGAGGATGGGTTCCCTTCTGAGTCTTGATCCTCCCAAGGTTTCTTCCTAATCCCCGCCTAGGGAGTTTTTCCTTGCCACTGTCGCCCCTGGCTTGCTCATTAGGGACTTGGACCCACGAGTTTGTAAAGCTGCTTTGTGACAACATTTGTTGTAAAAAGCACTATATAAATCCATTTGACTTTGACTTTAGATGTAACCTGTAAAAGGAGCACTTTAAATCGAATCAATTATAGTGAACGGAATTAATGTAAACTAAGCAGTAAATAATAAAGTAAATCAGTATTTACTTTAGAAATTAGCGCTTACTTTATCATTAGTTTTCTACATTGTTCAGCAGGAATTACTTCATACAAGCAACGAACACAAGCTCGAACAAAACGTTACGAAACCCAATTACGGAAATCGCATAAAATAGCGAAAAGTAGTTCATAGTATCGTCCCATCATCGCGTAACAAAATTTCAAGCTTTTTTCGGATGGTTCGTAGTTAGATGTCGCTAAGCCCAGCTCTGGCGCTGCTGTATACCTACTGCGTTTATTCAGCATCGACAGGATGTGATATACGAAGCGCTCGTGAGATAAAATCTCCTGGCGGGCTGCAGGTTCCTCCATACTCTAAAGGGCAATGATCGATGTGGTGATATAACAGAGAGAGAACGAGACAGAGAGAGAGTGAGAGACGGACGGACGGACGGAGGGGAAGGTGGTTATCTAATCCATACCAGACTGAGCACGAAGAGTATTGATAGAGGCCCCGAGCACTGCCATTTACCGCGCGCGTACAATCACGCGCTAAGCATGCGCGTCTGTCTTTAATAGCTCGAGTATTTTTTAGAATGTCCGTCTATTTCTTTTTACACACTCGCACGCACTTTCTTTCACTGGCAATAAACCGTTACAGAACAACTCTATGGGAATAATAGAAGACTTAACGCAGTTTGTAGCCTAACGAACATAAGAAACCTACAAGATGTTTAGAGACATGAATCTTTAGCTCCCGAAACTGCGAAATGGCCCGAAGGCAGAACAGGGAGATTTTGGCTTTCGATGTGCGCTCAAAAAAAAAAAAAAAAAACTGTCAAAGGTGCAGCCAGGTCGGATTTTTTTCCGTCGCCGTCAGCGATGTCGTGCACTCTTGTTCTTCACTCCGACACACGGCGTGGCGTGTTGCTGAGTGTAATGGCGGTGACAGCGACGTGCTCAGCAGTGTTCTTAAGATAGCATTAGAAAACTGAAGGGTTATGAGAACTGTGGGAAATGAAGTGTGTTCAAGATAGAGAAGATTTGTGGTGTTTGCATTGTGTATTTGTGCGTGAGACATGGGAGCAAGATCGAGAGATGGAAGGAGTGTGTGTACATATGCTGTGAGAGACAGCTGACAGTACCTGTAGGGATTTCTCCTGTGAGGCCTGTTCCACTGCCCTCTGGAGAGAGGTCACGACAACAGCACCAGACATGGTGAGACCAAGCGGAGATTTAAAAGAATGAGAGACAGAGGCAAGGTGAGAAACAGGTGCTTCCTGCACTGTCAGTGTGTGTGTGTGTGTATGTGACAGAGAGAGAGAAGAGTGTATGAGTGGTTTTGTGTGCATATGCATGGTTGTGGTCTGTGGGTGTGCCTGTGTGTGTGCGCGCACGTGTGTGTTCTTGTGTGTGCGTGACAGCCTGTAGGCAGCGTGTGTATGTGTGTCAGCTCGTGGTGTGTGCACAAGTGTGTGTGTGTGTGTGTGTGTGTGTGTCTGTGTGTGTGTGTGTTGTACCTGGCTCGCGCTCAGACAGCCCCATTAATCCTGCTTACTGGCGAAGCACAGCGGCAGAGAGATAAAGAGCCAAATCCCTCGTTCCCTCCCTCTCTCTCTCTCTCTCTCTCTCGCTCGCTCTCTCTCTCTCACCCTCACTCGTTCACTCTCTTTCCCCTCTCTCACTCTCTCTCCCTTCCTCTTTCTGTTCCAGGGCTTTTTCCCCCATCCTCCACCCCTGACATGTCTCTCTCTCTCTCTCTCTCTCTCTCTCTCTCTCTCAACCCTCCCTCCCTCCCTTGTCTCCACGGGCGACGCTGACCCCGCCTCTCTCCCCAGCGGGACCTCGGGGCGCGGGGTTTCTCGGATCACGCTGCAGCGCCAGGGTGGCTCGCCCTCCGCGCCGGCAGCCGCGCGACTCGGGCAAGCGGCGCCGCGGCAACGGAATCCGCCCTCGAGCCCCGGGGGACAGGAGGAGGAGTGGGAGGGGGTGGGGTGGGGTTTTTGGGCAAAGGCAGAGCGGTGGGGGCGAGCTTCAAAGGGAGAATTAAACGGGCAGAGTTAGAGCGGGGGCGGGATTTACCTGCCGGCTGCCTTCACGGGCTAATGCGCACAACCAATCGGCATAACCGTGCCAAGACCAGGCCTGCCAGGGGGAGGGTGGTGACAGCTGGGAAGAGCGGAGGCCACGCTGCTGATTGCTCCACCAGGTGCGGCTGACGCAAGGGGAAACAGGGCCACAGGACTGTCGGCTGGCCGACCTTAGAAAAGAGGCCGTTTAAAAAACGAACCAATCGCAGCTTCGTCAGGACGTCTGATGCCGGATTTGGGTTACGGTCAAAGACAATCGGCCATCGAAAGAACCGGTTTTTCTCCACGGTCTGTTAAAATGCTGAGACCGAGGCGTTAACTCTGAAGACACCGGCGAGCTGCGGAAACACCTGGCGTCGAGGTTTAGCCGACCTCCCCTCGGCCGCTGATCTGGGACTGGTTGAACGTTTGCTGACTGGGAGGACTGGGATGTGGTGAGCAGGGGCTTCCACGCTCAGCCGGCACGCCGCTCTTCCTCCCCGTGACGCCGGGGGTAACGGTGCACGGTGCGAAACCGAGTTTGTTCCGCGGTTTTGGAAAGGTCTCCTCCGGAGCCAGAAATGTCCGCCAGGCCTTGGGATCTGCTCTCACACACATTATTCATCGCGTGATGACGCAGTATTTGCTATTTGGTATCGAAGCTCTTTCACCGGCATGATTCATGAATCACACACACACGCAGAGACACACACATGCACACACTCACCGTTCCTCACACCTCTCTCAAGCCATCACACAGCCATCTTCTGTTCTCACCCCGTAAACCTCTCTCTCTCTCTCACCCCCTAACCATCTCTCACTCACCCCCTAATGCTATCTTACTCTCTCTCACCCCCTAACACTCTCTCACTCTCCCTCACCCCCTCTCTCTCTATCTCCCTCTCTCTCCCTCAAGGGGCCACAGTGCTCAATATATTAATAGCATCAGCCAGCGTGTCCCAATTCCCAAAGCAGAGGAGGAATTCCCCCCTCCCTTCCTTCAATCGTTCTCTCTCTCTCTCTTTCTGTCACTCCCCCCCTCTCTCACTCTCCTCTTTGTCACCCTCTCTCTCTCTCTCTCTCTCTCTCTCTCTCCTCTCTGTCACCCGCCCCTCTCTCTCTCTCCAGCTGGGGAGCAGACTCTCACGTAGTTGGAGATTTGGCCTGTGAGTACCCTTCAGCTGCAGATCAAAGCCACAGGCTACACGCACACACACACACTCGCATTCCCTCACACACACACACACACACACACAGTCTGAGAGAGGCCATATAAAACCGGCTGGTGGGAGAGAAAGACCTGGGGCGTGGCTATGTGTGTTTTGTGGGTATGCGTGCATACATGTGTTTGTGTGTGGACATGTTTATTTGTGTGTGCACGTGTGTGTATGCGTTTGTGATGGGGGCGGGTGTCCTCTAAGGTCAACAAACAGGGCAGAAACTGCAGAGCCCCCAGACCCCCACTGCACGGAAATGACCCACTGCACGGAAATGACCCACTGCCCAGAACTGACCCGTGTGTTTGGGGATGGGTGTGGGTGTTATATGCTGTCAGTGATGAACTTGACACGATTACAGTGACGGTCTAAGCACGCAATGCTGCGTTCCTGACCCGTGACCCGCTGGAACGCCTAACCACCCTTCTCTGCAGAGCAACTTCTCCCATTGACTTCAGGTCACTCTCCTCCTCCACGCTCAGCTGTTAACGGCGCAGCCTCGGGCTGTTCCTGCTCTGGAGCTCTGGAGTATTCACTGAAGAGGCTCAGGTTTCAGCCGTTTGCCTCACAGTGGGACTGGGATAAGTCTGAGCTGAGCTACACGTGCATAAACCATTGATGTGCCGGCCGGGGCTGCACTGAGGTAACCATCTGCTAGCATAGCGCACTGGGCACCGACCAGTCTGTGTGCGTGTGTGTGTGTGTGTGTGTGTGTGTGTGTGTGTGTGTGTGTGAGGGAGTGAATAGGGAGGGAGAGAGGGAGATAGACTCACCAAGCCACACCGCTGGCGATAACCGTTTGATGTTCTCTCCCTGCTCACTTGTCCTTGGGACATCTGATGCTTCCTTTAATTCTCTCTCTGTCTCTCTCTCTGTCTCTCTCTCTCTCTCTCTCTCTCTCTCTCTCTCTCTCTCTGTCTCTCTTTTTTTTCTCTCTCACTCTTTTCATCAGGTACTTTCTCGCGTGCGCCGCCGCAGCTATTAAAAGCGCACCGCAAATGGAATTCCTCAATATCGCTCCGCGCGCCTCTTTGATCTACGAGCGAACCGTTTCAGTGTCACCTATCGCCCGGGAGAGAAGAACACGCGCGCGGACGCTCTCTCCCGTTCCTTTCCC
>JAOYMR010000019.1:2569186-2572956 GCA_025802075.1 Tenebrosternarchus preto | reverse complement strand
CTCTCTCTCTCTCTCTCTCTCTCTCTCTCTCTCTCTCTCTCTCTCTCTCACACACACACACACACACATACACACACCCATATGTCTACGTGCTTGTCTATCCCGGAGGCGGCAACTTCTGCATCGTACAGCGCATGGCAGGTTTAAGCACTGACCTCAGAATTATTCGTTCTCGCTCCAGTCCGCCTCCTCTGCGCGCCCTACTGCCTCCTGCATGCACACACACACCTCCCCCCCCCTTTCCCGGGGCGCTGACAGATCTCCCCTGATGGTCGGGGGAAGAGGGCGGGCGCGGGAGAGGATCGGAGTCGTGCTTGGCCAGCGGAGAGGCGGCGTATCGCGCAGCCAGACAAGAACCCGTTTTCACCGCCGTACGAGAGAACGAGAGAGTGAAAGTGACAAGAGAGAGAAGTGCGTGGTGGGGGGAGGGGGGGGGGCGTATGAAATTAAGGCCAAATTAAATCCACGGCTAACCATGAACCATTTTCGTGGCTTCATATAGGCGGCATTTAATTCGCATACGAGAGATGCTTTGCCGTTACCTATGACACATAAATCAATTTCATGAGGCAGAGGGCGGGGATGCGGGGAGCGACGAACCTCGATCCCTTCCCCAAACACGCGGATAAAGCCAGCGTCTGCAAACAAACCCACAAGCGTCCTAAAAAAAATCAGATGAAGTGCGTGTGTACACGGAATCTCAATTAGCGCGGTCCTGTTCCGCTTAAACGAGACAGCAGCCTCTCCGCACGTGCCGAATCGATCAATTAATTAGCCAGTAGTGTTCAGATCCGCCGGAGCTTTTCAATCACGCGACGGCGCTGAGAGAGAGAGAGAGAGAGAGAGAGAGAGAGAGAGAGAGAGAGAGAGAGAGCACAAAACAGAAATGAAGAATCGTGCTCTCTCTCTCTCACTCGTCAACCGACAGCCGAATGAATAATATGCGCTCCAGAAGGCATTTCGCTGCACGGACCGGAGAAAAGAGAAAGAGAGGGAGGGAGGGAGAGTGAGTGGGGGAGGGAGAGAGAGAGAAGGAGAGGGAGGGAGAGAGCAATAAAAGCGCCGGGTCCTCGGAGGCGCGCGCTGACTCAGGGGCTGCATATATCAAAATGAGAGGGAAAAAAAGCAGAATTATCTGGCGCGCTGCGTACGCGTGAGGAATACAAATACCACAGATTCACAAACGCGCGCACATGCACGCACGCTGTCTGTCTCCCCGCACAGGAAAAGACATGATGAATTTGAGTCTCTTTCCGTAGGAGGAGGCGATCCTCCGTCCTCTTCCCTGACTGCGGTCTAGAATGAGGCCACAGCCCATCCCGTCAGGATCGCGGTCTGCCAGATCTAACATCGGTGATTACAGGGATCTCAGAAAATGAATTATAACATAGAAGCGTTTCAGTGGACTAAAGGACTTACAGGCAAGGAAATCCTCCTGTGTGGAAATCGCACACACACACAAAAACTTACGGTATAGAAATCTGTATCCCATAAGGTACTGAAGATTTTAATAGGTTCATAAATATAAAATAGCAATATAGAATATAGATTTTCTGGTGTACTAATGAAGTATAAAGAGTAATATAATATAACAAAATAACATTTCTGATGGACAAGAGAAGGAAAGGCTCAGAAAAGCGGAGTGTATTCCACGCTGGCTCTCTCGAGCGCTTTCTCCGAGACACATGCGCTCGCACGCACGCGCGCACGCACGCGGAGTGGAAAATTAATTCAGGCGCGGAGGGGGAGCGCTGACTGTGAATACTAATGTCAGCGCGTCCAAGGACTCCGACGGCGAAGCTAGTGCTGAGCCACCCGCCCTACACACACACACACACACACACACACACACACACACATACACACACACACACACACACACACACACACACGAACATTCTCACAAACACCAGGCACTTGCACACAGCCTCTTATCCCAGGCGCGGCGCAGTTAGACCACAGGAGTGGGTAAGTGCGGGTGTGTGCGTGTGACACTCTGCGGGCCCTCTCAGCTCCTAACTGCTCTTTAATATCTGCGGGCCCGTGCTCCCTAATGAGCGTCTAACGATCCACGCGCCATTATGACTCTCTTCTTCCACTCGCTCGCTCTGCCGTTAACGTTTACTGGCCGCAGAAAAAAAAAAAATCTCCTGCCGCTGCTCATCTGCATACTAAAGGTCACGCGGCTGCTCTGGTAATTGGCTTCCGTCACTCTGAGAGACAGGGACGCAACGGCATGGAATGAAAGGACGTCGCCCACACGACGCGTGACGTTCGGCAGGCACGCTAGTCACTACCGCCGCCATTGCCGCTATTTGTTTTTGTTGTTGGATCGTTAGTTTTTATAAGTAAACACAAAGGAGAGAGTGAGAGAGAGATAGAGAGAGAGAGATAGAGAGAGAGAGAGATGCACACAGCAGCACGCAATGGCTACTGTTCCCCACACAATAAAACATTCTCCATGAAATATGGAAATCACTAAAACCCTGACGTGAATCTTCACACTCTCTTCATGCCAGTAGCAGTTGGTAATCACAAACTTCTGTCATTACAGCACACCGCAGCAAACACCCACTGCCTGTCTCACCATCACCATCGTCTCACTGCCGACCCGGTGATCACCTGTCTCATTTCTTGTTTTTCAGTGCTTACATCACATCTTCCCTGTCTCACTGCTCAAGTGTCTCGCTGCATCTCTCTCACTGCTCACCAGTCTCGCTCCATCTCTCTCACTGCTCACCAGTCTCGCTGCATCTCTCTCACTGCTCACCTGTGTCACTGCATCTCTCTCGCTGCTCACCTGTTTCGTTGAAGTGTTTCACTGGGTCTGTCTGTCTGTTATGCTTACCTGTCCTATACCATCTCCTGTCTCACTGATCACCTCTCTCACTGCATCTTTCTCACTTTACCTACCTGGATAACCATGGACTAGAAAAGGAGATAGAAAAGTGTTTTCCTGGAGGACTGTCCTGTCAATGAAGGATAAGGATAGGGTATATCATGAAACAAGCAAAACAGAAAAAAGTTATATAATTTAGGGTTTTATAAAAAAGTAAGAATACTTTTTGTCCCTACACACATTATTTATTGTAGAGGAGTGGTGAGCAAAGTCTGACTGCACGTGAATATGGGCATGTAAACCCTCACACGGCACTCCTTCACCATCACACACATCCAGACTCCATCACTGCTGAACTGGACCTAGAAATCTGTGTGAGATGAATTTGTCTGACATTGAGAGAGAGAGGAGGAAAGCAAAGGAGGAAGAGAGGAGGGAGACGGGTGGGGGGGAGTGAGACGGGCAGGGGGAGAGTGAGACAGGTGGGAGGAAAGTAAGACAGGCAGGGGGAGAATGAGACGGGTGGGAGGAACGTAAGACAGGCAGGGGGAGAGGGAGACTGGCAGGGGGAGAGTAAGATGGGCTGGAGGAGAGTGAGACGAGCAGTGGGAGAGGGAGACAGGCAGGAGGAGAGTGAGATGTGCCTGGGGAGAGCTTGATGGGTGGGAGGAGAGTGAGACGGGCAAGGGTAGAGTGAGACAGGCAGGGGGAGATTGTGACGGGCGGGAGGAGAGAAAGCAGGCGGGAAGAGAGCCGAGAGAAGGAGTGAGGAGGTGATGATAACTGGCCTATTTTTGTAATTTTCGTATTCTCCAGCCATTATATTTATGTACACCCTGTGTCCATCTATGTGAGTGTATGTGTCTCTATGTGAGTGTATGTGTCTCTCTAGGTACATGTGTGTGTGTGTGTGTAACACAGGTGGTTAGTC
>JAOYMR010000019.1:2559186-2564186 GCA_025802075.1 Tenebrosternarchus preto | reverse complement strand
TTGTGTGATCTCACACTCGTTTGTGTCTTTCTATAAAATACTATATATTTTGGTGATATCAGTATAATAATATTGTGTTTTTTTATTCTTGCCATATATATTTTACTTCACTTTCAGAACTGTTCATGTGAGATAAAAAAATAAATAAATAAATACGTAAAAAATATATATTTAAAGAGCAATAACTGGGGGGGGGGGGCATAGTCCTGGGTGCACGTGTGTATGCTGTTATCGTCTCTGTATGTCAAGGTTCAGTTTAGAGCAGTTTCTATGCGTCTATAGAGCTAGAGTCTTTGAGAATCATAGAATAGGGTCCCTTTTAGTTTAAATTCTCTAAATGTTCCACTCTGTGTGCATGTGTGTATTTGTGTGTTTGTGTATGTGTGTGTGTGTGTGTGTGTGTGTGTGTGTGTGTGTGTGTGTGTGTGTGCACATGCGCATGCTCATCTGTGTGCACGTGTGAGCACGTACATGCATATGTCTGTTTGTGTGTGTGTGTAGGAGTGTGCGCTTGTGCCTCGTTGTGTGTGTGTGTGTGTGTGTGTGTATGTGTGTGTGTACATGTGTGTGTGTGCTGTCAGTAGGTGAGTAATGGCAGCCTTGGCTCTCTCTGTCTCAGCAGACCACCGTGGTCTATTGCAGTGTGGCAAACGGGCCTTCACACACACACACACACTCACACACGCATACACAACCGCGCACTCTGAATATTAATGTGCCTGAGAGCTCGTTCGGTGCAGCGCTGGCCCCCTGGGGGCTGTGATTGACAGGCGCGGAGGTTGCCGGGCGATTAGCTGCAGTGGATGTGTGCATGTCAGCCTGCGTGCGTGCGAGCACCGGGGTCAATTACAGGGTCAACACGCCCCAAAGGGTTAGCCACGCCCACCTGTACTCCCCCACCAAACACCCTGCTCTCTTAATAAAACCCCCAAACACTTCAGACTCCATCTTCCACTCATCGTAACTCTTTCATTTTCTCTACTGAAGAAACTGACATTCTTTATATGTCATGTGCATTACCATGCATAATGTGATACCAAATCAAAAACAATACAACAATATATTTATTCACTGAAATGATATTTAAATGTATTTTTTGTTTAATGTACATTCAGTTTTTTTCATTTTATTATATTTTACATTAATCCTTCAAGGAATATTTTATCTCAATTTTTAATGATTTTTGAGATGAAGAGAAAAAAATAGAATTTCCCAAATGCAAATGAACTCCATTTTGATGGTGCTATTAAAACGACTCCTCTTTCAGGAGACATCGATGGAGCGTCTCCCACCCAGAACCTCTCCCTTCAGACCTCCTCTTCGTCTGCATTCAGAGGCACAGATTCGTTATGAATAATGTATTTTCTAATCAGCAGCGTAAGGCCCCTGTGTGTGTGTGTGTATGTGTGTGTGTGTGTGTATGTGTGCACGTGTGTGTGTATGTGTGTGTGTGTATGTGTGTGTGTGTGTGTGTGTGTTTGTGTGCGTGAAAGAAGAGGACTTACCCAAAAGAAATCATACGTTAAACTGTTTTGTGTTACTCTGGTGGACAAGAGGTGTGGTATAGTTATACCTGAAAAAACAGGTTCCATTCTCTCTCTCTCTCTCTCTCTCTCTCTCTCTCTCTCTCTCTCTCTGTCTCCCTTTCTGTCACTTTCTCTGTTTGTTGTAGATCTCTTCCTCTAGTTTGTCTATCTCTGTCTCACACATTCTGTCTCTCTGTTTCTTGACTCTGATCTCATGTACTGAGTGTTAGAACAAGCAGCATCTGGTGTTCGTCAGTGCAGACCTCATGAGTGCACGGGTGTGTATGTGTGTTTGTGTAAGTGTGTATCTGTGTGTGAGAGAGAGAGAGTGTGTGTGTGTGTGTGTGTGTGTGTGTGTGTGTGTGTGCATGTGTATGTGTACATGCTTTACGTTTTCCGTTCTCTGTTCTTTGATCAATGTTGCAATAATTCTGATTTTCTGATCTCTGTAAATTACACTTCGTAGACAGGAAGCATCACTTTGTTTCTTTTGCATCTTTTAGTTTCTCACTTTCATTCTTTCTTTCTCTCTTCATCTCTTATCCTCTGTCTCTTTCTCTCTCTATTTCTCTTTCGGTCTCTCTCTCTCTCTCTCTCTCTCTCTCTCTCTCTCTCTCTCTCTCTCTCTCTCCCTCTCTCTCCCTCTCCGTCTCTCTGTCTCTCTCCCTCTCTGTCATTGACCAGATGAAGGAAAACACACAAATGAAATTTATTGCTTTCCCTCCTCCTCCCCTGCCACTTTGTCTTGCCTGCACATTCATTGCCCCCCCAACAACCCCCGCACCATCCTACACCCCCACTGCACCACCTGAACCCCCATCCCCCTAAACCACCTACACCCGATATACCCCCACCCTCCTACACTCCATACACCCCCACCCTCCTACACTCCCTTCACCCCCACCCTCCTACACCCCCTACACCCAACCCTCTTCCACCCCTTCCACCCCACCTTCTCTTACACCTGCCCGACACCCCCAAAACCCCCACCCTCCTACAGCAGCACCTCACCCCATACACATACATCCATCCTTCTTTCCCTCCATCCTTGGAACCTTCTGTCTTGTTCTCTTTCTCTCCATTTATCTCTCTGTTTGTTTCTTTCAATCTCTTTCTCTTCTTCTCTCATGTCCGTAGGACTAACACTGTTTAGATGACCACCAGCTACATTAAGCAGCATAAACACACACACACACACACACACACACATATTAAGCACTTATGTGTACCAGTCACAGTGTGACACAGGAGATCTAGCTCACTTGCTTGGGCCCATGCCATGCACACATGCCCATAAACACACGCACACACACATACACACAAATGCGGAAGTGTGGCCCCTACCAACAAACTCCCCCCAATCACCCCCCCACACACACACACACAAACCTAACAACACACCCACTGACAGCTGTTGACTCCATTGTTTCCATATGTGTGTATATGTGTGAGTGTGTGTGTGTTGTGCATGTGTGTGTGTCCCCCATATGCGCTGTGCTGTGTGACTGCTATACATGAGCTCTCAGATGTAGTTTTATGTGAGTTCTGTCTGAACTCATAGTGAAACAGCACAGAGAAACAGGGATGTCGTGCAGTGAGACGACATAGAGAAACACAGATGTCATGCAGTGAGACAGCACAGAGAAACATAGATGTCATGCAGTGAAACATTCCAGAGAACCACGTCATGCAGTGCGACAGCACAGTGAAATACAAACATCATGCAGTGAGACACCACAGAGAAATACAGACATCATGCAGTGCGATGGAACAAAGAAATGCATGCAGGGCGACATCAAAGGACTTCAGCTAGATGTTTTCAGCTGGATGTCACTGAGTGAAACATCCCAGAGAACCATGTCATGCAGTGAGATGGCACAGAGAAATACAGACAGCACAGGGAAATGTGGATGACATGCAGTGAGACAGTACAGAGAAACTTGGATGTCACGGAATGAACACTCCAGAAAACCATGTCATGCAGTGCGACACAGAGAAATACAGACGACATGTGGGGAGACATAAAAGGGCTTCAGCTTCAGCTCATATAAAATCACCAAATGAACAGAGAGAAATGGTGTGGGGACCAGTTTCCAAATCCAGCAAAGTCACACAGTCACTGTTAAATGAAAACACAGTATGCTGCATTCAGTAAATACACATTCAACATACTCACAAAAGGGCCAAGAGAAGCAACAAATACACACTGGCAAAAGGAAAAAAACAGAAAGGAGAAAAATATATCGTAGGGCCAAACTACAAAAACACTGAAAGTGGGTAGGCAGAGGAGAAAAAAACATCACATTACAAAAAAAAAAAAAAGATTTGGCAACGCAAACTGCAGAACGAGGGCAGGGCTGAGTGATAACCGCACAGAGACGCGACACAGGTACCGCATCAAAGAGACAGCGCCAAAACCCACAGCACAGTTGAAAGGCATAGCGGCGCGCGGCGCCACACAAAGGCGCGCGGCAGGGAGAGCCGCCTGGCGCAGCGCTGCGCCGTCTCTGAGCAACGGCTGCGAGGCTCATAACATCGCAGCGGGGGAGCCGAGTCTCGCTCCGCTAAAACTGCTCTCCTTAATCTCCCAGCACGGAGCGCCTCGCCGTCTCCCTCCCAACCCTGCCTCCTTGCCTTGCTCGCTCGCTCGCTCGCTCTCTCGCTCGCTCGCTTTCGTTTTCCCTCGTTCTCTCTCAGCGCGTGGGCTGTCACCATCCCTCCTCTTTCTCTTTCCCTCCCCCGATACACACACACACGCACACATTTTTCCTTTCCTTCACTCTCTCGCTCATACGCACACACAATTTCCTACCCTTGCTTCGCACTAAGATGAGGCCCCCACCCTCTCTCTCTCTCTCTCTCTCTCTCTCTCTTCTCACAGTCCACCCCTCTTCTTTTCCGCGCTCCACTCAGCCGCGTAATGGGGCTAATTCATTACTGTGAAACACAATCATTTATCAGAAATGTATTACGGACGACTCCGGAGTGGTGAACGCGCGCTGAGGAGGCTTCGCTTGCCGTCGGCTCTACCACGTAGCTGACTGCTAGCAAGAGCAGCTATAACAAACTTTGAATTTGCTAAGACTTCACCGATTAAAAGCCAACACATTACGCATAAAAAACTCCACATATAAAGACAAAATAGACAAAATAAACCTTGACAAAAAATATAAAATATTTTTAAATAAAATATATAATAACCAGTATGTTTTTGCTCATGAGGTGGTGTCCATGTTCAACAATACACAGAAAGAAAACCCTTTGAAAACCAGTCTGTTCATGCAATCACATGGGCTCTCTCTCTCTCTCTCTCTCTCTCTCTCTCTCTCTCTCTCTCTCTCTCTCTCTCTCTCTCTCTCTGTCCGTTTCTGTGTGTACATCTGGGCGTTCTGAGATATGGGAGTCGGAAGGGGCCGAGCGCCGTGTCACGTCTGTTGAGCCGTACCGATTTCTGGCCTGCGTTCAGGCCCTCAC
>JAOYMR010000019.1:2540551-2559086 GCA_025802075.1 Tenebrosternarchus preto | reverse complement strand
TCTCTCTCTCTCTCTCTCTCTCTCTCTCTCTCTCTCTCTCTCTCTCTCTCTCTCTCTCTCTCTCTCTCTGTCCGTTTCTGTGTGTACATCTGGGCGTTCTGAGATCAGGTCATGCCCCCTAACCCCTCTCTCAACCGTTTGCACTGGTAATTTGATTTCAAACCCCTTTCCCTCCCCCCAAGAATTAATTTTCTCTTCCTTTTGCTGTCGAAAATCGGAGTCAAATGTAACACTGCATGAATCAGGGGCTTGGAGTCACACTCACACACAGAGTTGTGTTTACACACCAGAGAGACAAAGCATGGTAGAATCGCACTCCTGAACCCCAGTTACACAAAGGAAGTTCCTTCTGTAAGAAAATTATGATATTTTAGAAAATTAGGGTGTGTTGAAAGTGTCAGTTATTACAGTTCTTACCTATAAAGGAAACCACACACACAGGCACGTATGGCCTCATTTATGCATGCACACTCTCACACATATTTGACTCCGTCTTTGACTCCATCTTTCTGCCTTGATCTCACTATCTCACCATAAGTTTGTTTTTTTCTCGTTCAAACTCTCTTTTTTACTCACTAGCTTCCGTCAGTTTAGCTATGACTCGGGCGGACTCTCACATACTCGCTTCCTCTTGCTGTCAGACACACACACACACACACACACACACACTCAAACACACACATCGTTCTCTCAGGTGAAAAGGGGAAAGCCCAAAATAAAGCCCAGCGGATGTGCGCTGAATGTAAACGTTACACCATAGAACAGTAAGAGCAGCTGGTATTCTTTGAAAAAAGAAAGACAACATACACATTCTAGACCTCGACTATATCAGCATGTTTGCATTTTTTTATCTCCTGGTCTTCCTGGTTCTTCCTGTTCAATATTAGCCACCTCACCTGTACGCACCAGCACTTACTGACTCTCTGTGGGTAATTTACTGCAGCTTTGCAGCTCTGTTTGCCAACTGCTGGAAACATGCCAGAGAGTATGCACTGTCAAACCACAAGCCAGAAACAACTAACCCTACTCCAGGACACATGACGTCCTGCTGGGCGTCTCCAGCCCTTCTCCTGGATATGTAACATCCTGATGGGTTTATCTCCAGCCCTTCTCCTGAACATGCAACATTCTAATGGGTTTATCTCCAACACTTCACCTGGATATGTAACATCCTGCTGGGTTTATCTCCAACACTTCTCCTGGATATGTAACATCCTGATGGGTTTATCTCCAGCCCTTCTCCTGGACATGTAACATCCTGATGGGTTTATCTCCAGCCCTTCTCTTGAACATGTAACGTTCTGATGGATTTATCTCCAGCTCTTCTCCCGGACATGTAACGGTCCTGATGGTTTTAGCTCCAGCCCTTCTCCTGGACATGTAACATCCTGATGGGTTTATCTCCAGGCCTTCTCCTGTACATGTAAGATCCTGCTGGTGTTGGTTGCAACTCTAAATCTAACAAACATGGCTCAGCAATGCAGATTTTCCTGAAGACTTAAATTAAGTTTAGTAAGGCGTGTACAGATTAGGGCTGGAACATAATTAGAGCAATTATTCTCTGTAGCAGACACCTTAAGTTCCTCAAGGAACTCATCTGGTTATTGGAAAACATGACCGTGAAACTGAATATTGTGGTGTCTGGTTGCTTCCAGCTTCACCTGGCTGTCAGCCAGCAGAATATCCCACCCTACATTTTCACCAAATGCGGTTGAATCCGTTTTAACCCTCACCTTGTTTTTTTTTTTGCCCTACATGATAGTGATTGCTAAAAGAAAATGACCGACAATCTTCACATAAGTTCATTTCACAGCAGAGGTTCTATGTATATAATACCATATTGTCTGGAAGTTGAGGATAGTCTATAGGTGTCTGCGAGAACAGACAAGGCAAGGCAAGGCACGGCAAGTTTATCCAAAGTTCAAAGTGCTTTACACAATCATAGTGGAATGAAATTATAATAAAGCTTATTACAGCTTGAGATATAACACCTCAGGATGTTGAGCAGTCTACAAGGGTAGGATGAGATCAGGAATCTTCAAGGATTGGACTGGTGATAGCCTATTGGGGGAGAGATCTAGAAGGGCAGAATTGGTGATAGCCTATTGGGGGAGAGATCTAGAAGAGCAGAATTGGTGATAGCCTATTGGTTGAGAGATCTACAAGAACAGGATTGGGGATAGACCACTGGTTGAGTGATGTACATCAGTAGAGTTAGTGATGACCTACAGGGTGAGTGATCAACAGTGTTAAGTCTTGAACTAAATCTTCTAGCCCCGTTTAGCAGGCATATTGTAATCGTGTGGGTCTCCAGTGGCAAGGTTTGTCAGCATTGGAATAACAGATATACTAAATATAAATTCTATTATGCATGAATTAAAATCAGCATTTTGAGCTGTAGGAAGGAATAGCCAGACAAAGGAATGGGCATGAAAGAGGTACCATGGGGACAGCTGTTGGTGAAAAGGTAACTTTAGTTGTATATTCAGGCTACAGGAGTTAGCTGCAAGTTAACTGTATATTATGGTTATAGGAAAGGCTTGTAGTATGTTGTGAATCATAAGACTATTTTCTGGTAATATTCCCGCTTAGAGTACATGAATTCAGGTCTATCTGAGCTACCCTAGATATTCCAAGTATCCCTAAGCACTTTTGTAAGTCGCTCTGGATAAGAGCGTCTGCCAAATGCCATAAATGTAAATGTAAAAGCTAAGCTACATGCTTAGATGACATCAGATGCATCATCAGGACCCCCCAGACCACAGGGCCTCACGGCTCTTTGGGTCCTGGTGGAAACCCATTGCCTACACTGCATTCATGCATATCCAGGCACCTGTGCAGTCAAAGCTTGGACTGTTCCACCTGTCTGATGCATTGTGTCAGGCCAGCCTGAAGTCTGAGTACTTTAACCCCAGGAGTCTCACAAACTGCTGCCTGTTTACTCCGCGTAGCGGTTGGTCAAGCGGCCCCCGAAGCAATACCGTTCTCATGGTGATGCCGTTCCCGTGGCAATAACGCTTGGCATTCCCATTGCCCCTTTTCATGTCACATGACCTGTGAATCCACGCAACATCTCTCCCGCTATTGCTGTATTGACATCACTATGACATTACAAATTTTCAAATACTGATTTCAAATACTGACCTACTGATACTTCTCCAACCCTCCACATGGCATAGAAGACGTGAACATATATCCCTCGAACACAATGAGGCCCATAGCAACAGTGAAATAATGAAAGAAGACTGAGGCATAGTGGGGTAGTCCCTGTCTAATGCTAATTTAAAGTAATGTTTGTAGGGTCACTGCAAAAAACACACTGGTTTCAGCCTGACTGGCATGTAGCTGAGAATTAACTCAGAGATTTCTACTGAAATTAGTGTGAGCTGTAGAACCAGAGCAGTACTTTAGCCAAAAAACAGGAGGTGGCGGAAAGTGACATGTTCTGTACAAAGAACATGAACACAAGAAGTGTTTGTGGAAAGTTTATGTGTATGTGGAGGACTGGACAGGACAGTGTGAGATCCAAAAGAAAACAAATCTATGTGAGAATCATTTATTAGCGTGGGTGTGTGTGTTTGTTTGGTGGGCCTGGTTACTTAGGTGACGGCCCTCTTTTCATCAATGCTGGATGAAGTGATTAATAATGGATGTGGGTCTATATATGGCAGCACCATTCCAGCCTCACACACACACACACACACACACACACGTGCATGTGCGCACAACCGGCCATGCACACACACACCCGCCCGCGCAAATGCCTGCATGCACGAACACACGCGCGCGCGCACACACACACACACACACAAGCAAAAAACAGACAAAAGCACATGGTGACGCATGAATGCCTGTGTGAAACGGTGCACACGCTCATGCACTCATGCGTGCACACACACACACACACACACACACACAGACAGACACACACACACACACACACACACACACACAGCATGCTGAACCACCATCCACCCTGCCCTGGCTCTGTGTACACAGCCCATCTATTCATCTCTCCCTGTGCCGGCATTAATAAATGATCCTAGCCACTCGGAGCGCACACACACACACACACAAATGTACGCACACATACACACACACACAAATCCACGCACACACACGTTAAATATTCATCAGCTGGGCTGTACTGTTAGTCTTGGGCTGCACGGGGAGGCAGTAAACTCGGACTCAGATTCTCACTGACACATTACTCTGTCTCTCGCTCTCTCTTTCTCTCTCTCTCTCTCTCTCTCTCTCTCTCTCACACACACACACACACACACCTACCTGAAATCACACACACTGCAGTGGTGTACCTGTTAAACAGATTTTTCCTTGTTTTTTTCATATATTAGTCACTATGCCAGTTAGGCGTTTTCATTCTCTCTCTCTCTCTCTCTCTCTCTCTCTCTCTCTCTCTCTCTCTCTCTCTCTTTCTGTCTCCGCTTTTCTCTTTGTCTCTCTTGTGTCTGTCTCTCTCTGTCTGTCTTTCTCTGTCTGTCTTTGTGTCTCTGTCTCCGTCTGACTCTCTGTCTCTGCGCCTCTCTCTGATTCCGGTTCTTTCTGTCTCTCTCTTTCTTCCTCTCTCATTCGCTGTCCAACTTTCTTCAAACAGGATCAGCACAACACAGACAAAGCGTTCGAATGACATCAGTAATACTGGATATTGGATAGCACTTCTATGGTAAATCGAACCATAGACTTTACCATAGTAATGCACTTCTATGGTAAATGCCTCCATACACACACTGAGTTCAGTAAGGGGTTAACACAGTGATATTTTGAGGGTAGGCAACAGACAAGTCACAATGGGACTGTGTGTGTGTGTGTGTGTGTGTGTGTGTGTCTGTGTGTTCCAGGAAACAGGATGTCCCTTTGTCTGTGCACCCGCTCTGGGACGGGACACTCTCTCTGAAACACTGCACCAGCCTGTGTTGTGCATGTGTGTGTGTGTGTGTGTGTGCACGTGTGAGTGTCTCTATGCGGCTTTCTAAGTGCGAGAGAATAAGAGCAGTTAGTGTGTGTGTGTGTGTGTGTGAGCGAGAGAGAGAGTGTGTATGCACACGTGCATTATTACTACACTTAAAAAGTTCTGTACTCTGACAGAAGCTTTCAAAGACGGAGAGTGTGAGAGAACGAGTGAAAAGGGGAGCGAGAGAGACGTGGCACTGCTCAAGTTTAATTTATGCACCGCTTGAATTGAACACAGATGTTTGGGCGGGGGGGCACTGAATGACAGGCAAAACGAGAGAACAAGATAGAAAGCAGAAACAAACCATGGCTGTGAAAGGAAAAACAGCCATGAACGGTCAGGTGTGTGTGTGTGTGTATGTGTGTCTGTGTGCTCGTCCTGGCAATGACCCTCCGCTGACCTCTACTCCTTGCATCAAAAAGGATTATGGGATAGCGCGGAGAGTGCGCGGAGTCTAATTGCCGACGGCGCTGTGTGTGTGTGTGTGTGTGTGTGTGTGTGTGTGTGTGTGTGTGTGTGTGTGTGTGTGTGCACTAAGGCTCAGTTTTCTACAGCGGCTATCAGCATGACCCTCCTTATATTTATATTTACATTACGATTCTTTTGAAACCTTTTTGAAAGGATGGATTGAACTTCTGACCCAATTTTAGCAATGAGTTCAGCACTTGCACTAAAGATTTGATCTCTCACCAAGTCAAGGATAAACTGCAGCATGTGGTCACTGAACTCTGACCTTGTACGATAAAAATTAGCCTCTGCAAAGGTCGTGCCCTTGTTGACGTCCCATCCTTGGTACACTGTTTGCTATAAAGGTCTGTCATGCAGTGTCCCAGTATCACCAAGTCCAGAGTCAATCTCTGTATCTGGATGACTAACCTCTAAGCTCAGCCAATGAGGTTAAAGCATAACCAATCAGAGCCAATGAGAAGGGGTCTCCTTGCAACATCAACCACTAAAATGCAACCAGGCATGTCTCCAGGCAAAGGTCTTACAAATCAACCTGAGGACAGTCCTCCAAATCAAAGAGAATGTTCCCATTGGCTGGGATCAAGATGCAGGTTTGTCATGTCATAAAGAACACATTCATTATCTCACTGCAACAGCCAATCATGGAGCGTCATCATTTATGTGAGCACAATGTCCTGCTGGACAGCCAGCAGGACTACACAGGAACAAACTTACAACAACGTCCTGCTGGACAGCCAGCAGGACTTACACAGGAGCAAACTTACAACAACGTCCTGCTGGACAGCCAGCAGGACTTACACAGGAGCAAACCTACAACAATGGCCATTTGGAACAAAACATTGCAAGGAAACCAGGGGGAAAAGCAATGTCTTGTATTTTTATATATATTGGGTCCAAAATATATGGCATATATGTGAAAACTCCAGCAATGCTGTTGTACCTTATACACACTACCATACTACCTCCATGCCAGTGTCACTGCTCTGCCACCGGAACCCTGCCCAGCAGTGGACTGTGCCCTAAACCCGGCCGGTAATGATGGTGGTAGCAAGACGATGGAGATTGGCCTACATCCTCCTATTGGGCACTCATAAAACAGGCTTATTAGATGGGGATACCTAATAAACTGGCCAATGAATGAAGGAGCAAGGTAGGTCTTTCTGATATAGTGGCCAGTGTGCATGGTAAGTGGATATTACAGCTTGCCTGATAATGCTTAGTTCTCCCTTGCCAAAATGACTCATTGAGACTCCACAGCACCTCTGAAATTGTCCTGACACCAAAACATTAGCAGCAGATCTGCGTTCTGACATCTGTCAGTGGTTTTAATGCTGTGGCTGATTAATATATAATATCACCTTATATCCTATATAAGTTTGTAATTTGAAATAAAATGCGTGCAAACAATGAATTTCTGCATTTACTGCGAGCAGTGGGTTATTTGCAGTGTTATTTATTCAACACAAAAAGTGGTGAATCATCGCTGTCAGCCGTTGAGCGCAGAGGGGTGGAAGTGGCGGCGGTCGTTTGGAACGATCCACACGCATGCAGCTCTCTCGTCAGAGCAGAGCGGAACACCAGGCCAAGCTGTGTGTGTGTGTGTGTGTGTGTGTGTGTGTGTGTGTGTGTGTGCGCAGCAGAGCTCGGTTGAGTGCGGAGATAAGAAGCAGCGTGGCACGTCTCGGGGTCTTGGGAGTGCTGTGTGAATGTGTGTGTATGTGTGTGTGTGTGTGTGTGTGTGTGTGTGTGTGTGTCTCAAGAGGATTAGTGGAGCCGGGGGCCGCGTCAGGGAGGGGGAACAAAACGCCTTAGGGGCTGAGAAGCCCACAGGAGTATGCGCGCACACACACACACACACACACACACAGCAGCAGCAGTACAGCACTGCCGCTCCTTTCCCTCTTACACTCTTTTCTCTCTGCTTCTCTCTTTTTGGCCTATTTATGCTGCTAGCAAAACCAAAGCTAGCTAGGCTATTTTCGTAAAATGGTTACAAAAATAAATAAATAAATAAATAAATAAAACCTCACTCTATCTTCTTGGTCTGCTTCAGCAAGCAGTCGTTTTTTTACACAAAGCTGGAAGCATCCAAGAGTCCACCGGTGGTTGTGACTGGACAGTGATTGGTCAGTTGACCTTGAAGAACACAACCACTGATCTCAAAACCCAGTTTCCTATGACCACCAATGACCCATATTAGCGATGAGCCCATTGACCTTTGCGATGATGGTCTGTAGCGTACATTCACAAGAAGAAGGAAACAGTCACCTGGTACCGTCTGTGAAAGTAACACAGGACCTTGGAGACTCCAAATTGCAGGACCTGAGCCGACAACCAACAAAACCTCTTGCAGGCTTGTCTGTTAGCTGTCGCTGTTGAGTTATATTGTAATCAGAACATGAGCGCATGTTAATGTTGCTGCAGTATAGTAAATTACCATTGAAAAAATCCAGAGCCAATCAGAGTTTTCTGTCAGCTGACTTCTTTGTTGTTGGTGTATCATTAAAAAGGTCATGGCCAATAAAACAACAGTAAACACACATAGTTTGTATTGTCATTAAGTAGCATTTTTGAATATTGACTGTACAATGTGAGTCCATTCAAGTTTCACTTGCTTTTTACAATATGTTGTCACAAAATTGCTTTACAATTGCACAGGTCCAGAACCCTAATGATCAAGCTGAGGGTGAGACTCAAAAGAGAACCCATCCTCCATTGGGCAGCCCAACTAGTTTGTTTTATTGTGTTACCTTCAATAACATCTGGACTCATATTACACATTACACTGTACTGGAGTTGATGAAAAATAGCTATAAACATACTGGTAAGAATAAAGGAAGCCATAGGAAGCTGTAAGAGTACCAAGCCAATTAGGCTGCTATAGGCTACACTTCTCAATTTGCCAAAAAAAAGAAGTTAAAAAAACCCCTACAGCCTGGGCTTTGTTTCCAACCAATTATCGACCAAAACCATTTCAACAAACATGGCATTGTACTTATGTTCATAAGTCATAAGTAGAAACTTCAGAGAACTTGTTGTGAAACAACAACAGTATCATGCACTTAGTAGGTGTACTGGTAAAAACAGTTTTTTGCTTTTGTTTTTTTCGCTGTGGCTCCTACAGTAGGTCTTCATACACTTGTACATTTGGTAGGTCCCCGTACACTTGTACATTTTGGTAGGTCTTCGTACACTTGTACATTTGGTAGGTCCTCGTACACTTGTACATTTGGTAGGTCTTCGTACACTTGTACATTGGTAGGTCCTCGTACACTTGTACATTTGGTAGGTCTTCGTACACTTGTACATTGGTCCTCGTACACTTGTACATTTGGTAGGTCTTCGTACACTTGTACATTTGGTAGGTCCTTGTACACTTGTACAGTTTCAAATTTACCCCTAGGAAGCTGCAGTCAAACAGCTGTCAGAGTCAAAAATACCTGTGGTAAACTGGGACTGATGCCATCTGAGTATATTTACCAATTTATTTTTCTTTACCGTAATGTAAAACGTCCTTTGGTTTGTGAAATGCGCTATATAAAGTCAAACTTATTATGAGTCACCCAGGACTGGTTGGCTGCAGTGCCAGTCTCAGGAAGCCCCACCCACTCTGTAAATCAAGCAGCTGTTAATGTGTAGAAATGGAAAGTGATAATCTGAATGAATGCCTGCTTGGTCAATCATGGCAGGGTGTTCACAGTTCCAAAAACACAGTTGTTTTGTTGTGTTTTTTTTTTTTGTTGTTGTTTTTTGCCACCAAGTCCACCAAGAAACAAGCATTTGTTGATCTAGCAGTGAGCTGGTTATCAAACAGTGGATCTCCATACATGCCGCAGAATAATGAACATTCTGGACTAAGATAATGGCTGACTGGAGAAAGTTTGTGAAATTCCTGTTAAGATATCCTTTGAAAGATTTTCAAGAGTGTTGTTTGAGGGACTTGTATGAGTATGTAACAAACAACAAATTCTGTAATCCTAACTTGCTTTGTTCTACCTTGAAGCCAAAGGAAATAAAACTAGAAACTACAAAAAAAACTAACAAACAAGCAATACCACACAGGACAGATGTTTGGAAAAAACGTATGAAACGTTACCAGTAATCAGCTCGACTAAATTTAACAGACGGCTTAAGTCTTAATTGACCAGCTTGAACACTTATAGCCTTTAGCAGATATTTTTTTAGTTGATAAGTGCGACAGTGTGTGTGGTCACTGAGAATCAACCCTCCTTCTTTTTGGTGTTATCAGCACCTGGATCAACCTGCTCTACCAGGGCGATCCAGTGATCAAAAATCTGACTAGTGTAAAGTTGAACGCAAATAACACAGTAGTAAATACAGTCCTGATTGGTTCAGTTTCATTCAGGCTCAGTGAGACCCATCTCACTATTACTATAACTATGTGATATTTATACAATGATACACCTAAGCTGTAAAGTCAACTGTCGCACCTGTGCATATCACGGGGAGACCCGTGGACATCTACATAATCAAGAGAAACCTCAGATCTCCTTCTTCACTTACAGAGCATCATAGGCAGATGCAGAGAGACGAAAAAGATGGCGGTGGTGGGGGGGGGGTTCAGAGAAATTCTCTTCAACTAAATGGATTTTCTTTTTCAGGAGCAAGAGAGGAGTGAGAGCGAGATTAGCACCGGATGGAAAGACAAGGAAATGTGTGTGGGAGGAACACCGCCTAGAGAAACTCTCTCTCCGTCTCTCTCTCTCTCTCTCTCACACACACACACACACACACACACACACACACACATATTCGGAGCCCCTGTGTGCTTCTGAATGCTGTGTCAGTCAGAGCAGGGGAACCCACGAGGGGTGTTCTGATTAGAGACATTTAACACAGAAAGAGGGGGAGGGTTAAAAAGGGGCGGGGCCAGAGAGAGAGAGTAGCCAGAGGAGAGAGTGGGAGAGAAAGAAAGAGAGTGGGTGAGAGAGAGAGAGAGAGAGAGAGAGAGAGAGAGAGAGAGAGAGAGAGTGGGAAAGAGTGGGAAAGAGAGAAACCTGGTGGAAGGGAAAGGAATAAGTGCGCAAGTAAAAGAAAGTTTGTGCGCTTTTTAGCTGTGTGTAATATAGGCCAACATAACATGGCACAGAGATAAGAGTTAGTGTGTTTGTGTGTGTGTGTGTGTGCATGTTTGTGTTTGTGTGTGTGAGACACTGACTCAGCATTCTCCATTTGTGTAAAGGCCTACGGAGGCATAGATCGTGTAAATAACATTCACACTACAACACGTGGCAAGGCACTCTCCCATGAGAGACTGTGTATTTGTGGGGAGTGTGTGCGTGGGCGTGTGTTTAAGGTGTAAACACCTAGGTCTCCCTTGAGAAGTAGTTTAAAGGGAGGAACAGAATAGGAGAAAAGAGTAAAATAGGAGAGGTGAAGGAGAGTGAAAGAGGGAGAGATGAGATACACACTGAAGGGAGAAGAGGAGAGTCCTCATTTGCATGTGAGCGAGCGTCACCTCTTGCTGTACTGCTGATGTCTGTTCCGGTGTTGCCGTGCCGACATTCACTGGTCCAAAATAGCAACACTTACATTATCAATGTATCTCCTACACAAAAACCAAGGGCAGAAGGAAGAGCAAAACACTGGGACCCTAGTTGCTATCCACTATCTACTATCCACTAAGCCCCTACAAAGGGAGGTGGGGAGAGAGAGAGAGAGAGAGAGAGAGAGAGAGAGAGAGAGAGAACGAGAGAGAGAGAGAGTCTCTAACTCTATCAACTTCAGTGTCTTTGCAGTTTCAACAGGACAGGAGTCTGCCTTGTGATGAAAATGCTTTCAGTCATCTTATGTTCTCTCTGTAACTAAGGTGCTGCAGAGTGTGTGTGTGTTACGGAAAAGGAGGGTGTGTTTTCCCTCCCTCACCGAGTGAGCATGAGAAAAAGAAAAGGAAGTGTGTGTGTGAGAACAAAGTAAAAGTGTGATGCAGCTTTATCGTTGTTGCGTTTGAGTGTGTGTGTGTGTGTGTGCTTGTGCATGTGAGTGTGTTTCAGAGTCTGCCGCTGTAAGCTCTGACGTGGAAGGTCATATCAAATAACACCAGAGCCTGCTGTAGCGGCAACCCTACACCACTCACACACACACACACACACACACACACACACACACACACACACACACACCTCACTGCCTGTTTACTGCAGCTTAACCCTGCTGCCCCGGTCAGCGGTAAGGTGAGCCCCTCTCCCAGCCACACGAATACACACACACACACACACACACACACACACACGGGCATGCCGAGCCCACTGCTGCCGACATTATCCAAGCTCTAAGTAATCTCTGCCACTGTCAGCTCTCTCTCCCTGTCTCTCTTTCTGCCTCGTTCTCTCTCTCCCTCCATCTCTCTTCTTCCTCCTCTCTCGTGGGCTCATTAGGAGGTGTGGGAACTCTGCTCCTCAGGACTTCTACTCCCTCATTAATCCCCTTCATTGGTTGTCCCGTGGGGCAGCACCATGGAGAGACACAGGGGCGGCGACAGCGTAGCCGGGGTTGTCCCCAGGACACCCGCTGCTCCAGGAAGTCCACTAACACCAACTGCTCAGACGCCTGGCAGATTTTTCTGTTATGAATAAAAAAAAAAACACCTTTCACGAGTTGCTGTTACTTCCATGAGCACAACCAGCACCCCATTTATTAACATGAAGCCAGAAAGCAGAAATTATTTGTTCAAAAAAATGTTTCCACAGGTCAGAGACGTGAACAAGAGAACAGTGGTGTCTCATAATTGTTGGTGTAAAGACCACATAATCTAAAACAACACATTTGTTTTGTTGGTAGTAATTAGAAGTAACTTTTTTTTTACATTATTTTAATTAATTCTGAATTTGGAAATGTTAGAAAGGTTTTCAATAGCTTCAATTTTCATACTACAATGTAAAGAAGTATTTAAAGTGTTTTATCACATCTGTTCCATATTTGCACTGTGGAATGGACTATTTTCTTACTGAAATCACTAGCATTTAGTGGATTCTTTTGCACAAGTTAAGAAGCAGCTCAACAGTGACAACACAGTGAGGCAGTGAAGTTAATAACTTTTCTATGCTGACCGGCAAACCATCCACTCCGTAGTGATCTGCCACTCATTTCTGGAGGTCTTTTAGTCCTTAAGACATGCTCTTAACTGGAGTGTATGCATCGATTGTCCACTGAAATCTGGTAAGACATCTGTTTTTCTTGTGTATTATATAAAAGAAAGTGTTGAATCAGTTACACTTGTTATCAGTTAACTGTTTTGAAAACTCCCAATAATTCCAAAATGCACCGTGTTATTTATACCAGGACCTAAAATGATTGGTTCCACAGTTTTGACCTTAGTGACTACAATTGGCCCCTCTCATAACTCTGACTTTGACTTGAATCTTGACACAAATGACTCAGGCATCAACTTGCCATTGAGCCATAGTGATTAAGACTCAAACCACCCTCACTTAACAATGGGGGGGGAATAACACTGGTTGCTGAGGGGACACTGAAATGTTAAGGACAGGTTGCTTTTAAACATGGTAACGAGCTATCTAAAGTGCTTGGACCCCGATATTTGCTGCTTGAGGCTGTATTTCATTTTTCATTAGCCGCGCTAACACAGGAAAAAACACAGCCTGTCTCTGGCGTCTCCTTTTTTCGCGCTCTCTCTCTCCCTCCCACTCCCTCTCTCGTTCCGTCTCCCGCTCGCTTCCGTGCAGTCTCTATCTTGCGCACACACACAGACACACACCCTCTTGCCTCGCGCTCTCGGCTCCCCCCCTCTCTCGCAATCTCCACTGCGCACACACACTCTTTCTCTGCCTCGATCATTTTTTCCTGTCTGCTCTCTAGCGTCTCGCTTGCTCGCAATTTCCTTCTCTCCCTCTCTCTCCCTCTGACACACACGCACGCACGCACGCACACACACACACACACACATACACATACACACGCGCACACGCACACACACGCCCTCTTTCGTGCTCGTTGACACTCGCTTCGCTCTGTGCCGTGCCGAGGGGAAGCTCTTTCTTCTCCTCTAATTGAAGCTGTTCCGTTGCCATGGCGCCGCCCAGAGAGAGCGGCGCACACGGAGAGCTGCTGATTGTTCCGCATCAGGGCTGCTCTGCGCACACACATAAGCACGCGCGCGGGGCTATTTTTCCGTGCCGTGATTGCTAGTGTGTGTGCGTGCCGGGAGAGAAAAGCACGGCGTTAAAACAGAGCACGCGGCCCTTACCGGCTTTAGCACCACGGAAACCGCTTACCGATTACGGCCGTGAAGTTCCCCCAAGCCGATTTTGTATAAGCCTGGACGTGTGGAGCTAAGAATCTCACCGTCGTTCTAGGACCCGGTGCCCCTTTAAAATCCCCCTTTAAATTTAACTGCACTTCGTTTGCATATCATGTTATGCTTTTTAGAGAGTTCATAGGGACCCAAACAGTCCAAAAACCCACTTGGAACAGGTGTATGAGCGATCGCTTCACAATTCCTGCCTGCCTTCACTCATTTAAATCTTTTACGCCGTTCTGACCTTAAACGTGGTCTGTATACTCCATCTCTAGAACCATTAGCTAACCCCAGGACACGCCTAAATTACCACACCACTCCTGCCCCTCCGCTCCCCCCGGGAGCACAGCCGTTCAAATTACTCCAAAGTGTTTTAGGGACGTGCCCTGCAGAAAGGTCTCGTGGTTCGAATGTCACGTGCCATTTCGCAGACATATATACGACGTCTCGTCACAGCTAAGAGGACGAAGGACTCCCGTTGTGCTTGAAAATATCTGCTGTGTTAAAAACCTGGATACAACTTTCATTGGGAGGACAATATGGATTTTAGTAAATTAATGTTAATTAAATATTTATCTCAGAGAATTCTGTAGTGAAGTTAGTTTTTATGAACAGTTTACCAAACGGTCTGGTTAGAGCTATACACACAGGACTGTTATGGGCAATGTGGTATGCGGAAGACGAGACGACGTTTACTGTGTTCTTGTTCACTGGGGAGTGGTTATAACCATGATCGTTGATGTTTTGATTGTCACATGACCCGTCGCATACTCAGTTTATTTCTTGACAGCATGCCATCGAATTTCATTCACATTTGAAAGGAATGAAAAAGTAACTCATACAGGTATTTGAAAAGTACTAATTGGATTACACCGTTGCCAATTTTCTAATGAAGTCTACTCTTGTATGTGTAAGCTTCTCAGCCATGACCAATGTGTCAGGTTTACTAACTTCAAATAGATACAACCAATGTTCTGAGACACTCCTGAAATGGGAGGAACCAATCAGAAGTTTATGATCACTTTATCTGCAGACATGACAAAAAATCTTTTGCAGGCCTATGATTGGCCGGTTAACTGTACAGTTCAGTAGTGATATTGACGCCTAGATATGTTAAAAATACTGTAGATTTCTGTTTAATTACTCTAAAAATTCCAAGCCAGGATTGTAAGTCACAGTTCAGGAATACAGTCACATGTAATTCCAAAATGCTTCACTGATGGGTCATTCTGAGTTTCCAGTGGCACAGTCCACATTTGGTTCAATGGAATTCTGCTCAACTCCCCATTCAGAGGAGGAGCCCTGCAATTCTCTGCCTGTTTCAATTAGCTAGTTGGATTTATATATACCGGCCATTCTCGAGAACCCCCTTCTCCCTCTCTCTCGCTCTCGCTCTCTCTCTCTCTCTCTCTCTCTCTCTCTCTCTCTGACATTCGCTAAGCAAATGCAGCACTGGAGGGTTGGCTTTCTTAATGCATACTCTACTGGTTGGGGTTTGGCCGCACACACACATACGCACACACGTACACACGTCCGTCTGCCCGCACACACAGCCCTGCCTGTTTATAATGAGAGCTGTTTGCGGAGTGTAAATTTGTCACTCCCTCCTCAGCAATCACTCTTTCCTTCAGCTCTCTCTCTGGGGGAGACTGCAATCAGGACACTGTGTGTGTGTGTGTGTGTGTGTGTGTGTAGGTGTATGTGTGCCTGTATTCGTTTGATCGGATGTGTGGGAGGTATATTTTAGTGTTCTTGTGTGTGTCTGTGTAAGTGTTCACATGTGTACATGAGTGTGTGTGTGTGTGTGTGTGTGTGTTTCTCTGATAAGAACTGGAACAGGTACGCTGAAGACTGATAGGAGCTTGCCTCTCTCTTGCCGTGTGTTGCCTTTAGGCCCATTCATGGTGTGTACCTCGCACACAGGCTTGTGTGTGTTTGTGTGTGTGTGTGTGGAAGTGTGTGTACATGTGTGTGGAAGCGTGTATGTGTGTGTGTGTGTGTGTAAGTGTTCTCCACTGATGGATGGTGGCCTTGGTGAAATCGAGCCACCCAACAATGTTCTACCAGCTTGTCCACGCAGCCCACAGCTTCTCAGCCACTGTTCCCACAGCCCGTCTGTTCAGTTCCGGCCCTTAACACACTGGGACCAGGTAACAACACCCTAACACCCTTAATTATCTGGAGCAGGAGCTGAACAAAGCTCCTGACTGACTACCAAAGTCAACATGTCAGACTGAGGATCTCGGTAAAGTAATCCAGTACAGTTGGCCTTTGTTTTGCCTGGTTGCTAAGAATTATTTGTGTAGCAAACTTTCCAACAGGCCTTTGGTCAACATAATTTTACTTAATAGGTAAAATCTGCTTATTATTTAAGTTTGTAATGGTTAATATGGTGTCAATGTCCTTTACTAAATGAGCTGTTATTTTGATCTGCTAAGGATCTGGCTTTATTTATGAACCATTGAGATGGTCATAGCAGCCTAGCTAACACCTGTTAGCTTAGATTAGCAGTAGATGGTTAGCTTAGTCTGTTAGACCTACTACAGCATAGCAAGCAGTTCTTACTTGTTTGGGTAGCGGTAGCATTTTTGAATGATCCTTAGCTTGTGCTAAAAAGTGAGTAAGATATAAGCCTAATCCATGTTTAAATGTTTTTTTTTTTTTTTTAGCTGAAATCAGTATTTAAATATTTTCAAGTCGGTACCATTGGAGTATACAAATATTAAAGATTAGGTCAGGTGGGGTATTTAGTAAAGTCAACAGCTCAGATATACAGTAGGCTATGTAAGGAAATAATTTACATACCATAAACAAAGTTATGTCTGGTGAATAGGAGTGTTTGAACTTCAGTATCATGCAGTGATGATACTTGTCCACTGAACGGGTGCATTAACATTTCACAAGCCTTTCAACATTCACTCACTCACTCACTCACACACACACACACACACACACACACACACACACACCACACAAGAGCAAATTATTGATCTGTTGTTCTCCTCGAGTCATAAGGTTTTGTGATTGGGGCCATTTAGTGATAGCAAAGCCGCCAGATTGTCTGACCACAGACTCCCACATCTCACACACACACACTCATAAACACGTGTGCCCAGCGCTATTCAGCAAAATATGTACAAAAGCATCTAAGCTAATATAGAACAGGTGATCAGTTGTTTTTGTGACTTTTATGACACTTATGTGACAAACATTTTTACTTAAGTAAAATTATACATATAGACCTAAGCAAGATTCATGTTTGAATGGATGTGTTTGCGTGTGTGTGTGTGTGTGTGCGTGCGTGTGTGTGCGTGCGTGCGTGTGTGTGTGTGTGTGTTGAGTTGGAGGATAGAGGTGGTGAGTAATAGCCTTCTGTGTCTTTGAGGACAGACAAGTGTCGGGATTATCTACAAAGACAGTGTACCACCAGGAGAGGGAGAGGGAGAGGAAGAGAGATAGAGAAAGAGAGGGGGACAGAGGGTGAAGGAGAGAGAATGAGAGAGAATGAGGGAGAGGGAAAAGATGGAGAGAGAAGGAACGAGAGTTTCAGCAGAGAGGAACAAGGAGGAAGAGAATAGGCTTACCCTCAGTGTGCAAGACTAAAAGGTTAAACAGCAGAAGACGGGTGTGTGTGTGTGTGTGTGTGTGTGTGTGTGTGTGTGTGTGTGTGTGTGTGTAAAAGAACGAGGTGTAACATGGATGTTTTTATCCCTTGGTCTGATCTGTTCTGTGAGCGTAGAGAGGCTGTTTGCATAACAAGCAGGTTTATGCAGAGAGCTGTGTGTGCATGTGTGTGTGTATATTTGTATCTGTGTATATGTGTGTGTGTGTATGTGTGTGTGTGTATGTGTGTGTGTGTGTGCATATGTGTGTATACGTGTGTGTTTATATGTGTGTGTGTCCTGGCTGTCTCCTCCACTCTCTTTCTTCTGTGGTTTGCATCAATCCAAAGGTCGGCTCTCTCTCTCTCTCTCTCTCTCTCTCTCTCTCTCTCCCCCCCTCTCTCTCTCTCTCTCTCTCTCTCTCTCTCACTCTCTCTCTCTCTCTCTCTCTATCAATCTATCTCTCTATCCTCCTTCACATTTCTCACAGATGTGGTCCAAGAGAGCAACCAAGCTGCTATTACATCTGGGAGTGTGGACAATAGTAAGAGAGGCACGGAAGAGACAGGAGAAGTGAGGAGCAGTGAGGAGAGAGGAGCAGTGAGGAGAGAGGAGCAGGGAGGAGAGAGGAGCAGGGAGGAGAGAGGCCTTCCCAGGCACGTGCAGCAATTACATTCTGCTTCAGTACTGGGGTTTATCCCACTGCTGTTTACACCCACACACATGCGTGCGCACACTTATTCCACTGACACGCCTTTGGTGTGTCTGCAGTTGTTTACATGTGTGTGTGTGTGTGTGTGTGTGCGTGTGTGTGTAGGGAGGAAAGGGAGGGAATAGTGCCAGAGGTTACAGAACTACAGGCTAAACTGACACATTTGACAGGCATGCCATGGGCTAAACAGTCAGGATTCTAGAAAATAACAGGATTCACACAGAACAAGTTTTAAAGTTTAAAAAAAAAAAAAAAAAAACAAGAGCGTATTTAGATTTTCATGGGGACAGAGTGCTAGAGAAAGAGAAGGAGATGATTAAAGAAAGAGAGAGAGAGAGAGAGAGCATGGAGATATTTTGGAAGTGATAAAATGCATGATAAACAGCTCTTTATCTATCTTTCCTTCTCTCCCCATCTTTCTCTCCCTCTCTCTTTTTTCTTTCCATCTCTTTCCCTCGTTCTTTTTCTCCATCACACAGAAGCCCAGCAAAGTTTGTGTATTG
>JAOYMR010000019.1:2481221-2498402 GCA_025802075.1 Tenebrosternarchus preto | reverse complement strand
CCGCCGCCGGCGCGCGCCCCGGGCCGGGCCGGCCCCCGCCCCCCCCCCCCCCCCCGGCTGGGTGTGTGTGTGTGTGTGTGTGTGTGTGTGTGTGTGTGTGTGTGTGTGTGTGACGGAAATGCTGTTTACCACGCTGCATCCGCTGGGCTGGATGTGCAGTGTGGAAAGCCACAGCAAAGGGGACCGTCCCTTACGCTTGAGCAAGCGGCGGAGAGAGCGAGAGAGAGAGAGAGAGAGAGAGAGAGAGAGAGAGAGAGAGAGAGAGAGAGATAACAGGCAGAAGCACACAGCAGTGAAGGGGACAGGGCAACACTGATGTGAGTAAGAGAGAGAGAAGCAGGGAGCAGGTCAGAATGCAGAACAAGAGTGTGTGTGTGGCACAGAGTGCGTGTGTGAGTGTATGTGTGTTTATGTGCGAGTGTCCGAGTGCTTCTGTGCATGTGTGTGTATGTGAACGTGTGTGTGTGTGTGTGTGTGTGTGTGTGTGTGTGTGTGAGATAGACAGAGAGAGAGAGAGAGAGAGAGAGAGAGAGAGAGCAACCTCTTACCATTGGGCAGCTCTGACTCGGTCCGGCCTGGCGGTGGTCTCGTGCACTGCAGGCTTCGATCAGTCTCCACGTCCCTGAGATGGGTGTCTGCCAAGGTCCTTTCTCTCTCCCTCTCTCGGCCGACCCCCGGCCCTGGCCCTGGCCCCACCAATGAGCCACACCCCTCCTTCTCCTTCAGCTCCAGCTCTGAGAAACGCATCATTGCACGCTACACACGCGTACACACACACACACACGTGCGCGCGCACACACACACACACACACACACACACACATACACACACACAGGATGAAATGAGATTATTTGCGATCGAGAACACTGAGACTCAAGTCTTCCTGTTGTAATGCTTCACCGCTAACATCTCTAACAGCACAACTAACAACCAAAACAAAAACAAGCTTAACACACAGCAAAAGACCATTTGGGTGTAGAAAGCAATGCAATTAAAAGCACCATTTTAAAAAAAAAAAAAAAAGAGAGAGAGAGAGATAGAGAGAGAGAGAGACTGATTTGAAAGTCATGCCATGCCATTCATTTTTCCTAAATAAGACAGAGAGAGACAGCGAGAGAGGGAGAGAGAGAGAGAGAGAGAGAGAGAGAGAGAGAGAGAGAGAGTTTGTGGGCCCATAATTTACAGGCCAACACAAGGAGAAAAACACTGAGTCACTACACAGCCTTCTGTGGTGAGGGAGGGGGAGACCAGGTGTTACGTATTTCAACTTTGATTAGTAATAAAAAAAATTAAGGAACTAACCTCACAGTTAGATGCTGGTTGACTTAAATTACTGTCCTCTGCTGCGAGGAAATCCATCTAAGTAATTAGAATGTGTGCTCAATATATTTTTTCCAGTCATTACAATCATTTAAACATAACTAAAACAGTCAATATGAATCCTACCTACTTCACACAGTAACACATTGATTACCAAAAAAATTCTTTAAAGGGGGTGTGTGTGTGGAGGGAGGGTGGTGGTGTGGTGGTGGGGTGGTGTCCACTAGTAAGTGGAGATTTCTGACTGTACTGCATGGCACAAAGTGGAGGTGGTCGCTTTTCCATTTGCTGCTAGGTTTCTGGGTGGTTTTGTTGTCTCAATAAATAAAATCGATTTCAACATGCAAATTTACACTGAGGCGAGTTTTTGATGAGCACAAACAAACAAACAAACAAACAAACAAACCCCCCCCCACCACCACCACCACCATTAGTATTTTGGCCGTCAAACAAACGTCCCAAAACTGAAAAAGAGGGCCAGCTTGCTCCAGCACAGAGCTGAAAAGAACTCCTAAAATGGAAATGCCATTAACAGCACCATTTGGGCCAGAATCCCGCTGGGAAAAACAGGCAGGTTGCTGGTGAAAGTCGTGTGCTCATCACTGGGAGCCTCTGCAAACGCAGTAGCGCACGAAACCTGCTAGACCCCCTCACTTCCCATCTCTGCGTTCGATGCAAGTGTGTGTGCTTGCGTGTGTGCATGTGTGTACATGTGTGCGTTTGTACATGTGTGTGTGTGTGTGTGTGTGTGTGTATGTATGTGTGTACACTAATGACTCTGCCAGGCAGAGCACTCTCTGCTGCAGCTGAAGACCTCTAATCTTCCCCATCAGAAATGAATGGAACGGATTTCACTTAAGCTGGGAGGGCTGCCACTGCGTGCGCAGTGATCAGGGGCCTGGGGATGTGTGTGTGTGTGTGTGTGTGTGACGAGGGAGACAGGATGGAAGCCCTGTAGAAGTGGGTGTGTGGCTAAGGGCAACTGTGCCACCCACCCACACACACACACACACACACACACACACACACACATACACAAGCATTACTGTTCTGAAAGAAAATACACACACTCACACTCACACCCATAGACACTCTGCCAGTCTCCAGGGCTCGCCTGCAGGTTAGTGACTGCCTGAAGCATTATGTGCTAGGCATGCACGCACGCACGCACGCACACACACACACACACACACACACACACACACACACACACACACAGAGCAGCTGAGCTTCCACTCGGCTGGGCAAGTCTAGCCACAGACAGCATGTTGTGTTAACTCTTTCTCCCGCTAACTGACACACACACACTCTTACTCTCGAGCGTGTGCGCATACACACCATGTTGTGTTAATTCCTTCTCTCACGGTTGCCGCCAGAGCCTGCCCGCTATTCGACAGCCTCACAGTAGGGAGTGAAAAACTGGGGTGTGTGGATGTGGGTGGGGGGGGGGGGGGGCTTTAGTGTGAGGGTAACAGCCAGCCATAATTACCGAGGCACTCAATATGACTAAGCGTGGCGGTCTGACGTAAGAGCTGCCTCAAAGCAGAAGCATAGCTGTTCCAGAGTTATAACACGGCTTTAACCTTCGCAGTTGGACCAAGGCCTTTTTGATAAGAGTGACAGTGACTGGCCTTAGATATTGTGCAAAAATTTCAACCGAGCATGTATATGACAATAAAATGTGTGGTGTGCTCCCCAGAAGCGCATCTCCCTAATCCCGTGGAGGTAATATTTGGTGTTTATGATTTTAGTGGGTGGTGAAGGTAAAAACATCTGGTGACTTCTGATATCAAGCACAGAGTTTAACCAAAGTTACAGATAGACTAGATCTGTATTTCCTGCCTTGGAAATGGTATGCCTTGATTACCTGTAAAGCGCGCTGTTCCCGACTCAATTTACTGGAGTCCGCGTAAAGCTCAGTTGTAACACACTTGAAACGGTCACCCACGTAGCCGGATGAATTGGCTATCCTCTTGGCCAGACTGGACCTCTTGCTTTTAGAGCACCCGTGTCCATCTTCCTCATCCTCGTGAGACTCCACATTCTCCGGTCGCCCCTTTCCCAGATCCATGTACTGCCGAATGGCGTGGTGCCGATCAGGTTTGAAGTTTGCTGCGTCCGGTCGCACTCTGTCCCCGGAGGTCCTGGCGCAGCGCAGGGTCTGCTCCTCCAGCAGGGGCGGCAGTGGGCTACGTTCGCTGGAGCTCTCCTCCTCTCCCTGGCTGTGCAACGGAGACTCGGGCCGTGCTTGTGGCTCAGAGGGGCTGCAAGGCTCTGGCCGCCGATCAGGCTCAGCTGGCTTGGATTCGACCGGCTGGCCGGAACGTAGGATCTGCATGAGTTCTGGCGCCTTCCCTTCGGAATTACCAGTGCTCCCAGTCCCGTCGCCTGTCCCGCTGCCGGCTGGCTTGCTGGGCTCTCTCTGCTTGGCAGGCGTGGAGTTGTACTTGTCTGGCTCAGGACTGCCATCTGTGTCGTCTTGAGCCAGGTCGATGCAGACGATCTCCTCTTTGCTCGCTGTGTGAGGCTTGCTCTGAGGCTTGGAGCCCAGAACTTCTGGCCCCCCTGACTCCCTCTCGGATTTGTAGCGCGTGTCCGTGTCAGAGGCACTCTGCTGCTTGTATGGAGACTCCTCATGCTGCCAGGTTTTCTCCTGAGGTCTGGACCTCAGTTCAAGTCGCTCATTGACTTTAGGGTCGAGAGGCAAGTGGGGAGACATCAGGGGATGAACCATCTCTTGTGAGTCATGGTAGGTTAGATAGTCTCCATGACTGGGCGGTATTCCATAAGGAAGGGCAGGCTTATGAGGCAAGCGAGTGGAATACAGGCCACTATTGCTTAGCAGGACTGGATGAGGATACACTGGCCCTTTGTTGGACAATGGCAAGTGTGAGAGGGACATGCTCTCAGGAACGGAATAAGGGAGGTATCTGTTGGCGTATGCTAAGCTAGTGGGCAAGTAGCTTTCACCTTGGGCCATGTAAAGGTGACTGGGAGGATGTCCATTTTCTATGTGGGGCTGCTGGGGTTTGAAGCCAATCTCAGGTGTTTCAGATTTTTTAGGTGTCTTTGCAGGCTTTGAGACTGACGGCTGACCACCTCCCCGATTAGTAGGTGGTGGCTTCTCTGGTGGGGTTGGTGCAGACTTGGGCCAATCACCATTAACTTTTGGAGAGGGGGAAGCTGAAGATGGTCGACATGCTGAAGGCAGAACCACAGGAGCAGGGTTAGGGACAGCACCATTGTTGGGTTCTCCAATCCGTGGACAGGAAGAACTCCTTGGCTGTGGGATTACATGCTCCAAGTTCTTGTTTTTGATAACCGTAGAACCTTTGCTATGGTTGGATTCAGAGCTGAGCGTCTGGGCTGTGCTTGGCACCACCCAGGAAGAGGGTAAAGTGCTAATAATCTCAGGCCTCTCTGGAGTTTTACAAGAAGTGCTGACAGTGGAGGATGATGGGGACAGAGTCTCTTTCAGAAGCTCTCTGCTGGGTGGAAGTCCATAACGAGAGCTGGGGGAGTAGCCAAGCTTTGCCAAAGCTTCCAATTTTGAGGGGGGGAATCCATTAGGAGGTCCTTCAAAATCCATGATTTTGGCCGACAGGTCTAAAGGTTTGTCTGCTGGATCTTTGGTAGGGGCCCCCTGTTGTGTGGGTTTCTCAGTGGAGGTTTTCACAGGTGAGCTACAACCTTTCCTCTCATTTCCTGCACCCCTGTTCTGTTCTGTGTTCCCTTCTTTAGACTTGGGTTTTTGACTGGCTGGCCTTATTGGGGAGCGATGCTCCTGGGACATGTAGAAGGGGTGGGAGACTGCCGGAGAAGAGGAGGAGGACAATGAGGATGAAGGACTCCGAAATACAGACTTTTGGAAGTCTAAAGTGCTGTCCACAAGTGGTGGGGGAGCACCGGGTGGCTGGGAGGGACGTGGAGTGGGGCGGGGTGCCTGCATTACCAGAGAAGGGCTTGAGTCAACTGGGATACTCACACTAGAGCTGCTGGTTACACTTGTGTTACTACTACTGCTGCAGCTGCTGCTGGTGCTATTAGTACTAAGGCTGCTGTTGTTACTGGTCGAGTTCTTGCTGGAAGGAGTTCGACTGGACTTGCTGTTGTTAATACTTCCACTACTTGAGTGTTGCCTCTCATTCTGTGGCTGGTGGTGGGACTGGGTTTGCTGATGCAAAGCCTGCTGCCCAAACGCAGAAGGCTCATGGTGAATCCTTGGCCCGATACTCTGTAAGGTCTTGTCCTGATGATGCACGAGTGGTGACAGTGCAGTAGGGGCTACTGTGGCAGTGGGGATCCTCAGAGGAGGGGGAAGTGGAGATGCAATGGGAGTTGGTGGGTAAGGGGGCATGTAGAACAAGCGCTCAGCACCTGTTGCACTCCCTCCTGCCCCAGCACAAAGTGACTGGTAGGCCAGGTGTTGGGGCAGGTATGGTGAAGGCTGCGACATAAAGGATGCTTTGTACATATTCAGAGCAGCATACTTGCTGGAATCTAGGAAGGGGTACATTCCAGCATCGTGGTAAGGGCTCACCCACGGGAGACGCAGATAGCTGCCGCTGCCACCATTTAAGCCCAACTCTGAGGGCTTATCCACAGGTCCTACACGCCTGTCCAAGCCCAGTGTATCTGTCCCAGTCCCTGGCACAACCAGGGGCTTCGGAATCCCTGGTGGGGGGCTTTTATAAAGTCCTACATAACCATTGGTGGCCTTTCTGCTGTCCAGCGCCACATCAGGTTTATAGAGCAATTCTGGTATGCGGTCTCCAACGTAACTCTTCTCTGTCTGCAAGGTCCGGATTCCTGGTGGATAAACCATACTGCCATGAACATGGATGTTTTCCCGCATCAGGCTGCTCCGATCGATGCCAAGTGCTGCGAGAGGGTTCATTCTGCAGGCTGCACTTGCATCTACCTGAAAGACAGGCAAAAGGAGGACAAAACTGAGCCATTTTACCCATACAATAATGAATCAATCAAATTCAGTTAATTCTGTCCAACTATCAAAAAAAGGAAAGCAGGAAATGCATTACTGTGATCAACCATATACCAGACGATGATATACCAAACTTTAGTAATATCCATATACCAATATTATCAAAGTTTCATATGTATGATCCTCAAACTCTTCACTGAATGTTAGGGGGCATTTAGATAATCTATGATGCATCAGGGCAGATTTAAATATGAGAGTTATGAATCTCCCTTCGCTGCATCGGTGAGGAGCAGAAGATTAGGGAAATGGCACAAAAGTCACAGCGCATCATGTCAGTCAAGGTCAAAAAAAGGAGACAGCAAAATCGGTCTTAAATGTCAGCCTCGCCAAGGTTTCCGCAAAGGGGGAGGGGCTTTGATGTATGCTTTAGGAGACACCCGGCAGACAGCTCAGATCTGTCTTTCCATCGAACCCAAGAGAGACCGAGGTGCATATCTACGCCAAGATGATGTCGAGGATCTAAATTACACTGATCCTACTGGCATACACATATAAACAATAGAAAAAACAACTAGCAGGAAACTGAACTACGATGTAAAGTACTAGTCTGTATTAAGAAGGGTGAGAAGATGAATGGTTTTTATGATAGCAACATTTTGTCAGTTAAAAAAAAAAAAAAAAAAAAAGAGGGCGGGGACAGGGGGATGTAAGGGGAGGAGCAGGGAAGATTCACCACTGTAGATATATTTCGTAATGTCTTACCATGCTTTGAATGATGACTTATATTTCTTGGTTAGTTCTTATTGGATTTTCTGTTCATCACCATCTCTTTTGGATATAACTTCCTATGGGTGGAAAACAACATTTAGGTTTGATCTCAGACTTAAATGTTTGCAGTCACTCGATCATTTCCATTCGATGATTGTGTAGTGCATTCACAACATCTTGCTTTCAAATGCGTTTATACACTTAAGGTGGTTGCACTAATCAAAAAGAAAAGTTTTTATATAGTTCTGTATAAAGGGGGAGGGGGGGAGGGGGGGAGAGAGACGTCTTCTGCACCAATTTGGCAGGATCGCATGAGTGCAGTGTCAGTACAAAGCCTTGCCGAGAAGAAAAAAAAAATGAAAAGAAAAGCAAACAGACTCTCCGGTCAGGCCTCAGTCTGTCTGTCTCTCCGAAACACGTCTGCGTTTGCGTGGCCAGTATCCAGGTTGCGGAGTGGCTTTCGTGCCACGTGACTTCGTTATCAAGAAGCAAACGTTTGATAAAGAATGCCTCGGCGTGCTCCTAACCACACCCCCCCCCCCCCCAACAAAGAGAGGGAGAGAAAGAGAGAGAGAAGGCCCACCGTCCGCGGAGGGGGAGGGGATTTCATCATAGCGCTGTGGAGGAAGATGCAATCACCCTGCGATGCCACCGCCCAGACCCACAGCTTGGCGATGACATAAAAGCAGAGCTTTGTTGGGCGGGCGAGCCGCGCCACTGTTATTGATGGCTCTACAGACCCCCCGATTTCAATAAGGCAGACCCGGGCCTTATCTGGAGACGGGGTCTCAGCCGCTGCCACCGAAGGAGGGAGGCAGGCTGCTCCATCTCATCAATCAAGCAGGCCTCACGCACGCACAAAATCTCTCACTGCTGGAGTGTTTTCGTCACTTCCATGGCAACCCGTGTAGCAACAGGACCCGAATGTCTAAACAAGGGGGTTTCGTAGCCTGCAATTACAGCCCCCGGCGTGTGATCACAATAGAAAATAAGCAATTACAAGAATACATGGCATACCTAATAAAGGGTATTTTTTAATGCAGCAAGCATTTCACTATATCAAGGTTTATTCACATATACACTTTAGATCATAAGATAACCAACTAATCCATGCCCAGGCGTTAACGGCACAACATCTCAACAATAATAAAAATCTGTATAATCAGTATCAACATAGGCATTTACCGTCTTCCTAAGTATTCCCTTATCTGGCTTCATTTACGTACTGTAAATTCCCGAATTCCTATTTAGCCGTTTCTCCGTCCCTTAAAGACTAATCCTGCCCTGCCGCGAGGCCCGGGGTAGAACTTCGTGCTGTCCATTCAGTCACGTTCTCCCCCGCTCTCATTTTCCAGACCTTCAACGGCCCTCTCATTCAACGCGCCAGCGGGGGCGCGGACATTATGCATCTCGGGCCGCTTCAGCGGGAGGTCACTCACCCCCTATAGAGCAGAAAGCGCCTCTCAAAGGCATCAATCACAAACCAAACACACGAGGCGCTTTGTTCACCGCAAAAAGCAGGTAGGCCAGTGCACAATTTAAGTCTCCAATCACGACTGCAGAGACATTTCTGCGATATCTATTAACGGACTGAGTTTCGGCAAGCGTGCGAGGCTGAAGCCTTACGATACACTGCAGTTTTTACGCCTCCGCCGCTTCCCTCGACAGTAGAAGCACGATCAACCAGACAAAGGTTAAACTTCGTCAGAGCTCTACCGGAGACGTGCTTTCCCCCCGTCATTAAACTGTGCTTAGGGCACTAAGGAAATTGGTTTATGGTCCCCGCCTGCACGCAGAGTTCGAAGACGGAGGTTTCTCGACGTTGCTATCGCTGTCTGTGGAGAGGAAGGCGAAAGTATTATAGAAAATGTTACGAATATGTAGCCAAGTTGATGAAATGATTTGCTTAGAAAACTAACACTATTCTATATTACTTAAAATACGGGAGAGATACCCAACATTTCATTACATAAACAGTAGTTGTTTTATTATTCCGGTAGTAATTGTGCTTAGACAATCTATTTTTCCGAGAAGAACGCGCAAGAGACCTGGCCTAATTGTTGCTATTTCGCGAACAAGTTCAAATGGAAACGGCTGAATATTGCGAACAAAAAAATTGACTAACACATAACCATGCACATTGCATATAATCATCTGGATTCATGGTAAAACGGCCACTTGGAAAAGCCTTTTATTTTCCATTAGACTTTGTTTTCAATGCCGTGTCAAAAATGTTTGTGTGACTATCACGGGGAGACGCCAAGGGCACGGCAAGGCGCGAGGGCAGTTGCGTCAGTCGTCGAGAGGGAGACAGAAAAGGGCGATAAAATCCTCGGCACGCGAAAGACAAGAGCGTGTAAAATGTTTCGCTTTTCAGGTGTGGGATTTGCCGCAAGGACTCGGCGGTATACAGAGAGCGGGCGAGCGAGCGAGCGAGATGAACGCCGCCGTTGAGATCTTCGACTAAGCTCGCAGGCAGTCTCCCCGGACCCCGCCAGCTTTTCCTGCTGTGGCAGATTGCCAAATCTTTCGGCCGCAGCGCTGAAGCTCGGCGGCTCTTAAAGGGCCAGTAAAACGTTTTATAATGTACGTCGGCAGGGGAGTGAAAACCAAAGCCGGATAAAGAAGAACACGTCGTCGTCGTCAGCTTTGGAATGTAAAACTGTAGTTAAATGTCACAGACGGAAAAAGCTCAACTCATCAGATTAAAAAAAACGAAAAGTGATCCAAGCATAATTGCGCTCGAGTTAGCAATAATGACATCGAATAAGCAGGTGGACGTTCTTGTCTATAGTCTGTTAATAACATGCTTTCATCAATGAGCAACTACTCGGGCAGCACTTAGAACGTTCTCGGGGAAAGGGGTTACTGCCACCAAGGACAAAGCGGCTTGGATAAACGATTACCCTCAGTGACAGGGGCACTCTCGCGCCCGGAACCTTTGTTACAACGGAGAGCGAGCATGCCAAGAACAACAGCACACGTTCAAGCTCAAACTCCACGCGCGTTGGAGACCAGACAGGGTCACTTTCAAGGCATTTGACTTCATTCAGTAAACGAATGGGTTTGTAATCACACACAAAAAAACGAGAGAATATTTCGCCACGTTTGAACTCCTACCTCAGTTATTTCTTACATATGCGGTGAAACGTAGAATGTATTGTTCGTTGGGCTTATTTATGTTTTAATATATGGATAACCTGCTTAATATGAGGGTACGCGGATAATTGGAAATTTGATTATCACACCATAAGACATGATATCAGGAAACACTCAGAAAGGACGTACGGGAGGGAGCCTTCAGACGGGGAGAAATTGCTTTGTTGAGGTGGAAAGTTGACAGTATCAAAGGCCCCACTCACGTCGTTATTCACTCGCACGAAGAGAGAGTCCGCTAGACCCTTCGCTTGTCTCGAGAGCTCACACGCAACCCACCATTTCGCAGCGCACGAGGTTCTCGGAAGAATGGCTGTGGGGGATGTGTGGAATGTCTCGCGCGCTGGGCTTTCAGTAATTCTCATCGGTTCCTCTGGGTCGCTGAACTCAGTACTTCGTATATTTCAACGTGCAACGTATTTAGTGACACAAAGAAATCGTGAAGTTGTAAGTTGTTATTATTCTACACACATATAAATATATACATAGTGTAGCGCCGCCACAATATTAAAAATTGTAGTGACGTACAGTTTCCAGAGACGTTTCGGACACAGGTCCTTTATCAGCTGTGCAAGCAAGTGCTTCAGTTGATGAAGGACCTCTATCTGAAACCTGTGACGGCATTTTACTACAGTTTAGAATATCTACATCTGTTACTACAGTACATTGCAGTTACTCACCTGGAATCGTCTTCCTATTTTTATACTGAAAGCACAATCTATCAGACTATTAAACTAAATGTGCGTATTTCTCTCTGTCTCTCCCTATATATATATATATATATATATATAAGCAAGTTGTTTTGCATTATCCTTGGACACGCGCGTCTTCACGCGCGTTCCGCACGCCTACTTTATTACGAGAGGAAAATTCGATTTTACAAAACGCGCTCGTGGAGTTGCAGCTGTTTAATGAAATGTTCGATAAGTCCATACTTGTTACAACAGAAGATTCCCTAATATGAAGCGAGTCCGGTTTTCCAACAGCAACCTTCCAACAGGGCTGCGATAGTTATCTGATTTATCACCAGTTATATCGGCGTCAGTCCTTTCATCAAGATCAACCTACTGAAATGGCAACCTAACACGTCATGGGCGTGTAGGAGATCCGAAGCGTGCTTTTCCCCTCGCTACCACTCGGACCCATGCGACCTTGAACGGACAGGGAAACCGCGGAAGTTTTACTGGGTATTTATGACCAAGGTCTGTTTTAAGTTAATCTACATATGATAAGGTAAAGGAAGCAACCATTGTTAACTAGTCTACCATTGTTAACTTTCCCTGAGCTATACCTGTAGACATAACATTATTTCAGTTATCTCCGCATTTCGTTGTTTCGTGCTCTTGGACAGGGGGCTGTTGGGCTGGGGGGGGGGGGGGGACAATGTGTAGGCGGGGGTGGGCGTCGAACCGCGACAGCGCAACGATCCATGCGCGCGGGGCTCCTGCTGCGGTCCAAAAGCTTGGTGAAGCGAGGAGAAGAGCTCTCCCGTTTCAGCGCTGCTGTCCCACGGGACGCTCGGACCGAGAGAAACTTCAATCAAACCGTGACGTCTCCAGCGGGAGCCAACTCTGAAATCCGATCTGCGCGGCTCGAGCTCGCTACCGCGCCTCTTCTGCACTCACACGAATTTCCACTCGCGCTATTGTGTAGGCGACCGAGGTGGCGGAATAAAAATAAAGTGGGCAGCTGAGACAAAAGGCAACAAGATTTAAACGAAAACGCGACCTACTTTTAATACGACGACCAACTTAATGACATCTGTAGCCTCCAAGTGTGAACAAAAGAACAAAACACGGATCCGATAAAAGTACATTAGGCCAGATATAAACGCCAACCAAATAAGGCAGTATTCTTTCGACAACTGGTGGCCCATATTAAAAATGAACCGTTCTGATGATTTCACACCAACACTTATTATTAGGTGAATACGGTCCACTTAGGCTACTTGTGTTCAGGTGTGTTTATTTTTAGAATTCCGTTATTTCTTGAACAACAAAGGCGTGTTGCGTATTAGAACTGCACGGAGCATTTGGAACCCAAGCTTATACGTGTTTAATCAAATAACTTTTACTCACTCGAACGTTATTATTATAAATAGTTTTACATATGGGTCAAATAAAAACAATAACACAACTCTAGAGTAAGTTTAGAGTAAACAGGGTAAATCCACCCTGTTTATACACATTCAAAAAGGTACTGCAAATAAAAAATTGAACATCAAGCACGAAAACGTTTTACTGGTTGTAACAAAAGTTCAACTTCACACAGGGTGGCTTTACAGTTTAAAATGTCTTAGTCTACGTGAGGTTGACCTGCGGATGAAACCATTAGCGTAACATTCAAATGCGTAGCTTTTCTTGCGATAAAGCGTACTTTGACATCGAAATGTAGGCTAGGCTGTCTTTAGTAGACTTTTAGGCGCGCACGCCCGACTGCGTCGCGGGGAAACCATGCAGGCACGAGCTCACACTGAGCCGGCTGCGCTATAAATAAACAAATCCGGATAGCGGGGTCTCCGCGAACGAGGTGGGGGCGTAGACCAAATAAACGGTCGATGGCAGCAGAGATGTGCCTGCTTTCTTAGCAGACATAAGATTACATGAAATTTTCATTCTCCAGAAATATATTGCAAAACGCCTCGCACTGTGGCATATAATACAGATACGTTTAAAAGGCACGAGGATTCCTCAGTCTATACATTTCACTGTCGATGGCCCATTTAGTGAGTGTGTGTGTGTGTGTGTGTGTGTGCGAGAGACAGAGAGAGAGCGTTTGGGGAGAGGGGTTCACGACTCAGCTGGCAAAAAGTAACTGTCAACTAACTTTACACAGGAAGACTGTGGAAATGATGATAAGTACAACTTTTTGGGATGACCTTTAACGCCTGCAACAGAAGTTATACCGGCTATGACAAAGTATTTACTGTAGTTTACTCCAGTCACGTGTGCCGCTCTGTGAGATGAGAAGGGCAGATTGGATCGCGCAGTCGGCGCGGATTTCTTTCCACAGGACTGCATTCGGATGCGCTTTGACATGCTTGATTAATACCGTCCACGCGGCCTTAATCACGTAAAACGGGACACCCTGAATCGTAATGAAAGCACGACCTTCTTCGACTTGGACGATAATAGCCAGTTTTTGAAGACCGTTGTGAATATGTGGTTGGAGGGTTCGAACAACCTGACTTAGGTTAGCGAGTCGTGGTCTAGGAGAAAGCAGGACATCGTTAAAGCACTTTTTGCCTACACGTAGTGTAGCTGTGCTTTCCGGAGTCTCTCGCCTCAGGCTCAGAATTCTCGTGTCACCACCGTCTGTTATTAGAGGATTTAATGACGTAGGTGCCGTCTACATTAAAAAAGTGGCTGAAAGATCCACAACAGTCTTTAAAATATTCTTATATACATTTTGTTTCTATTATTTGAGAAGACAACGTTTTGAGCTTACTGAAAAGTAGCGCAACTGGACAAATGACCGCCACTTCTGGGACAAAGAGATCGGTTTGTCCGCAAACTCGCTTCACGAGACAAACAGATTATGCATGCCGAACTGGCGAAGGCTGTCGCTTTAGAGCGCGCTGGCCAAGTAACCCCCACCCACTCGCCCCCCGGCTCCGGAGTGAGCGAAGCTGTGAACAACTTTAGAACTGGGAGCGGAGGAGGGGAGACTCGTTAAACCATATTCATTTCGCTTTCCATTAACAAAAGAGGAACCTAAAGCGTTCCAGTGCGAGACAGTGACGCGGAACAACGCCAAGATACGCCAGCCTTCATTCGCGTCTCCCTCGCACGTGCCTTTCTGCGTCCAAGAGCAAGAAAAAAAAACACACCAGCTTCCTGAATAAACTGCCTTGAAATCGTTTCTACTCTGTCAAGAATGCCGTTTACTTTCTTTAAGAAAGTACAGATTATTTCCACTTCTAGGCAAAACGCCTGGAAAAAGAAATGGAGGTGACCTCCAAAAGCGGTTAACTGCAAAGTCGTATTCACAAGGTAGGTTACCGTCATAAAAGGGCGAGGCTCGAAATCAATAGCCTTGTATGCGTTAAGAAAAAGTATACATAGTGACCACTAGTCCGGGCTACATAATGTTAGTCGCATTATGAAAATAGAACACCTGAATTTCTGAGAAACCAGTAGGTTCCACAAAACTACGATTTGTTTTCGCTTTGAATAGGAGCGTCCGGCGAAAAGGTCAGCCGACAAGGAAAGTCCCGTAACATGGGAAATCACTCATTATTGACAATAACCCGTAGACGTGGAAATATCAGCCTTTAAACAGAACCCGAACATTAATCAGTGATATCCCAGCACGGTAGTCCAAAAAAGAAGTTCCGACGTCGTCAACACATACAAGCGAGTCGTCTTTGAAAATACACAGATAAGTGTGTTTTAAACCTTAACTTTCCGAACACGGTTTACGTCTCCAGCTCTCGCGTGGTATAACCATAAGGAGGTTTTATTGTTTAAAGCCCACAGCGCAGCGCGGTCTCAGACAGACAGACCGTTTATAGCTTCCCAAAGACTGCACATATAACAGACGAGTGACGCCGAACGTACGCATTTGCGTGCGGACAATGTAGCGGAACAAACACAGATAGATTAAGGGCAAAAACGTTAGAATAAAAACATTCACGTGTTCTTACCAGAATTAAATAGTGTGGTAAATCCAACGGTTGTTCAGCACAAACAGTGTTTTCCTCTTATTTTAACTCACAAAGGGCAGATCGCGTCTGCTGTCTCAGATAGGCAAATATCCGATTTAAAACGGAACAAAACGTGGGTTTACGACGAATTTCAGAACCCAAAACAACTGGTCCAAGTCAGACTGAAATCGCAGGTCCTTGTTTTACTGGGGGAAGTCCACGGAACTTCAGAGTATCCAAAGACTTTTTGAATATCCACTCACAGAACACTGTGTCGAGCACGAGTGGAACACGCACATCTTCCGATTTCAGACAGACCCAAACATAACCTTGTCTTTTGTCCGAGGAGAGGACGACTTCGGCGTAAGCGCACAGGTGGCGAGGATCCCCCGGACTCCAGTGGACAAACTAATTCAGTCTGCTAATGTCTCGCAGCGCCATGTTGGGCTAGGCGGACGACGAACACGCCGCGAAACTGTGTGGTTCGTTGTTACGCATAAAAAGGAGAATATGCCAACAAAATCGTTGAACTCACTGCGCTCATGTTTCAAATCATTCTCGCGTCCTACAAATACGCGTTCCAAATTAGTATCTTTGTTCTGGCTTCGACACGCGATATCCCAACGCGGGGTACACAGCGAGTCAACTATACAACTGCTGTCTCCGAGCGTGCCGCGGAGAATGAAAGCTGAGAGCGCGACTGGCTTCGATTCGCAGACTCTACCCAGAAGGCCAGTCGGGGAACCGCAATTACCATAAACCCAGTAGGCTGCACTCCGCTCGACGCCCGTGTAAAATACAACACGAGCGAGAGAGAGAGAGAGAAAGAGAGAGAGGGAGGGAGCGAGGGAGAGGGAGAGAGAGGGAGGGAGTGGGAGAGGGAGGGAGGGAGAGAGGGAAAGGCAAATGAGGTAGCTATCTGGCTCAGCGCAGCAAACGGCTCCGTAAACAAAATTAATCGGCAGGCAAGGCTTCTGAAAACCACAAACTATATACCCCGACAGCTGGGTGTATATTTTATAGAAAACGCTGGTGACTTTGGAGAGGAGATTTATTAGGGTATCGCAGGCTGTTAGACCTACATGCATCAAAACATTATTTTCCATGAAACTAATTTCTCGATTAATTTTCTGGAAATAAAATAGGCATAGAACGACAAAAAATTAAATCTAAGATGGCAATTGTCTGATATCAAGAAATTCTTTCAAGAATCTTGTTTAAGTCTGGGAAAGGTGACAAAAAATAATTATCATTTTGTCGATTTGCCTCATTTGACCGTGCGCTTGGCGGGTTTCGTTTTATTAGAGGCAGAGCAGCGGAGGAAGCGGGATAATCGCGCGAGCTCAGAGTGGAAATAGGATTGCTCGAGGTCTGGCGGGGGATGTATTGGTCATCGCTTCTGACGGGCAGCCCTCCCCCACGCGCATCTCCCGGGAGGCGACCTAGAGGTCACACCGCCGCGCAGTGCGGGTGTAACCCTCCGAGATCCGGGATCGGGCAGTAAACACCGAGAAACGACTGACATTTCTTTCACAAGGAAAGCCGCGTTTTAGTGTGACGCAAAATATAGCGTAATACATGCAAGCATCGGGCGATAGAGTTTGCAACGAATTTATTTTGCTTGTTACGAACGATCGACTCTTCGTTAAGATAACTGCACTCCCATCTGAACGAAAGCTATAAACATAGGCCTAAATGAAATAGTTGAACTTATGTGACGAGTGTCTTGGATCAGCAACTGAAAGTCTGCGGTCATATGTATAATTACATATATTGGATAATACAAATTCATACACACACCAATACGTTGTATTTTTATTTGGAAAATATATTACAAACGTTTAGTTAATGCGCGCACATCTAAGGAAACCGAATAATTTTCAAACTTCTTCAAAAGAAAAGTGTCTTATATAACTCAAAAATGCTATTTCTACTAGTATAGGCCTAGTTTGCGCCTTCCTAGTTGTAAATGTGATCTCATTAACAGACTACGGCTATCGGCTTACTAGCCTATGTTTACTCAGAGGCAAAGTCAAAATGTCCCAGACCTATCTGCACGCGCTCCAACCCTCCGTTATCAAGTTTTTCGTTCAACCTTGCATGTCCAGTCCACTGAGCGCATTGTAGGCTAAATTATTTTTAGCACAGTTCCCTTTGAGCAATGGCGCAGCGCTGCAGCGGATCGTGGCTATGTTGATGTAGATGCCCTTCCATTCAGTAAAATGCAAATAAATACGCCGAGCGTGTGTGGTGATTTGGGGCTTAATCTGATCTTGCCACGAGGGGGGGGGGGGGGGCGGGGGGGGGGGGGGGGGGGGGGGGGGGGGGGGGGGGGGGGGGGGGGGGGGG
>JAOYMR010000019.1:2466259-2481121 GCA_025802075.1 Tenebrosternarchus preto | reverse complement strand
AAACCAACCCGGGCCTCCTCCCACACCCTATTGTGCCTCGCGCCGGGGGCGGTGTGGTGTGCGTTTCCCGCGGAGAAAAGAGACGAAAGGAAAGAAAGGGCTGTTGAATGTCGTCCATCAGCGCGAGCGTAGCCTGCCGGCGCTAATGTGCGCTCATCGCGAAACTGCCAGTGGCAGGCGCGATCTATCATTCCAAAATGCCGCGCGGCCAGCCAGGGAGAGCAGGGTGAGCCAGCGGCGGCAGGTTTAAAAGCCTAGGACTGGGTATAGCCCAAAATTGTTCAATTACTGCCGGATTGGTCATAAGGTTGGGGGGAAATAGGTTATCCATAATTAACTTTGAAGGCTAAAAGAAAGCTTCCCTTCGCACACCGTAGCCATATAAAGAAAATGCCCCCCTCCCGTTTCTCCTTCTCCCTCTCTCTCTCTCTTCCATTCCCTCTCTCCATTTTCGCGACCGGTGGGCTGCTAGGTCCGTCTAATTGTCTGCTATTAAATTACCCACTGGAATGTGAAAATCGGGGGAGAATGCCATCCGTTCGTGCGCAGATCCCACATCTCACCGGCATGAATCCAGACATGATGGAATTTTAAAAAGGCTACAAACGACAACTTTCTAATTGCCTTTAGAAAATAACGGATCTTTTCCACAAGCAGACGATTATGAGCTAGATTCCCTAGATTGCTTCCCCTGGAATTTAAACTACAAGAAAGCTACACGTTGAAGAACTTTTGAGAAATTCTTTCCACCAAAATGTCTTGCTCTTTCTACATAGAACACGTCCTTGGCAATTCACACTTCTTGAGTCCATTAGTAATAAGGAAATTTCAAAGTAGACTCCGGAGTCTTGGATCAGTAGCCAGTGTAATTCACAACTCTGCCTGGTTCCGCTAAGCTCCCCCCAACCCTTGCTTTTCAATATCCAGAGGAAAAAAGATCGCCACTATCTGAAAGCTTTGTGCAATTAGCATGTTTAATGTGTCATTGCAGCTTCACCTCGATGTGTATTAATTTGGACAGAAATCGGCATTTTTTTTTTCTGATGCTTTTAAAGGAATAAATGCATTTGATATGAGGATGTCCACATTACGTGCGGACATGTTTATACCAAGGTCAGGTAAATTTATACTAAGGCCAGTGGCTAATTTCACCTTCATAAACTATTGCAAAAAATAATACTTTGTAATAAATAGTGATTCCCCCTTCCTGATGATTACTGTAAGAAATCGTATAAACTACAGCATCATAGCATTCAGACCAGCAATGCAATATCAGTCTGCTGGTGTCAACCTGAGATCTCACAGAACTTGCAGTGTGTGTATGCTAGGCCAGCCGATCCCTTTTTATGCACTATCCTGGTACAACAGTACTTCGTCTTCTGACCTTCTATACATAAAGAACAAACCGTCACAAAAACTAGGGTTACCACCTTACTTAAAACCGGACACTCAATTAGACCCACCACGTGTTTTTCCACCTGTACTTTGTATTTGACTTTTGCTGATTAGTCTAAAATTACCTGTGGGAGGGACAAACAGGGGGAATAAACAAACTAACCCATATGATTGTATCCCTTGCACACACACCCCCACCCCCCCTCAAGAATGTCACAAAAAAATGGTGGATGGATTGTAAACAGTCCATCCTCAGGGCTGAAACTCACAGAGGAACTGTTATTTTCACTGTGTTGTCCTGTATTTAAAAGACAGAACAGCAACAACATTTAGGCAACAACACTAAAACCCATTGGAAAACTGGAATTGTGGGCGACTTAGTTAAACAGCCACCCTTAGCCATTTTGTGCTGCAAAACCGTCGTTTTTACCGTCATGTTCATCCAGCAGGCGTTCATGTGGTTTACATCAAAGACGCAAAACCGAGCCTCAGAGACTACGTAGTTTGTGCTGTTGAGAGCCCCGCTCTATTACATCAAAAGGTCGCGCATGCAGGGAGGAGCCAAAAAAAGAACAGTTACATGCGCTGCTAACGCCTAAATTCTAACAAGCCCCATTTGACACATCAGTTAATACTTTTGCCATCATGCTAAAACGCTCAAAGCTACCACAGAGTGCTCATGGGGCCTGTATCTGGATTGCTTGGTCCGTAATTCAATCTTCCAAGTCCGCAACTGCGTTAGCTCTCCACCCTACCTGTTAGGGCTGAACTTCTCTTGCACAACATGACTGACATTTGGAGGGAAGCTACAGTTTCAACATTTTGCAATGAATTGTGGGGGATCTGTGGAAAAGAGCTGGCCTAAGCCTGATAGTGGAGAAATATTACAGCAACAAGGAACTTTTAAAAAATAGTGCTGCAATAATGTAGGTCAGCTATATTTAGTCATATACACTGTGAACTCTACTCTCCTTTGACCACATCTACACATCCATAAAGGTTTTAGTTTTAAAAAAAGGGAACACAGAACATGTTTTCTGTAGTTTCCCGTGTGGCCAGGTTTTGTGATATCAGGGAGTTGAAGTCAACCGCAGTTGTGTCAGAAACACTTCTTGTGGGGTCAGAATGTGTTGAGACAAGTGCATTTCACACGATTAATGAAACACATCTGGCGAAGTATCAGTTTAAGTCGAAATGGCCATGTCTTATACTGTAGTGTTCTATTTTGGCTAATCATATCTGTCGTACAGGAAGCCATGATGTTTATAGAGAACAACCCGAATCTCTTGCCTCGCGCCAAAAATGATTAGTAAACATTTTAGTTAAAAGAAGTAAAAAAAAAACCCGAACGTCTGGGCATTAACGACGGTATGGTCTTCTCGAGAACTCTGGGGCGGTGTATGAAACCACAGACGACCTCGGTGGTCTCAAACTCAAAACCAGAAGGGTTCCAGTACTGAGCAGGCCAGCACGTGCTGATGTTCACTTCTAAATTCACTTCATGAGCCAGCTCAGTCGTGCACACATGCGCGAACAAGACGAACGCTAAAGCCTGCGAGACCCTTCTTAGTCAAGCGACACAAACAAAACTGCAGAAACAAAACACAAACACTGAACCCAGAAATAAGTAATGATTAACTTTTTGTCAGCACAAGCAGCTGACAAGTCCAATAACAAACCAACAAAATTAATTTTAATAGTAGCAGGGTGAACTGTCCGCTTCTAGACCGACGCCCAACGTCGACAGTTGTGATAAAAGGTGAACGGTCAGACAGATTCGTTGTTGTGGATCGTGTTTTCAGTTGCTGAAAAGATCTAATAAAAAACTAAGAAACGAGGAAGAGGAAGTTCGACCTTATTTGACCTGCTGTAGAAAAGGGGTTAGACTGCTGCCGTACTGCGCAGCGCTACGCCGCGCGGTCAGCTACGATCGCGGAGAATCTTGTGTGGTTTCGCTTCCCGTGAGTCCATTATCATGTGACAAGAGCTCCTCCATGTGGTCAAAATGTATAGCGCAAGCCGAGCGCAAATGGCAGTAACTGATGACTTACACAAAGTAGATCCTTGAATGCTTTCAAGGGCATCTAGCTGAAAAATCAAGCTTTTAAGTGCCAATACATTAGCCATGCTATTGTCTTGAAGATGAACATCCTACTGAAAGTACCCTTGTTGTCGAAGGTTTATTTTAAATGATGTATAAACTCTTCTATCGACAAACCTTTAAACAAAACCGACAGATGACATTTCTTTTGTGTGGACGAAATCGTGACCTACATTAGTCTACATTAATTTTTCGCAGTGGCTCAACTTGCCTAGTCTACCGCTAAAATAACATTCAAACAATAGGTGGCGGTATTCCTCTACTTTAGCTAAATTACAACGCCAGGCGCTTTTTGACGTCATTACGTCTTGCGTGAAACTTGTCAGGTGATTTGTGGTGTGAGGAAGTGCAGCTCTTCGATAAACCATCAAGGATGAATCGTTCGTCTGTTCTCATTACGTTTGCTATTTTTGCAAACGTTTTGGCAGGTAATCATTACATACTTTATTACTCAACTATTTGGGATTTCATCATGTCGAAAGTTATTGTATAAAATTAACAGCGAGGTTGATGAGAGGCGGTAAACTAGCTAGCTAACGTTTTGGCTTACCATTGGATGCTAAGGACAACGACGTCCTGCAGATTCTTGGCTACTGAGTCGATGCAGATAATCGGCCTGTAAATAACAGTTAGACAGTGTTGTAGATAACGCACGAATTTAGCTGCTGAAAATAAATCAGTTAAAAAGAGTCTAGTTTTCAGTGTTGATGTTTAAATTCAACGTCTTACGCGTCCATATCGAAACCGACTATGGGTCATGTGACTGCTCATATGTCGCTAGATTTCTTTGGTGAAGACTCGAAACAGTTCACCCGTTTCGTGTAACATTTTATCCATCCCATGTGATATGGCTGTTATTTGTCAGACACTTGTCGCGCAAAATAGTGCCATGCATTGTATTAACACCTTTTAACCAAATTATAGCTTTTTACACCTCGCATAGGTCAGTGTTTAATGTTGTTTAATTCTGTTCAAAACACGAAAGGATGAAAGCCTGCTCTTTACGTGGACACCAGTGTATGCGAACGCACACATGGTCCTTCATCCGTATGTGTGTACTTTGTAGGGATTTATGGAGACCGCCTGACCGTACTACGTAGCCCTCAGTATGTGCACTTCAGGGACGGTGAGTGGCCCCTATCGGGAGAGAAAGTTCCGGATCTGGTGTCGCTGACCATGGGATTCTCTGTTCAGGAGGTAACTCGAATTTGACTTGAACACTAATTGAAATATTAAATATGAAAAGGTTGTGTACCGTTGAATTCTTTCAGTTAAGATTTATCTTTAAATTGTCATGTGTGTATGTGTGTAGGATCTTGGTTGGCCAGGCCTGGCTGCGGGCTCCATGTTCCAGCGTCCTCGGGCCAGCGTGCTGATCGCTGTGCGCGGTGTTGGAAGTTTGGACCTGCCCTCAAACGCCTCCTCTTACCCCCTGGAAAACGTGAGCGGGGCTGTTTGTTCGCCAGCTTCTACAGTACAGTACAGTACTGTTTTGATTCGTTGAAGAAATTACTTTTGTTCAATGGAATCGAGAAGTTTCCAGGCCGTAGACAAGGCCTTAGTCAGGTGGCAGTTACGCTGCTGGTCTGACCTCCGAACACCCATTTGTGAAGGTTTTTTCCTTCTTCTTTTCTGGTCTTTACAGTTTGCGCAGTTAAAGATTTTCCGTTGTCTCAGTGGGAAGTAGTTAACTTCCTACATTTATTAGCTGTCTGACTTGCAGTCTGATTTCCTGTGTCTACCACCCCAACCTCCCTCTCGTTTGCCTTTCTCTGCCTCCCCCTCCTGCCAGCCTGTGCCCTTCACCCTGGACAGTGTGGCCAACACCATCCACACACTGTTCGCAGAGAGTACCCCCGTTGTTCTGCAGCTCGCCCCTAGCCAGGAGGTAAGGAATGTGGACAGGGCCTACTGCCTCCTGTTTTTTTTTTTGGCTTGAATCAATTCGGGAACAAAGCTACATTGACTGCAGTTAAGTTGTCTTTCTTCCCCTTAGACCTAAATGACAACCCAAAATTGCCTTGAAGAAAAACAAAAAGCTCATTAGAAAAGCTTTAGTTCTTCCGTCACAGCTTTAGTTCCTCTGTCACACTACCCTAAATATTTGCATCTCCTCTTCAAAGCTGATGCCCAACACATTAGCTGAGATAAAGCTTAACATGTCAGTCTTGTCTCAGAGCAGTAAACGATTAGAAAAAAACAACCAGCCAACTAACTTTGGCACCTGTAGCAGCAGAAAAAGACACAAATCACAAGGAAGATGATGCATATCAAAGGTGCATATATTTTTTTTTGCAGTGATGTACAATGATGTTGTTTTGGTAGCTTTCTTAAACATGGTGTGTTAGAGAATACTCATTCTGCCATCTTAGAAAACTCTGTTTAGCTATGCAGAACATAAATTGGACTATACGCTTTAGCAGTTAGGGTATATGCTTTAGCACTTGGTGATGATCCAGGTCAATTAAAGAAATGTATAGAAATATTTGGCCCGTTGTGTAGTCATCATAGGTGTCCAGTCAGGGTTTAGGGGCCTTTCAGTATTTCAGTATTTGCTTCCACTGCCGGTCATGAATAATCCCAGAAACATTGTGACCAAGGAAACTGCAACCCCACCCATACTCACACTTGTGTGAACAAGCACACACACACACGGGCACGCTTCTCTGCAGTGTTCCTGTTCTGGCTGAACATACTGTATTTATCAAGAACTTGAACCAAAAGATATGATGCAAACCACATGAATTGGATTTCTTATAGATTTGCACTTGAAGCTAATGTGTGTGTGTGTGTGTGTGTGTGTGTGTGTGTGTGTGTGTGTAGAGGCTGTACATGATGGGCATGGCGAACACCGTGTTCGAGGACCTGCCCGTCACCCTGCAGCAAATCCGAGTGCGTCTGTCACAGGACGGATCAGTGCTGCACACACTTCCACTGCATTCCCTGAGCCGCAACAGTGAGGTAATAGCCACACACACACACACACACACACACACACACACACACAGGCATACGTACATTCATGCTGTGCAGGGATGGCACACGTATACAGAGAATAAAAAAAAAAAATAGGTGGCATTCCACATAACTGGGAGGTGATTATAATTTTACCTACGCTTTGTTTACATGTTGGTTCTAACATATAGGAGGCGGAGCCTGATCAGAAGGCGGATACTAGCCTTCCCTGTTTCTGGCAGTGTAGTTACTAGCCACTTCCCCTGCGTGTTGTAGCACACAGCTGCAGATGTCACACACTAGTGAAACAAACTGTGAGCTATAGTTCAAAGAAAGTAAGTCGTTTCATCTCAGACATCTTCAAGCATGCAGAAAAGCATGTTGGTTTTACCACAACCCAAGTGTGAGTTTCTCATTCAATTATCTGCAGTTAACAATCTGTTTAACCAACCATCTTAGAGGGAACTGATGTGACATTCATGTGTTATTTCATAACTAGGGTGATCTATCAAACCACACAAGCCTGTATTTAAGATCTAACCATCTCCTCTGGTTCTCTGGTGTGTGAGAGATTGGGTGGATGAGTGTGTGCGTGCGAGTGTGAGTCAGCAGGAGGCATGCACATAATGATTTGTATGGTTTTTACCTTTGCAGCCATCTTTGAGCACATGTACATGGGTGCGTGTGTCTGTGTGTGTATGAGACAGAGAGAACACACGCACAAGGTAATTGCCTTTCTCAGTTTCTGTGTTCTGTCTCTGTCCTAGGCTGATCTACTCTTCCTGTCTGAGGTTCAGGTGTTGCATGACATCTCTGCCCTGGTAAGTCCTGTCCCCCCTTTCATGCTATATTGCTTTCCACCAAACTGTAAAACTACTAAACTAACCAGCAGTGCTGTGATACTAAAGTCCCGTATTTACATGTGGAGTCTTGCTGCTCTATTAGAAACACTATATAATTAGATTTCACCTTTGGATCAGTTACAAGTGAATATGACTTTCAAGAAGTTTGGTTTCAAGATAATGAAGGTTCCACCACTCTGTCTTCTCCTTTTTCTATGATATGGTCTCTCTCTTTTCTTCTTGTTGTATTAATTATTTTTCTGTTGCCTCTTTCTTTCTCCCCTCCTTGCCTTTATCCCTCTATCTCTACACTCCCCCCCCCAGCTGCTGAGACATAAGCACTTGGCCAGGGACCATGCCCCAGATCTCTTCTCCCTGGAACTGGCCGGTATAGAGGAGATCGCACACCGCTACGGCACTGATTCCTCCCAGTTCCAGGATGCCACCAAGATCCTGGCCACTGCACTGCAGAAGGTGAACACCAGATGGCGCCTGTGAAACCTTTCAGAGCTGGGTTCTGAAAAATCAGGCCCGAGAGGCGAGAATGGAACTGACCCTAGATCAGCTCTGTAAGGTAGTGAATTAGGTTCGCATGGAAACGCTCTCATCATCGCTGCTCTTCTTCCTCCCACGTTTTAGTTCGCCGATGATGTCTCTGGTGTCTATGGAAACAACGCGGTGGTGGAGGTGGTGACGGTGAAGACGTTCGAGGCTCCGCTCACCCGGAAGTCACGCTCCATCCTGGAAAGCAAACAGATGGTGAATATTTGCCTGTCCTGCTTTGGCCCGACAGCCCACGTGCTCCTCACGTGTTGCCCCTTCGTCCACGTGATGCGTGTGGCTGCGTCACACGGGCCGGTGATGGTGATCATGGTCTTTGGCCTCTGTGCTGCCGTCGATGTTGTTATATTATAAACTAATAATGTTTGCTAACATTACGCTGTATCAACTCTGATGTGCAGGCACTTTGTGACTAGCTGTGAGCTAACGCTTCCAATGCTTTGTGCTTGTGCTGTTTTTACTGACCACACAGAAGACCTGTAAGGTTACACACACTAGGGGTTGGCGATATGGCCCTAAAAAATTATATAATGATATTTCAGGCTATTTCTGCAATAACAATATTCTTGGAGATATGAAAAAACACCTGAAAAATATTTTAATTTCAAAAACATGCTACTGCAACAAAAAAATGTTAGTTTTATTTATTGTAAAAATTTCAAATATTCAGTAGAAAAAAGCAAATTTTTTTCTATTTTGTAAACAGTAACTTATCAACTGATTTTATATTAAATAATCAATTACAAATAAAACAAAGTAAGAAATACAATGTAACAAATGTAAAAAAAATTACCACAAAATTAAAGTGCAAAATTACTCATAAAAATTACAATTACAATTACTCATAAAAAATAAATACTTGTAAAGTTTCATAGTAAATGCAAAGCAAATACAAAATGGAGACGGCCTTTAACAAAAGGTATAATGTGCAACACATTCACCTTCATTTCTGCAAATGCTGCCTAAAGGTGAGGCAATTCTGCCAGTTAGAGCCAGAAAGTAGTTATTCACGTGGCTTTCCATACATCCACATCACTCTCTCACATTCTTTGTCAAGAACACAAGCATGTTTAACTGCAGGAGGCTTCAGTGCTGACCTTTGGCAGGTCACGTTCTTGCCTCTTGTGCTAAAAAGCCTTTCGGAGGCTTGCACTGGTAGCTGGGATGCAAAGGAGTTTTTTTTTTTTTTGTTCGTTTGTTTTGCTAAATGACTCACCTGAAAAGTTAATCTCGTGCAGTTTCCGCCACACTAGAGGATCTCACTCTCGCTGTCTGCTGGAGAACACTGCAAGAAGCTGTTCAGCTCTGATTCAGTTGTCTCTTTTTCACACGCTCTACCCGTGTCAGGTACTGCCCTCTTGATAAAGCTTCCGAGAGTCCTCTTTGGACTCTCTGCATCACTTACTATGTCTTCTGCTGATCCTGAACTTTGTAAAGGTGTTTCAAAGGCAGAGTTGCCACTCTGTTCTAACAGAGAAGATTCCATCTCTTGAACTGCCCTGGTTTTCATTATCTGGATCTCTTCTGGACTTGTCTACTGTGTATGGAAGCGTGGGTCAGTTCCTTATCTCAGGGTCTTCATACTTGCTGTTCTGGTGCTCCAGTATTGAGGTTTTTTTTTAAATATATATATATATAGTCTTGGTGAGGTCTGTCATTCTTTTTCACTTGTAGAATGTCACTGTTGAACAAATGAAGCACAGGCTTCAAACATGAAACTGTTGCCATAATGGCAGCAGACAGTGCGTCTGTAAGTTCTAAAAGAGCACCAAGAGCCTTGTTCCCAAAGTCAAGAACCTCCTTTGTCTTGCCACCTCAGGACTAGGTTCCTTGTTGACCTGTCAGCAGCCAAGACTTGACTGGCTGTTTCTTGTTCCAGTAGCCACTGGATCATCCTTTGCCTAGAACCTCATCTTGTGGGAGTTTCTGTTAAAAGTTTATGTTGGGCTAGGCCCACAAACGGTTCAGTGAAATGAATCTAACTTCATCACTTATAGAGCATCTGAATGAAACTTCAGGCAATGCAGACATTAACTCCAGATGATATCAGACAATGTTATAAAAGTATTTGTTCATGTGCTATTTTAACGTCCAGGTTAATATTTCATAGAAATTAATAAAGGAAACTTACCAATAGTAATGTGGAGGCAATGTGCAAAGCCTGACAGTGTTGTCCAGTTATTCAGTTCGATTGCCTTAACAACATTTGCCCTGCTGTCTGTTGTCACGCACACTTGTTTCTCCTCTTTGAGATCCGACTGGAGAAACTGCCTTAAATTACTGTTAATGTAGTACATTGTTATGCTAAGATAAGACTTTGTAGTTCTGCTTGACCATATGTCCATGGTCGAGGTGTAGAAATCTGCATGAGACAGTGTGGCTAGTATCTTATCATGCTATTTTTCATAGGTGTTCGTGAGTACAGTTTGAAAAATATTGCCTTCTAGGGCTGCTATATCTGCGGTCTAGCTTTTTAATAAGCTCTCTAACGCCTTTTTTTCCTCAACTGTGTGAACTGCCGTAAAATCTTTAGCCAAATTAAATTCGATGGTGTTGGTAATTTCTATCCAGCATTTGCTCTTTGACATATGGAGTACAGCTTTCCGGAGATACAGCAATACTATGCTTAGTCAGTGTAGACTGTCTGCTTGAACTCACACTGGCTGTTGAGCAATCTGTGGCATTTTCTTTTTTTTTTTTATTTCCACATGCTCAACTGAATGCTTCTGCTTGACATGGTGAAACCGATGCGTTGTTTCCCGCACTTTGTTGTTTAGTTTTCTTGCATGTACACCTAACAGGTTTTCTAACAAGTCCACATCCACACTTCTGAAGTCGCTCCCCTTTTTGGAACAATTCCTCCACCACAGAACCGCTTTCCCACACTTATTTCTGTTCCTAAATGACAAACGTAACAAACGTACATCTTGCGTAACTGCATCACATCAACAAGTCAGAATATCGCTATTATCACGATATGGATTTAAAAAAAAAAAAAACTTAAATTCTTCCGGTATTATCGTGGACCGTACGATATTGCCCACCCCTAGCCCACACACCTCTGCTTTTCATTTGCCTCCTCCTGGTCCTACCAGAAGAAACTAAGAACATTGACACAAAGCAAAACTGGTTGTCTAGAATTTACTGAACCTTTACCAAAAACGTGACCCCCACACACTGCTCACTTTTTCAGAACAGAGAACAGTGACATACATTTTTTTTTAACTTGTGTCTTGTCGGTTGCAGAGTAACCCTGGAAGCCCCTACAACCTGGCCTACAAGTACAATTTTGACTATGCTGTGGTCTTCAACATTGTGCTGTGGCTTATGGTTGCCATGGCTTTAGCGGTCGTGGTCATCGCCTACAACCTATGGAACATGGACCCCGGCTATGACAGCATCATCTACAGAATGACCAATCAGAAGATCAGGATGGATTAAACCACCATTACTCGCGTGCATTCTGTGTGTGTGTTGCGCCTCCATAGATTCCATTTGAACCCTAAGTATTTGAAGTGAATTAAGTGTACAAAGACCCTTTATCTGATTGTCTCATTGTGGTGTATGTGTAGAATGAGGAATATTTATTGATGCCTGATGTGTATATTAGATTAGAAACCAGCTGATTCCAGTCTGAAGGAGTATCTCCCCCAAAACACTTATTTTGTCAATTAATGGTTGTAACGGGCAGTTAGTGAACAGTTTATAGGTTCTTGACATTGTTCTTTCAATATTAATCACGTTACCATTGTGTTGGCATTTTACCAGTGCCCGATACAGGATGTAAATAACTGGCTGCTGTTCCATTTATAGATGTGTGAAAACTCAGTCTGCAGATATAATTTTTCATTCTACAGGTTGTATGCCGTTTGTGTGTGCGTGTTCCTGATATTTCTACAAATTACAGCACTGCTTTATTTATTGTTTGTTTTCGTCGGTACGTGTGGGTGTTTGTTGGTTTTATTGGCGACATAAGTTATTTTTAAAACGTATGCTTTTTTTCAACCCAGACCAACATTTAGAATGGGGCATAGCTCGACTGCTGATCGCATTAGTCTTAAGAAATTGCATTGGCCTGGAATTATTTTTATATTTACGATCATATAAAACTCACGGAACAGTCACGCATGTCTTCGTCTTTTGTTCAGAAGGTTGTGACTACTAGTAACTTTACACAACTTGCTACTTCTGGACAGGAAATACAAGATGATTACAGCTTGACGCGAAGCTGTTTTGTTTGTGTCCCAGACGAGCATGACTTTCCTGTTTCTAGAAGTAGTTAGGGTTCTCGAAGGCTGAAGTACTCGTCCCAGTGTGTTCAGGAATGTTGGAGGGGAGGGGGCTAGCGAGACAAGTTAACCCAATCAACGTGGTTGTGGTATTCAGTTATAAACAAACAAATCTAGGTTTAAAAACAGTGAATCTATGCTTTTATCCTGATGACATGGATATGCAAAACATTGAACATCAAATCTGTGTGCATATGTACACGTTTCGTACAGGTGTGATTATCTTCGTAAGTGTATATAATTGATGTGCTAAATTAAAACAATTACTCGACTATCGTGTTTTCTGCCATCCATCGTTCATCATGTACACATTCAACTCTAAATAAGGATCGAGTATTTGAGCCACATCTCGCGTTTAATGGTTTTATTAGTCAGATCAACATGACAGCGCGATTGCTTCCAACTATACAGCACTATTCAGAGTTTTGCTAAATTATTCAAACAGATATTTACAGACAGTGCTTAAAAGCAGACCAACAGTCGCTCACGGAAGTATTTGACAACACAGTTCCACGAACATTGAACTAAAAAAAAAAAACTTTAAAACGCTATTGCACATTCTGTTGTCTACAGCAACAGAAAAACTGATAAAAATGTAGGCTACCTTAATATAACATAATGCATACACTGACACCGCTTTAATAAAAAAGTATTGACTGCAAAAAGTTTCGATCGACGTTAAATCCGTCATTTGACTACATACTGTGCATAATACATAATGCGAAATATGCTAAATAAAATTCTTGACGCAGTTAAACGAAGCAATCGATTTTCACAGAGGACGGAGGTGCGAATCCAGAAGCTGTATCTTCTGAACCGTGACTGTCGTACCAGCGTGCTACACGTACAGCACTGATACGTTTTTATCAGTAGGCCTGTGTTAGCATGCACGTTCGCTGGGAATCAAACCCAAAACCTTTGGGTTATTTGCGTAACAGGTGTTATGCTGAATTCCGACTCCCCGGTAGAATCCTTTTCCCTTCGCGTGCACGCGTGTCACGAACGCAAAAGGATACTACAGATGATACTCGCGATTTCGCTTGTTTCTATGTATAAGTAACGGCTAATCTTTAATTATCCTTCACAGAAAACATCACAACATGACCTAAAGCCAAATAAATAAACTTACTGTCATGTATGTGTAGTAAATGTTATTAATCGTAATGAACCAGAGAATTTGGTTGTGACCGCAACACTTTCAGAAGACCTGTACTGGAGCATCAACACAGCATCACTGGCCAGGAAGGCTCACCAGCGCACCTACTTCCTCCTCAAGATGAAAAGAGCTGGAGCCCCAACCCCCATCATATACACTTTTTATAGAGATGCCATCGAGAGCATCCTGACCAGCTGCATCACTCTGTGCACTGCATTGTCTGTCACTTCATTGTTTTTTCCGTTGCTGCTCTTTTGTCAGAGACTTTTATACACAATGCACATTGTATATTTATATATTTTATATAATTTAGTACGCGCTTTATGGTTAATGTTAAATGCCTAAATGTTAAATGTACATGTTGCAGTGTTGACAATAAAGGTTTTGCATGGCTTTGACTAAATGTAAAGGTAATACGTCGTCACATGATCAGAGATTAACTTGGTTATAGCAAGTATATTATAGCTCCAGACCTGAGAATTAAGAATGTGTCTACGTAAATATTCTCGTAATATAATGTCTGAAAAGCATTTAGTTTCGCTGAGTGCTACGGTCACAAACAAAGTCTTTGGTTCATTACGATTAATAACATTTACTACACGTACATCACAGTGAGTTTATTTATTTGGCTTTAGGTCCTGTTGTGATGTTTGCTGTGAAGGATAATTAATGTTTAGCCGTTACTTATACATAGAAACAAGCGAAATCGCGAGTGTCATCTGTAGTGTCCATTTGCTTTCGTGACACGCGTGCACGTGAAGGGTGTAGGATTCTGCCGGGAAGTCGTAACCCGGCACAAAACCGGCTTTCGCTACTCGAGCGCAGGAGATACAGGAACACCAACTTCACGTTCATGGTTTCACAACAGCAGCGGTTGTTCACCAGCAGCAAGTGACGACGTGTGACAAAACGGGGACTATCTAAGCACAATTTATGCGAGGTTACCCGCCTCCCCGGCGTTGGCCTTCTTCACCCGGTGTGCAGTCTTTTCGGGAAGTGAGCCGTACTTGCGAGTAGATATCGGTGACATTATTGTACTGTACTCCTCTGTCCGAGTTGGGCAGATTAATCGCCGCGTACTGAACGAACAATTGAATCCATGTTAGATAATAGACAACGTATTAACGTCCAACACGTATTTACCCCAGCGTTCATACTTAATTATTAGATTAATTCATTACTTCAACAACATCTCGATTTTAAGATTAGATGTGTAGAGAATAGATTTACATATCTTGCACTTTCAAATATAATCCAAATATAATCTGGCTAAATAGACTGACTGACAATTACTTTTAAGGCAGTCTGATTACTTCTGCGCCGCAAGGGCTTGGTTATCCTCCTTATTCTTATGAATGATAATCATAAGTGCATTAAAGCAAGTGTGACTACCTGCACACCATCGGACGCATCGGACTCTGGAGGTGTCAGTCGGCATTTTTTAATCGCTTTGCAGTAGCAAGCCGTTAGTCCTGGAATAAATTAATATAATAAATGTATGTTTTAAATAATAAATGTACACACACACACACACACACACACACACACACACACACACACACA
>JAOYMR010000019.1:2448144-2466159 GCA_025802075.1 Tenebrosternarchus preto | reverse complement strand
AACATATTGCACATTATAGTCTAACAGATCACTGTAGATTGTAGTTGTAGTTGTGAACTACTGAGTGCAGTGACTGTAAAAGAGTCTGACGGCGTCTCACCTCAACTCACCTCGTCTGACACGGCGTCTCACACGGCATCTCACCTCAACTGATATTTTTTAATTCCATATGGCAACATACCATTTCTTTGCAAATTTCTGATATATGGTATAATAAAGTGTGCAGTAGAAGGTTAAGAATGTAGATAAAGGGCGCCATCTGGTGGTCACAAAGGTTGAAACCATTACAACACTACTCTGTATTTCTTCAGTGATAACAGGGTGGGGAGGGAAGACAAGGCGAGCGTTGTGTTACTGTCATGAATTCGGTCAGCTATGGAAATAGAGGAAGTTGGAATACAAACGAATAAAGATTTGGGGCAACAAGGAAAAGAGATACAAGAGAACACAAGTGAATCTCCAGTGGGCGTCTGAGATCTCTCCTCGCAGTTCTTTCCAAGAATCCATACTCTCTCACTGTAAAGGTACCACTGGTCGCCTGCCAGAAGACCCGCCTCTTCCTTCATATGTGACATAATAACACTGGTGTTTACAGATTGAGTCGTAAATTCTATAATGGTTCTTGTTCTGGGTTTGTTTTTTTTTGTTTTTTTTGCCTTTAATGTAAATGTTATGGTCATCCTGAACTTCTGTTATTGTTTTATAATGTTTTATAATTTTATTACATATTGATCCATTCCACTGTTTAAGCAGTTCAGAGCAATGTATCCTAATATTACAATGGCTTTCAAACTGTACTTTATATTATGACAAGCCTTCAAGTTTTCAATTGACATGATTCTCTCCAATTTTTCCAGCTTAATTCTTCTATTTCTAGTTGACGTTTTGCAGCTGAAGGCTGAATTAATGACATAATAAATAATCATCAATATCTTAACCCTCAGTACAAGCTGTATTTGCATCTGGTCAAACTACCATAGTTATGCTGGAGAGTGCAAGCAATGATCTAGAAGGGAAGCTTACATTTACGGCATTTGGCTGACGCTTTTATCCAAAGCAACTTACAACTATGACTGAATGCATCTTGAGCAGTTGAGGGTTAAGGGCTTTGCTCAGGGGCCCAACAATGGCAACTTGGCAGAGGTGGGGTTTGAACCAGCAACCTTCTGATTACTAGTCAAGGGCCTTAACCAGTGAGCAGAAGGTTTATACATTTACAATGCAAATGTATTTGCTGATCACATTTTAGCAGATATTTGTAAAAAAATAAAATAAAAATAGCAGAGAATTCTCCACATCCCTGCATAATTTATCTTTTGTGCAGATTTTTTGCAGCTCTGAGCTGAGACACAACAGTCATTCATTTTAAAGAAAGCAGAGGAGACCCATCTCCCACTCTCAATTACCAAGCTATCAACATCAAACATTAATTGTATAATTTTTTCTCATGTCAAGATTAGTGCAGTAGAATGTTCCAGGGCACCTTGCAACTGCAATAAGCTCATGCATTTTAGACCAGTTTTACATCAAAATGTTTTGCTGTGAGAAAGCAAAACAAACACTGAAGCAGATGACATGGAGCTCCTTTGTGGGTGAATTTACACCCCTCCTGTATTAAGAGCTTGTGTGTATATGTGTGTGTGTTTATGTAATCTCCACGTAAATCAAGCACATAGAGAATTCATTATGCCATCTAAAAAAAAACAAGTAGAAGCAAGGGTCACCTTGATACAGTGATCATACATGTAGTCTGTAGCAAACCACATGAATCTTGGAATGTAAATGGCGAATTACTAAATCAGAGATATTTAAAGCAACATGGAAAACAGCCTCGTTGAATGTAAGTGTTACTGTAATGGTGGCAAAAGCACTATACTTATCATCTTCCATTTAAAAAAAATCCTATTTAATACTGCAGACCAAATCACAGCACTGAAACTTGCCTCCTCCCTTGTCTCGTATCTGTGTGAGGGTGTGTGTGTCTATTTGTGTGTGTCATGGGCGTGGCTGTTAAGTGTTTGTTTCATAATCGTCATTTGTGGCACCTGTGGTGAGTCTTGCGTGTGTGTATTTAAGCGCGTTCATGTCACTATGTCTTTGTCAGTTAATGTTGATGTGCCGTGGTTGTAAAGAGTCGTCGTTTAAGCGTGGGGTAGAACGGGGTAGTAAATGTCAGTAAGTACTGGTTTCTACGTTACTCTAATTATATATGCTACCATTCGGCACAATAATTTGTAAACATGGTATAAGATTCCATTGTTATGCAGGCAATACTCAATTACATACATATCTGCTCATCTTGAAAATCCATGAAACCCATACAGTTGACAAAACCGACCACTGTCTAAAGCAAATTACAAAACTGGATGGCAACCAACTTTCTTCTTCTGGCTTCCAATAAGACTGAGGTACTGTTGCTTGGACTCAAGGCTACAAGAAGCAATATGTTTAATATTCTTCTACATCTTGATGGCTAGTCAGTAACTCCCATTAAGGATCTGGATCAGTACATTTGTAAAAACCGCTTTGTGACAATGTGTGCAGTAAAAAGCACTAAATAAATACATTTGACTTCTTGTGTACATATGTGCACCAGTGCATGCACTGCACATGTATGTTTAATCAACACGCATCCTTCTTCCCCAACAGCTATGATAAACTACAAATAAATGAACAATGGACATCACCTGCTTACTAGTTGTTGTTAGTTATTCTGAAACATTGTGGATATTTCACACTGTACTTCCTTTGCAATTTGACTGATGGTCATGTTTCTGGAGATGAGAGTCTGGAGGCTTCACCTGGTGGTTTGGAGACTTTGCAGTTGCTTACTACCACACTGGAAATGACATGTTTACATTAGTAGGTTCAACAGAGCTCATGAATACATTTTTTTTTAAATCCATATATTTCAGGTGTGAGATGATATTCTAACATGGTTAAATAAACTTACCGCTGGTGTACATTGTTGTGAAGTTTGATACCGTTGCTAATTCCAAGTGTAAATCAATGTGGATACAGTAATAAATTCATAATTCATTCAGAGTAATATTTTGTATAAACTATTTTGCCACACTGAGAATTGTTTATTGAACGTTTCCTTGCTGTACATTGGATACGTGGACATACTTGGTAAAGTACGTAATAAAAAACACAGGAGGGTGTGATTGACTTCCTCAGGAACCAGTATACATCCTTTACAGAAATCTCACAGCACACAGTTATGGAGTTGGTTTAGAACAGGGGTGTCAGAGTTCAGCCCTCCAGTACTTGTCATCCTTGTGTAGCAGGGTGGAATTTTGTAATAATCCCATTTTATTGTTAAGTGGCGAGTAGTGATTGCTGTGGATGTGCTGCTCAACGGGAAATTGTGGTGGCAGTTGGGTTTGCAGACTCATCACAGAGTGAGGAAAACAACAGTGTTCCTAAAATTTCTTTTTAGTGTGTGTCTGGGGTGTGAGGAGGGTCCTGCCATTGTCTTGCTGTCTGCACATTGACAGAAGTGATTGACTATTATTGTTCTCTCCCCCTCCGCCTTATCATTGTTTTTGTGTGATTATGGTACGGTGAACAGAGCAGGAGCTGTGGGCCGTACAGGATGGAGACGTATTCTGGTGGTGGAATCCTTTCCACTGGTCCCATAGCTTAAAACACTCTGGGTGTCTGTGAGATATGTGGTGTGATCACAGTGGGTGTATAGTGCAGGATGTCCCCTTACTTTTCTCTGTCATTGGTAAGGCTGAGCCCTCAGCTCTGTTCATTGTCATGGATATCAGTTCGTGGTGAATTTTAAAATTGTTTTAATGTATTGTTAATACACTTTGATTAATGGAACTATGTCTCTGGTCCAAGTGTGACTGAACCTGAGGGGCTTTTTTTTTCTTTTGTTTTGGGGCCTCTTGAGCCAATTATATTTCCTGCGGGTGAAATTCCCCTAGGTGGCATAGTCATGTGACCTCTTCCTCTTGTTACTGCCACACAAATGGATACATTGAAATAAATACAATAGATACAGAAGAAGCAAATCAAAGCAAAAAAATTTCAAAGTTTATTAATTATGAATCATGATGTTTAATTGTATAGGGTTTAATATCACAATATTCTGCCACTCTTTTCCACACAGTGCAGACATGCTTAATATCAGTGTGTTTCATTCAGACTCAGTTATTTTCTAGTGAATATTTTTTAACCTTCCAGAAAACTAGCTGTTTTACACTTTAATAATAAAGTCTACACTTTAATTTTTATCCTGACAGAAAACATAAAAACCTTCCTTTTGTCAATAGCTCAAATAAGGCTCATCTAGTTATGAAAATTCAGAATTATCCACAAAATACTTATCTGTAGGTTTGTAGATGTACGGGTTATGAGATTCAGATTCTTCCTACTTGTACCAGTATATTAAGACCTGCGTCAGTCTGTGACACCAGGCTATAGTATTCTAATTTAGTACTACCTATATTTATAATATTTTACGTGTGAGACTTTAAGATTTGTGTACATTTATTTCACATGCTCGCTAGAAAATGTTAGCGTCAATACCGAAGCATTGACCCAAAATAACATATTTGGCTGTAATACTGCCAATAGTGCTTTATGTCAGATGCAGCGAAAGGGGTTTGTTATGGACTGCGTATTAATTCAAGACAGCAGGCCGTGTTGTGCGTGCGAATTACGCAGAAGTTCAAATCTTGAGGTTAACCGATTCTGCGCAGATTCGTGGAACATGAGTGACTCGAATGCTCGAATGTTTCTGTTTTTTCAACATTCAATTTAGCTAGCTTAGCTAAAGCATTGTGCCTATGTTATTGAGACTGATTATTAACACTTAAATCTCTCATTACTTGTGCAGTAAGCGTATTAATTAGCTACTTCACACAACGCTAAAATGGCTAGCTAACCTAACTATATTACATTTAACTGTGTGACAACTTAGTAGTGTCACTAGCTAGGCTAGCTAGTCTAGCTATATGCACCTGCATTTTTGAGATCACAGTGAAAGTTATTTAGCTTTCCAACTTAATCATTAGCTAGCTACGTCTGTCTTATGTTGCACTGATGCACATACAGTGTCTCGATGGATGCTTTTATCTGACTGAAAGTCCACGACTCTGAACTCGTTTGATGCGGGAACCACACGGATAAGGTACGTTATTATTTTAGCTTGCTCGTTTAAGGCTTTTCTAAGCTAACATGCTAGCTTGCTAGGTAGCTGGGATAGTTACGGTGAAAATGCGCAAACTTGGAGTATGCATTAGATGTTCAGCCTAACTTGGCTTTTAATCAGCTGTCAATCGACCATTCCTCTCCACATCACCAAGCTTTTTCTATGTTGCTACATTAAACGTATGGCCTGCCAGGAACACCAATACTAATATAGCCAGCTAGCTAGCTAGCTAACAGATTTTTTGTCGTTATTTTAGATGGGAACCCCTTTTAAAATCCCGAAGAAAAAGCATCCATCGGATTCCTCCAGATTACACATGACGTCTCCTCTTTCCCGGCTTCAGGATGGCGTCACTTCAAAAGTACGGCGTTGGATGGATTATATATCTAGTTAATTCCTTATGGGTACTTTCTTAGCTGAAGGGTTTAATAGCATGAGTTGTGTATCAAAAATTAACGAACAAGCTGCAAGGCCTCCACATTTCAACACGGCTGGTAAAAAAAACTTTTATTCTTGCATTGTGTGAATTCAGTTGACGACTGAAGTAGCAACTGCAAGGAAAAAGGTTTGAGAAAGTCTCATGGAACTGCCACTGATGCGCGTTTTCTGTTTTACAGGCCAGTTGGACCAGCACTTTCAATGGCAGAAGACAGCAAGAAAGAGGCTGCGTTAATGGGAAAGAGGAAGCAAGGCCTGAAACTACTGGTGCAGACAGGTGAGTAGCACAGTCACCCACTGTATAGCTGTATACAGATGATGATAACTGCTTAGTCACAGCTGGGTCCTGACAACCGGGTGTCTGTATGTCCCAGTGATGGAGACTTGTCTCCACAGCAAGGAACAGGGGCGAGCATCAAACCAAGCCTTCTGTTTCACGCTTGCCAGCCCAGACCTACGGTGTGTGTTTAGAGCTCTCGCAGCTTGCTGTGTGGCTGTGGGTGTGCACCAAGCGGCTCGTGTTGTAGCCTACATACAGAGGACTTTTAATTACTGGCGCTGTGTTCGCAAATGCCACTTTTAATTTGTTTTCATTTAAATCCCTGTACATTCCACGCTTTGTGTTTTTGTTTATCTTTTCGGATACTGCCTGGTGGTAACCATAACAGGGCTGGCTTTTCTAGTGTCCTTACTGCCACATTACTGGTAGTGTTCATGTTCTACTTACACTTGCTGCCATGAAACATGTTTGGAGGTTGAGGACCTTCTGCATGACCTTCTGAATGACCTGAGTGAAAGAGTGGGTTGGGCTTCAGGTAGTGTTGGCTTCCTTCATTATATTACTTCATTATTACTTCATTCTCATGCTAATCCATCATGTGTGAGAGAAAAAAAGGAACAGATTAAGAAACGAATTTATGATGTCATCCGTTAACCAAAAACTTTGTTCAGATATTTCCAGCTTTGACGTTTTTTCACATTTGGGTCACAACTATCTGGCTAAATTGCAGGAACCAACATTCTGTTCAGCACCGTTCCCTGTGGTACCATTGCTTTGAGATAAATGATACCATTTATTTTGTTATTATGAAGAAAATTATGAAGTGTTTTATGAATAATAAAAAAAAAAAATAAAGGCATTCCGTCTCACCTAAATCTGAAATTTATTTAAGTGCAGTAGAGTTGTGTTCTTTGAAATGGCCATTAGAGGGCGGTCTGTATTCAGTCCACCTCTCCCACCCAACCCCCCAGCCAATGTAAAATTACTGAAGAGATGTTGGGGGAGAATATTGACCTTACTAGTTAGAGTAAAAGACACATTAACAAAGTGAGTGCAGCATTGTCTTTAATTATTCATATAAAGTATAAAGTCAGCTCATTCTGCATCCTGTAATAATGAAAGCATGCGCGTTTGTGTGTGTGTGTGTGTGTGTGTGTGTGTGTGTGTGTATGTTTGTTTGTATGTACTCTTCAGATGGAGACCCAAAAGAGCCTCCGACACTCTGTGTGCACCTGAGGACACACCCACTGTTATGAAACAGTGTGGTCAGTACAAGAGCTCCCCTATCCCATCCTAGTTTTATTATTCTGCTAGTGCTTTACAGTCAAATTCCGGTAGCTTTTCTCCTTCCCTGAGTCCCACGGTCTTCCTGTACCTGGCACCTGCAGGATCTGGTCATGCGAACACACGGTTTTCGCTTTTCGATGAAGAGGAGGAGAAGCGACCGGCTCATTCGGCGACGGAAGCGAAGAGGCCGTGTACGGCTGTGAGCAAGGGGCAGTCCAAGAGTCTCGCAGTCACGTCTCCAAAGAGACAGGTGGGACGCAAAGGTCAAGAGTTCAGTCCCCACAGGTGCTGCTACTGTGCTTTTTAGTTTGTGGCACTGAGGCCCGAGTTGCTGTAGTTGATATAAACGCAAAAAAAAAGAGTGGCTACAACATCCGCCTGTTGTCGGTCTTGCTTGCTCTCTCAGTATCAACAAAATACTGCATCGGTAACGTTGTTCTTGCTCTGTAGGTGAACAAGATTGAAGGATGGAGGCGGGATGTACAGAAGCCACGCCCCTCTCCGAGCACAGATGTGAAGGCCCAAGTGACAGAGAAGCCTGTGGGGACCCCTGGAGACAGAGCTGCCCCTTCTGTGCCTGTCAGAAAAGCCAACAGTGATCGGTCATATCCTACGAAGAGGCTTCGTCTACAGCTCTCCTATAAAACGTATCAAAGAATCAAATCAAGCTCCATAGAACCTAGTATGTAGAATCTGAATATTTTTTTTCTCCCTTCTTGCTGCTTTTATTTTGTTTCTCTCAAATTCTATATCATTTTTTAACATCATACGTGAGTTTGTGTTTGTATTACCCAGTAATTCTCCCACAGTGTTCATTTTATCTCTGGATGGGCTTGGATGTTCAGGGTGTCTGGGTCAGTGCTGTATCCCCCCCTCCCCAGCCCAGGCGACAGACACACGTGGGGCTGGAGGAAGGGGTGTGCAGGAAATCCGCGTGGGTGTATTTCCGGACTTAATCCTGTTTTTGAAATCACACCAAGTGGCGTTTCACATCAGAACATACACTATATTGCCAAAACTATTCGCTCACCCATCCAAATGACTGTGCACCAGGGCACAAAGCAAGGTCTATAAAGACATGGACTTGCCTTGCCTGCACAGAGTCCTGACCTCAACCCGATAGAACACCTTTGGGATGAATTAGAGCGGAGACTGAGAATCAGGCCTTCTCGTCCAACATCAGTATGTGACCTCTCAAATGCGCTTCTGGAAGAATGGTCAAAAATCCCCATAAACACACTCCTAAACCTTGTGGACAGCTTTCCAAGAAGAGTTGAAGCTGTTATAGCTGCAAAGGGTGGACCAACGTCATATTGAACCCTATGGATTAGGAATGGGATGTCACTTAAGCTCATGTGTGAGTTAAGGAAGGTGAGCGAATCCTTTTGGCAATATAGTGCATCAGAGTATATAGAGTTGGCGTGAACTCTCGCCTGTCTTCAGCAAACTGGGGGGGGGGGGATCTTCTCATCCTGTTCAGATTACTGCAGATTGGAAGCTCAAAGCTGCTTACAGCCAAACTAGAACCAGGCCAGACATCCTGTTCTCTCAAGCTCTGTCTTCCAGGTTTGCATGTTGCTCCCTTTATCATACTACACACGTACTCACAACCCCAGACGTTTCATTCAGCATGATGACTTTAAGGTGGTTCACTTTGGAGGACACTCTTACTACGTTTATGGTACACAATGAGGAGTATAAGTAGTGAGGTTACGTGCGCAAATGGACAGCCACGCACCTCGTCTGCCTAGATCATGCGTAGAGTGTCTTGTTTGGGTGGTGGTGGTAGGGGGTTTGGGTGGGCTGTGCTGCCTTGTTCTGTTTGAAAGAAACAGCAAAGTTCAGTATCTTTTTTTTTTTCTTTCAAAGTGGGTTGCAACATGTCTGCAGTGGAAGGAAGGAGGGAGGGACAGAGGGGTTGAAGAGGAGAGCAAAAGTGAGAGAACAGAAAAAGAGATGGAGGATAGCATAAGAAAGAGGTGAGATTACAGGAGAGGCAGCTGAAGGGCGAATGAGACAAGAGGAGACGCATATGATGGACAGATGGATATAGAGACAGGAGAGAGGCTAGAGGGAGGGAGAAAACGGGAGATCATGAGATTAACTGTGCACCTATATTTCCTAGAATCCCATTAAGGTATTTTCAAGAACCGCGTGTGTGTGCGTGCGTGTGTGCGAGAGACGGAGAACCTGTCTTTAAATCAGTTGCAGCCATGTAGATATATCCTGTGGCCATCAGGGGGCAGTGTGGTGCAGCAGCTCAGTCTCCCTCAGTGTGAAGCGCATGGCCTTTAAATGGCTCAAATGGAATTCCCTGCACTTCTCTATGTAGGTGTCCATCAGCCAACAGTCCTAATGCATATTAAACTTTGTATATGATGTTTAAAATGGGTCGTTGTGCTGATTGACCTCACATGTCTGCGTTTGTCCTTAGCGGCAGTAGGAGTTTCCGTGTCTGCCTTCATCTGGTGTTGATTTAAACCGCCCTCGAGCCGGACTCTGGTCACGCTGAAACACTTCATAACAGAAACGAGGACTTCTTTACCAAGACCACACGCGTGCTGTTTGTCTTGCAGTTGTGCTGTCCAGTGATGATGATGAGGAGGAGGAGAAGGGAGATGAGGAAGGGCGGCAGAACGGGCCGAGCGGCGCCAGGATTCAGCAGAACAGAGACTCTGAGGTGAGCCCTTCCAACGGTTCTGTCCGGAGCAAAATCACTTCTCTGCACAAAGCAGTCGAGACCTGCTGTGTTGTGCTTTTGTTGAATCGTGTTTGTGTACATTCTTTTTCCCTTTCTAAAATTTGAACCTGCCTATAAAAAATTATAGTCACGGTGGCAAGAGGTATAACTATACTGTAGTGAAAAATTGAAGAATCTTAATTTTCACCACTAGGCCTCCTGCGATTTAATGTATTAATTATCTAATTAACCATCTACAATATTTATCTAACACTGTAGGCATAAAGATATGTTGGCTCATTAACTGACAGAACTAATGAAGTAATAGAATTACCAGTAAAACTTATCTGACAGTGTCATTAAGATGGGTATGTGCTAACAAGAACTTTGATAAAATGCAGAGTGTAGATAATGATCTTCTTAAAACCTTGCATATACCAGCTTTAATGAAGTTCTACAGAACTGTAGAAGCGTGACTCGTTTTGCCAGCAGTGGTTTGGGGATCTGTCCTGTGGGCGTGGACTAAGTGTGTGGGCGGAGTCTGATGCAGACGGGAAGAATGGATGTGGAAAGAGATGGAGAGAGAGAGAGAGCAAACGGGATGAGAATAAACAGCCGAGGGTTGACTGATGGCTGTGGGCTCCTGCAGCAGAGGCTTTGCTCAGAAAGCTCAGACCCTGGCTTTACCACAGCTGGTCTCAGTAGAAGACTGCTTGATAGGATAACATAGGATTTGACCCTTGCCTGCTAGGATGTAAGCAGAGGATAACTCCAAACTAATTAAACCACTGATCTGTGGTCAGTGACAGTCATGGATGTAAAAGCACATCCCTTTCTCTCGCTTGCTCTCTCAGAAGCCCAGTCAAAACTCTTGTTCAGGAGGTCAGAGGTCATCCAGTGCTGAGGAACCCTCTGTTATGGAACTGCCCTTCAGCACTCTGCATTTTGGCTCAACAAAGACTCATGCAAATGGACCAATCATGGTGAGTGCGTGTGTGTGTGTGCATCTGTGTGTGTGTGCGTGCGCGTTTGTGCGTGTGGGCGTGCACGTGTTTGTGTGCTCGTTTGTGTGTGTGTGTGTGTGTGTGTTTCATATTATTTAGTCGTGCCCTACATTGAGGTGCTTCAAACATGCACACACACACACCACGGCCTGTCTTTCCTGTTCCTGCTTATCTTAATCAAGGACATGTGTTTTACTAGCACTAGTCTGTTCTCAGTACAACAAACTTTGAACAGGAGAGCGAGAGGGTGGAAAAGAGTGCGAGGGAGAGAGAAGGAGAGAGTGTTTAGTAAACAGTGTTTGAGCAGAAGACTCGGCGTGCTGGTGCTCTGATGGAGTACCAGGCGCTCTTCATCCTCTGATCATCTCCCTGCCACTCTGCCTTTAGCACAGTTCTGACCGTGTCTCCCCACTTACTACAACCATTTCCTGTGATGATGATGATGATGATGCTATCTTTGTCCTCTTTCATAGATCACAGAGGATAGCATCTCAATACCACTGAAAGGTAAGCTCATGTAAACGCACACAAAAACGGAGAAAGCTGGGAGAGGTTTTACTGGCCACAGGATTTCGCATCAGTGAGCTGGTCTGGCATGCAGTGGTTTAAATTATACACAGATGCCCCTTGTGGCATTTGTGCATAATGGCATTTGGAGAACATCAATAAAACGGTAATAATAATTACTAACAATATCAACAGTAGTTCTAATATGTTATAGTTGTATCACATTGATGACAAACGTAATTGTTACTTATAAATAAAATGTATTTAAATGCTTATAATCTATATATTATAAATTATTATATTAGACATTATTATGAGAAATGTCATTTTCAGTGCGTCTCATATTTACAATATGGTTGTTCCTTTATGAAAATTGTAATTAAGTTATTTGGAGTATATAGTTTGTGGTCACAGCCGTGTCGTGAGAGAAGGATACGTGTCTTTTATGTGTGTGCGCAAAGTGATAAAAACACTTGCCTTTGCGCTAAGCGCATTTATGAGGAGATTTGAGCCAAAATGGCTTCCAGGCTAGCGCTGCACCAGCGGGTTTTAAACGTAGCAAATGCGACGTGAGGCGGACTTAACACCCCCAGCGCAGCTGTTGCTCCTTATCTAAAGAAGGCTCATCTTAAATAGCTATTTATGTCTTGTGATAAATGAATCGGCAAAGCTAATTTGCGGTCTGCGGGTGTGCGCGAGAGGGATTAGCATCCTTTTGAGGTGTTGATGATTTATTGATTATGATCCTCGTCAGCATTGGACTCTTTAAATGTAAAAAAATATATATATAATATATATAATATCTCTGAAGCAGCAGTGTGGTCAGTGATGGTGTAATAAAGCTGGGGCTGGTGGGCGGTAGCAGGATTAGCCTTCCCAGTTGAACTAGCGAGCGCTCTGAGTCTGCCACGTGTAAACGATGCCACACACGTGCTGCCCTTTTTGTAGTAGAATGGCAGCTCACAGGCTCAATAGGGAAACCAGGACAAAGAATTAGGAATCAAGCTTTAACCATTTTCTTGCATGTTAAAAAGTATTTGCTGATTTTAGTTTGCCAGAGCTGCATAATAAAATACGTTGTTCTTTAATTCTCTCTCTCTCTCTCTCCTCTCTCTCTCAGGAGCAAATGGTGAGGGTGAAGTGGCAGTTACCATGGTTCCCTCTGAGCTGCACAGTTACGGGGTGTGGGACGGGGCATTGGCCCGTGACAGCACTCTACTAACGGACTGGCAGGAACCCTCACCCTCCCTCCTCTTCCTCGCCGTGTCCGACGCCCAAGCCAAGCTGCTGCAGAAGGAGCTGTCCTCAATACACACCACACACACTTCAGGTGAGGGACACACACACACACACACCCCAGACACGCTTGTGCACCTTCAGTAAAACAAAGAGCATACGCTCACACACATCACATGCATGAATTTGGTTAGATGAACACATGGACACTCACACGCACATCATGTATACACATGCTATGCACACATCTCAGTTGAGAGAGACACCAATCATACCGTAGGAGAAGATGCACACATCACATTATATAGCACCTTCTTGTAAGTGAGGTAGATACACACACACACACACACACACACACACACACACGCTAGACAGCTATGGTTATGGTGTCCTGCCTCTCCAGGTAAGCCATGTCCATATGTTCTGGTGGTGTTGTGTGGCTGTCTGGATGACCTGCGGCGTGCCACGCTGGCCTCCCTGGTGGACGTGATGGGGCTGCGCTACGGCCGCTCCGCCCTGGCCACGCCCCTGCCCTGGGCCGAGGGCCTGAAACGGCTCTCCCACCACCCGCGCGGGACACGCCTCCTCGCCCTGCTGGGCCACGGAGGCCACACCTCCGGCCGGCGGGACGCCCCGCACACAGACGGAAAGGGAACCAAAGAGGTCAGTGCTCTCTCCCTTCTTCTCTCCCTCCATCTCTCCCTCCTTCTCTCCTTCTTCTGCTTCCTTCCCTTCTCTTTGTTTCCCTCACTCTTTCTTCCTCTTCCTGTGCTCTCTTTCTGGTTAAAACGCTGCAGTGTTGCATGCTGGTCTTGCTCTGCTCACACTGGCTCCTCTTTTCTTTCTCTTATGAGAGGCGGGGCTTAAGCAGCAGCTGCCATGCCCAGTCCAGCACGGTGGAGAGACAGTCCTACTCAAACACTCCTGATTCCTGTGTTCAGCAGGTCTGTTTAAACAGGAGGTCTCCTAAAACAGGCCTGGATCTGGAGATGACCAGTCCAGGATTAATCTGTGTACTTTTTGGGGCTTACATCCCTACAAAGCTGTTTGGATGTCAGTTATAAAAAAGACCCCTTCAAATGAGGTTGAACTGAACTGAACTGAACTGAAGTGGTTATAGACGTGGTTACAGAAGTTGAAGGGAAGGGAGGAATCTGATTTTACAGGGTGTGTGTGCGCGCAGGCGTGTGTGTGCGTGCAGCGCATGAGGGATGCACCAGACATCTTTTTGTCCTTTCTCCTCCTTATTTATTTGAGTTGGCTGACATTTAAAGTAGGCCATCCCTTCTCTCTCTCTCTGTCTTTTTTTGTCCTTTCGTTACTTTTTGGCTTACACTTCAGCTAAAGGAGCCCAGTTAAAACACACACACACACACACACACACACACACACACGCAGACTCACTCATACTCTTCCACACACACAAACACACTCTCTCTATCTCTCTCTCCATCTATCATGTTTACTTCCATCGTTATTTCATAGTCTGATGTGAGCACTTGTTTCCATAGCTGAGGACCAATATTTACTAAATGACCCTAATCCTTCTCTCATCCTTCTACTGAAACCAGGACCCCTGGACCTCGAAGGTCTGCTATGCGAAAGCTATGTACACCCAAGAGACAGACAGACAGACAGAGAGAAAGAAATGGAAAGGGAGAAAAAGAGAAAGAGCGAGACAGACTGACAGAGAGCTGGGAGAGAGGATCAGATCTGATGCTGATGGTTCATGAACGTCTGCTTGTCTACAGGAGAGTCCGTCTAAGACCACGGCAAACAGAGCTGGACTGGTGGGCGGAGCCAGTGAGGTCAGAGGCTTGAGACACGCCTCTCTCCGCAGCCACACGAGACCTCAGAACCTGCCAAGAAGGTACACGCACACAATCTTGATGTATCTTGAGCATGTCTATATAAAAGACTGGTGTTATTTAATGTCTATTTCAATTACGTACTGTCTGACTGCATGGAGCCGTGTGTCTGACTTAGAGAACATACACCTGAGTCTTCTGGATGTTCAGACTAAAAGTGCTGGTCTAGGAACAGAGTGTGGGTTTAATATCCTAATAAGGACAATGGTATAGAGAGAGAAGCACTGTTCCTGGGTCGGTTTTGTAGGTCTGACACACTGTGCGTGAGTAGTGGCCTGAATCTGGGTAAGATGACTTAACCCATCATGCTTTTGTTGGCGCTAAACTTCTGGCACCAGTTGAAAGCATTTCCGTGTTGCTGCTCTAGAACTTTCCGTGCTGCTTTTCAGAAGGGTCTGCCGGAGCTTTTGAAGTCTGGATTCAGTTTGTCGAGCAATGCTACAATGGCAAGAATTTTGGAGGGAAACTTTATTTTCAGAGCAGTCACCCTGAAAAACAAGTCACCCTCAATATGAGGAGTTTGTGTTGGACCCGTTTCATGATGACTCAGCCCTTTTGTGTGGTGCCTGTGATTAGTTCTTCCCCTCCCCTCTTTATTTATTTATTTAAATTAGGTTGATTCAGTACCCCCCTCCCCCCTCCAAAGGTGGCATCACCGTGACGACCGAAGACCTTGAGTGCCTAAGGGATGGCGAGTTTCTAAACGATGTCATCATCGACTTCTATCTCAAGTGAGCCGTTATTGTACTTTAACGTTCACAACGTCGTCTCTGATCTGGTCATACTACAGGCACGTGAATAGGTTTGATCAGGATTGCTGTGTAGAGTAATAACACAGCAATAGACATTCGTGGATGGCTCATTAATCGGCTTATAAACCCAGATCGAGGTGGACGTCTGTTAAATGCAGGCTACTTTTACTTTTTTATCTGTGGCTGTTTATTAGCATAAAACAAATGAAGAGTTTTACTTAAAACCAAAACCAGCGTGAAACGAGGAAGTTGACGTGAGCGGGTTTGAGAGGGGCGGGGCCGTAACGGGGGCGTGGTCTGGCTTGAAGGTACTTGCACCTGGAGCGGGCAGAGCGGGGCGTTGCTGACAGGGCGCACATCTTCAGCAGCTTCTTCTACAAGCAGCTCACGCGCAAGTCCAACAGCAGCGAGGAGGAGGCGGGCGGCACGTGAGTGAAGCGTGCACGTGCATCATCTCGCGCACACGCACCTGCATTTAAACATAAGCTCTGACTGGTCGCTGTGTGTTTTTGTGCTTTTGTCACGGGCTCTGATTGGTCGCACTGTTCTTCTGCTCACGGGCTCTGATTGCACGCCCTGTTCCTTGGCTATTATGTTTAATGCAGGGCGGTTTTGTTCCTCACAGAGCCCAGTACAGACGCCATCGCAGAGTGAAAAACTGGACCAGACACGTAGACATCTTTAGCAAGGACTACCTCTTCATCCCTGTCAACCAGGAGTGAGGAAGCTGCTTTCTTTCACACACACACAAACACACACACAGCAAATATGGACAGACACTACCCACTGCAGAGGACAGAGCCCAGGCAAACTGTCTAACACATCTCTCTGTTTCCCTCTCCCTCCCTCTCTCTCTCTCTCTCTCTCTCTCTCTCTCTCTCTCTCTCTCTTTCCATTTCTCCACCTCTCCCTCCAGAGCGCACTGGTACCTGGTGGTGATCTGCTTCCCTGGCCTCCTGCAGCCAGAGTCCACAGCTTGGAGAAGCCCAGCATCGGCGGAGGGCTCTGGTGCTGGGAGCAGGCCGGGCCACAGCAGGGGCTTCACTGCAGGCAAACGGCAAACAGGTGCTGCCTGTGTACTTCACCTCCATCACACACTCACGTGTGCTGAATAAAACGCACGCACACACACACACACACACACACACACACACGACAATGTCTTTGCTAATTATTTACAGTCATGCCGTTTGCTCTGTAGTTCTGATGCTGTTTGCTCTCTGTGAATCTGGTGCATGCTGAGCACTTTAATAGCTTTCGGTCTCCTCTGATGTTTCTGGGCAGAGAGGAATATGTGGCCAACACAGCCGAGAGACAGAGAGACGCGTGTGTTTGTGTGTGTGTGTGTGTGTGTGTGTGTGTGTGTGTGTGTGTGTGTGTGCGCGCGCACTTAATACAGCCAAGACTTAGAGAGACAGGGAGCAGTGTATACAACGGGGCCGGGGGAGAGTAGACTTCCTGTTTGTTCATCCGTTTTCATGTTTGCAGGGAGGGCAGACGACCCACAGAGCCGGTTCACGCGTGGTGTGTTCACATCCCACGACCTTCCGGTAACTGCCACGAAATCCACATAAACACACACGTAGGACTGAGGTAAATAAATACATTTAAAATAATATCGGGCGTTCTTGCCATCATATGTCAAAGTATGGCTGAACTAGCACAAGCTACTAGAAACAGTGTTTATGAGACCAGCCTCTGGAGACTCAAGAACGTTCCAGAACCTGTAAATCAGTGCTTTATGGAAATGGACACACCACATATGAGCAATAAATACTGGTATTATAAAGACCCGTGGAAAAGCTCCAACAGTAATGTAAGTTTGTTTTATTTATAGCATATTTCTTTAGTGAAGCACTAAACAGCGTTTACGGGTCGACGTCAGTAAAGCTGATGCTGTTGATGAAGTTTTGGTCAAGCGCCAAGGGTTCTTGTTGGCCATGGATTCGACAGATATTTGAACCTCGTTCCAGTTCTTTTTAGCTGCTATATAATTGGTCAGTTAATTTAACAACATGAGGCGATATAAACATAAACACTAATGTGATGTAAACATTAACCCAAATGTATTCGTATGGTATGGGGCTGGTTGTGTTTTATGAGCAGGTGGCGTAATGCGTCTTACAGACGTGGATGCAGATCCCGGCTTGAGTTGTGATGTAGTGCACTAGTGCGAGTTCTCCTCAAACTTTGCATCATTTAACGTATGTGTGTGTGTGTGTGTGTGTTTTCAGGACTGCACAGAGCTCACCTGTGAGAAAGTGAAGGTCACTAGGAGGTGAGCAAATTGGTGTCTGTTAAATACACTCCGCTGTCCCACTGATGCTGTGTCAGCCCTTGTCAGTATTGAATACACTGCACTGTACTGCTGATCCTGAGAGCTGGGGGCATCTAATTATTCTCTCGCTCCCTCTGTCTCTCTCTCTCCCTCTCCTTCTTTCTGTCTATCTATCTAGGCCCTGCATTTTGATCATGGATTCTCTGAAGCTGTCTTCTCATTATGGCATCTACACACTATTGCGAGAGTGAGTTTGCCTTCGTTCAGTATGTGTGTGTGTGTGTGTGTGTGTGTGTGTGTGTGTGTGTGTGTGTGTGTGTGTGTGTGTAGCTGTGTCTGTTTGTCTCACACACTGCAGCTGTTGACGCAGCAGCCTATCCAAAACATACCAGCAGGGATTAGACCTAACTACCATGCTGAGGTGCACTGGTGGGATTTGATCTAACTACCATGCTGAGGTGCACTGGTGGGATTTGATCTAACTACCATGCTGAGGTGCACTGGTGGGATTTGATCTA
>JAOYMR010000019.1:2422182-2445277 GCA_025802075.1 Tenebrosternarchus preto | reverse complement strand
TATGTATGTATGTGTGTGTATATGAATGAACACATACACTTTAATCATAAATTCTTCTTTACTCATAATACATAACACAAGGCTCAGAATATTTAGGCTTTGTTGGTTTTAATGTGGTCTGTTGAATACTTTACTGATGGATCCCAGCTGTAAACCATTATGGCATCACTGTAAACAAACAAACGCATGTTCCTCTTGCTGTGTGCTTTTGTAGGGATTTGCATGATGCAGCTCTTCGGTTCATATAAAACCCCTGATTTTTTACACAGTGAAGAGGTGTGTGTGTGTGTCTGTGTGTGTGTGGGTCAGGCCAGTTATGGTACTGTGTTGATTAATCAAAGATGTTTTTGATGCATTAGAAAAAATCCATCTGAGTTTGATAATGTCCTGGTTGTTTCCTCTCATCTGATTAAAGTGTTCAGCTCTACATCATCCACTCACTATCTCTTCACTGGGGTATTCATGGTGAGTGTGTGTACGTTTATTATCATGATAAATACCACCAATCTGCACTACTGCTACTTTTGCTGCTACTCTTTGGGTAATGTCTGTGTGTGTGTGAAAGAATATGAACACGTGGACATGCATCTGTGCGTGTATGCACATTGTATGTGAGTGTGTGGGCCCTTTGTGCAGGGATGTACAGTTCAGGTTCCAAAAGCCAAAGATCTCCTCACAGTTGTGTCCTACCTGCATATTTTTCCTGAAGTCTGCTGGTAGAAAAATTCACCAACCCCAGCTGGGTGATACAACATGACAGCAGGACTCCCATTTGAACTTTTATTCACTTCATGAGCATTTGTTCATGAATTGCTGCAATTATGGACATGGTTGGTTGGCTTTTCCTGTGTGTCTTGTTTTTCCAGGGCAGGAATAACAGGCCATATGTGGGTAATTAGTGTGTGAGTGGGTCTATTAGTTATTATAAATCGGATGCCTTTGGGTGTCTGTGTGACGTGCTGCTCATGGTCGTAGCAAAAGCACAGTCCTGCCCACAGCTCCATCTATAAGATCAAAAGCAAAGCCCACCACCCCCAAAAACCAGATGTTGTCCTTGCAGACCCAGTGTGTCCTAATGTGGAAGAATTTCTATAAGAGACCTCAAAGTTGTTTTGTTTATTTAAAAAAAAATGAAATAAAAATACGTTTGACTGATCTGAGAAACTGGATTCGGAAGGAATGAGAGCTATGAGCAATATTTAATCATAATTAATAATTATTTAACCACAAAAAACAATAGTGGCTGTTGGACGGAGAAAAAGCTTCTATCTTCAGGAACTTGGAGATAAACAGCAGTGAAAGCTTATAGCTGCTTTCTTTAAGTAAAACTCTTCAAATGCCTCATGAAGTGTAGCAATGATGTAGCATGTTCATCTTGTTCATTGTATTTGTAAGGCCATTGCAAGTCTATCAAAGGAAGCCACCCTCAAAGCTTTATAACAATGAAAGCCTTTATTCTAGAAGAAATCTTGAGGTCCAGGACTTGTGTCTGTATGTGTGTGTGTGTGTTTGTGTGTGTGTGAAGTGAAGTCTGCACTGGGGATTTGGATGCTATAAGTAGAGGTGATGCTGGGGGCAGTGTGGATCCAAAGCACCTTACCTTCCCTTGTACATGGGTTACCATGGTAATGGCTGAGCTCCCTGGGGCTCTAGATGTCCTAATCTTAGATAAACTCTCAGATTAGGGCCAAATGATGCCCTTCTACCGGGATGCCATATAAACCGCTTCCCTTTTCTGCACCATAATCTGGTTTTACTGGATGATGGCTCCTCTGCAGACTGCTGTTCTAGTACCAAGGATATGAAAACTATTTTATCATTATTTTGGTAGTTTTTTTTTTCTGAGATACTTTAATAAACAATGTTCAGCATTGCAGTTGTGATGTCACCAGGCACTTTTAACCCTAACCCTAGTAATGGAGTCTGGGATGCAGCCTGGGTAACATCCAAGCCCCTTAACAGCCCTGGGTTTGGTTTGTCAATCAACCAAATGAAAATGCTAAACATAACTAGAAAATACTGCAGTGTGTACAGACTGCTGTTGCTGCTGTTGTCCTGTAGGGGGGCTGACATTATCATTAAAACCCCTGTAGAGTACCCTAGTAAGAGAAGGTATAAACAAATAAGTAAATAAACAAATACAGTTCTATTTGTTTCTCCAGTTTATGCGCAGTGAAAGCAAAATGGGCATAAATATCAAAGCTTATGCCAGTTACAACTAAGCTTGAGGTAAACCATGACGTGACCTCCTCTTTGTAGTCCGTCCTGTTAACACAGGCATGCTAACGATAGTGGAAGAGTTAACCTTCTAGTATTGGATACAGAGACAAAGCTTAAAGTCATGATACTTACATGATGACTCAACTCTCGCACCATTCTAGCAATTATCAGTCTTAAAGTGCAGAATGTAGGAGGTAAATTCAACATGTTGTAATAATAAATGATGAATAGCAGTCTGGAGACTCAAGGCTGTCGAAACAGAACACAGACACTGCCGTACGCACAACAATAATGTGTGTAATGCACAAGACAATGAGAGCCGAGGTCAGGACTTTGTTTTCCTCGGCTGAGAGAGTTTAGAGAAAGCAGAGCCCAGTCCTGCAGCATGTCCACCACCCCCACCACCCCCACCTTTTGTGCTCCTTGTGCTGGTCAGACCAGTGAAAAGTTCACGCATCTGTCCAATCACAGTTCATTCAAAACAAGCTCTTCCCACCTGAACAGGAATGCCAAGAGTCCTTGTATTATCCTGCTCCTGTTTGGGGTGGCTATAACCATCCTGACCAGGTGTGCTGGAGAGGAGGAAACATGTCCAGCACATCGGTATTCATGACCTATCAATGCTAATGCTACACAACAGGCACTGCAGCGACTCTGAAATACTAATGTCAGATTTTCAGCAGTGAAGACGTCTGTGAATTTGTGTGGATCGTGTGTAGACTTGCCGGTCTTGAAATCCCAGAAATACCTCATGCATATGATACTCTAGAAACATAATATCCCATACACTTGTTACTCTGTACGCATAATACCCAGTACACATAATATACTGTACACGTAATATCCTGTGCACATGGCCCACAGGACTGACAGCCAATGGATTGACTCTGAGAGGCTGATTCCCACCCCTAAATCAAATCTAAAATCATGCTAAAATAGAATTTGCAATGGTGATTCACCACTGGCATGGAACTTTAGTCTAACACTAGGCTTAAACCTTGTCTCAGAAAGGTTCCCTGGCTTTGTTAACTTGGGCCAATATATGAAAACATGTACATAAGACTTGTGGTAGTCGTACTTTGGCACAATCAGGTGCTTCAAGGGAAACTCATCAAATGTCATTTTTCCAAGAATAAAACGACCGCACGGTGTCTTCTGAGCCAGGCCTGCAGTTTTCAATTTGCCTATTAAGTATTAAGTATGAAAACCAGATCATCATCAATGCATCAATCCACATGAATAACTCACATGAATCCACAAGAATAACTCGCCTTGGCATGCATATAGAGTACTGAATGGTTACCAGACTGCTTGAACAAGCAGTGAACAACTTCAGGTAATAACATAAGGTTAAGGATGTGCATACATGTGTCCTAAGTTGTTAATTTAGACATTCTGCGAACAACCTTTCTTAATGACATCATTCTTAATGACATCTTAATGACATCATTGTGTACATCCATCATGGAAACACAGATCAGACTTTCAAGACCACGGGGTGACAGATCGCCCCCAGTCGAGAGTTCCGCACACTACAGCAGTTTGATGAGGTCCACAGGTGAACCCTGCAGTATACCCTGCAGAGGACTAAGGGCCTACTTCGCTAAGAGGACAAAGAGGATTATCGTGCTCAAAAAAAAAAAAGGACCATCTGCTAAGCAGTGCTCAGACACTTGAGTTCAGGCCATCATCAGTGTGAACTGCTTCTGAGGCCATGCAAGTGTTTCAGGAGATACAGTTATTTAAGATTGACTGATACAAAGTTAGCATATAACATTTTGTAAAACAAGTTGGGGTTTGGAGGCTTCAATGCCAGACTTACAGTGGAAACATATTTGGTGGATGATGGTTGTCTTAATTTGGATGGGACACCTCTGCATAGACACAGGTAAGTAATTAAATGTGATACGTGAAATCTACATGGATGTGTTTTTAAATCTAACTGGCATAGCTCCATAGATAACCTGGCAATGCATAGTGATATGGGTAAGGATGTATAGCAATGTAATGTCAAGCCAGTGCTTACTGGGCCAGTCCTGTTATATAAATACATTGATAAGTGGCAGTGCATAGTGGTATGAGTTAGCAGTGCATAGTGGTATGTATGTAGCCATGTCCAGCTACTGATTTAGTGAGCCAGTTCTGTTAGTGGCTCAGTATGCGATAATGTCCCGGCACATTGAATGTTGTACAGAGGTGATCTACAGAGGTGTTTTACAGAGGTGTTTTACAGAGGTGTTTTACAGAGGTGTTGTACAGAGGTGATCTACAGAGGTGTTGTACAGAGGTGTTGTACAGAGGTGATCTACAGAGGTGATCTACAGAGGTGTTGTACAGAGGTGATCTACAGAGGTGTTTTACAGAGGTGTTCTACAGAGGTGGTGTACAGACGTGTTGTACAGAGGTGATCTAAAGAGGTGTTGTACAGAGGTGATCTACAGAGGTGTTGTACAAACGTGTTGTACAGAGGTGATCTAAAGAGGTGTTGTACAAACGTGTTGTACAGAGGTGATCTACAGAGGTGTTGCTTCCCCCAAGGCACAAGGTGATCATGCTGCAGGAACAAGGCCCCTCCCCTTCCCAAGCAGAATTCTCATGGCAAACAGCTGTTTCCGGATGTACTGTCCAAGCTGTTTTGCTGAAACAAAAACACACAAAGTTTGCGAGACCTGTATGATGATGTAAAATGGAGGACAAAAAATATAGAGGTATAGTAGCTCAGGTTTACTTATCTTGAAAGTCATAAGCTATTCAGCTCCTGCCCTCAGCTCAGACTTACAGCAAGAGCCAATGTTCAATGACAATGATATTCGTATAAACACACAAGTACTAGGGTGCAGCACAACGGCAGCAGGTCCTCAGGACTCATGAGTCAAAATTTTACACTGTAGACTGCAACAAAAGACTGGAGAGCATTGAGGCATGGTGGAGGTTCCCTGCAGGTTGTAATTCTGCAAATGTAGTTGATAATTTGGTCAAGATGAGTCAGGCAGTTCAATCAGGGTTAAAAAGGGCAACCTACAGCAAAAAGAATGGAAAGAACAGCCTGCAGAAGGACCCTAACTTCAACCCCTGACAGCATTTTACCACAAGTGTCTCAAACATTTGTACAGTAATGCATACACACACAAAAAAGGAAGAAAATGTATTCAAAATTGTAGTGAAGTACACAAACTTTTCAGAGAAACAGAACAGGTTTTGCACAGATGTCCTTCATGTAACCTAGTTCCTCCACTCTTAGAACTTCAGAAACACTTACACAGCTGATGATGGACCTCTGTCTGAAATGACCTATATATTTCTCTCTCTCTCTCTCACTATATATATATATATATATAGAGAGAGAGAGAGAGAGAGAATATATATAGTGTTTGTGTGTATATATCCAAAACATAACACTAATATGTGATAAATGTTCATGTGTTACAGGCTCTTCCCCAGTAGATTCTGAGCCAGTGGAGTGGCTCCTGAAGGCTCCAGGACCAATGAGTGAGCCAGTGCCCCCACAGCCAGGCCCCAACTCTGGAGAGCCGAGAGCTTCATTCTCTAGAAGAAAACGACACATAGTCTTCCCATACAGAGTAAAACTCTGCTCTCATGAGACAGTGAAGCAAGCACTACAGAATCACCTAGACTACTTTTACCTGCGAGGTGAGCCCCCTAAAACTGGTGTCGGCCATTGAAAGGATTCCATAGCTTAGGCTTTGAAGTTTCTGTGGAAACACAGGATGTAATTCTCATTTGAATAATGCACTGTTTGAATTCTGTTGGCGAGGTGTGGCCTGGACTGTGATGTTCGGCAGCTGAGGTTTACGTTTGGCACTTAAAACGGTTTCCGTCATTATACTAAACTCACAGAGCTCGATCGCCTATTGTAACCACCAAGGATTAACCTGTAATGATGTGCCCTTCAAATATGACAGTAACATTACAGCCTAACAAATCTAAGTACCATAGTACTGTGTCAGAGTGTTGCTGCTCTAGGTCTAACAATGGAACACTGTAGGTCTAACAATAGAACGCTGTAGGTCTAACAATAGAGCACTGCAGGTTTAACAACAGAACGCTGTAGGTCTAGTACTACGAAATGGCAAACCATGTATTTTACACTCATGACAGATTATACTAATGGTATATTTACACAGAAATGACTAGAATATCAACAGCAATTATACAATTATAACAAATATAACAGCATTATATTTAGAGAGAGATTGTGATTAATTGTGACTACGTCATATATACAAGGAAATATGAGGCTTCTTTTTATATACACAGTACAGCTGCAACCCCAGTGCATCCCTGTCCTGCATTTACATAATAAAAGTTGTAATAAATAGTTCATTAATTGGCCACTGATTTCACTGGTTGGTGAAAAGAAGTGGTCATGATTTCAGGATCCAGAAATTTCAGTCATGCTAGTGCTTAGCCTATTAGCTCTGTGCTGCTGCTGTAGGTCTGGAAAAAAAAGGCCAAAGAACACTTTTAGCTGGTGAAACCAACCCACCAGGTCTCCATGGAGAACGATTTCATCACATTGCTGCATTTGAAGAGAATGTTATTTTTGTTTGTGGCTTTTGATGTGATAATTAAAAGCCCTGCAAAGTGACCCTGTATGTTTGAAACATCAATGTGATAATGTACAGACTTCAGCCTGCTGGTAACATATAGTACCCTCTCTCTCTCTCTCTCTCCATTTATACATGATTCTGCCAAGCTACTTAGACTCTCTGTGCACATTGTAGACACTGATCAGGCTTCTCAGCCTGCCAGGAAAATATAAGCCCTGCCCTCTAGGTTTGCCTGCGCACCAGAGTTCTGCTGCCCTTCTGGCTGGGTGGGCAGGATCAAGGGGGTGTTCCAGTGTCAATGCTTAAATGTTATCCAGGAAGAAGTGCCCTGACGATCTCCTGTTTATTTTTCCACATGCAAGTTACCTTGTGTACCTATGCAGACTCACATACATGTCTGAATACCAAGTGGGTTTTGCGAAACTGGGTAAAATAAAAGGACCTGTGAACGTGTTTGGAATAACTGACGTGTGTGCGTGTGTGTGTGTGTGTGTGTGTGTGAGAGAGAGAGAGAGAGAGAGAGAGAGAGAGAGAGAGAGTAGATTAGTACAAATGTTTCCATTATGTTGCCTGTTGCTTTCACTGTTATTATTTCCCCCCTGAAATGGTGCTCCATCATAAGGGAGGTGGAGAAGGTTTTCAGTGGTGATGTTTTGGTCCGAATAATTAACCTCTCTTGTCCATCACAACCTGTTTACATAAAGCAACAGACCAGCCTGAAAACTACCATGCTTCACTGCGGATAATCAGGTTGTGTCAACCGACACGCTGACATTTACAGACGCCAACATTTTCTTTTTGAAGTTTTATGAACCAACAACTTGAGTAGCTGAAATTGTGTTGAATATGATTAATGGCTCTTTAACAAACTTGTTGTTCACATTTTAACTCAACTGTCACCATTATACTATTTTTCTGGTATTGTAATTGATCACAGAGGTGTGTGTGTGTGTGTGTGTGTGTGTGTGTGTGTGTGTGTGTGCGCATCTTCCTCAGTGTGTCAGGAGGCTGTGTGGGAGGCCTTTAAGATCTTCTGGGACAGGTTGCCTGAGAGAGATGAGTACCAGCTATGGGTGGCCAGGTGCCAGAACGACAGCATTGGTGTCCGTGATATTGGCAGGACCTTCAGCCAATCAGAAGAGCACTTCACCCTCATCAGCAGTGTGGGTGGACACAACTGAGTCTTGCCATGCCTTTCCCAATACACTTCAAAATACTTCACCCAAAGAAATACTACAAATACTAGCAAATGGTGATAGTGAAAAATTAGTATAACCCTAATGATTTCCTTCACTGTTAGCAACAACAGCATTGCCATGAGTACTTTTATGTTAAGGTCTGTTATGTTTTTATTTCAGAGAGTGCAAATTGCCTCAACAACAAGGTGAGGTATTAGATTTTCAGTGTCACATATACATTACTTTCCCTCAAACACAAACATGTGTACACACACCTACACATTACAAACACACACACACACACACACCCCTCCACCTCTACACATTCCACTCTATCCCAGTCGCTGTATTGACATCTTGTGTGGCACCAGTAAGCAAGACTGAAGGTATACACTTTGGTTGCTACAATCTCCATGACCTCCACTCCAACCCCAACTCCACCATATAGTCTGTCCATCAGCATTAGCAACATTAGCACATGAACGTTAGCACACTGTAACGTTTCTAAAAGAAGGAGACGTAGACAGATCCAGTTGCAGAGTAGCTCATATTTTCATACCAGTAGCAGAACGCCACCGTAGCGAAACACACACGCAAACACATACGGAGGGCAAGGCAAAAGAGTAGCCCAAATGGTCCAGGGTCGAGTCAGGTAAGCTGCGTCCGTCACAGGTTGAAGGGTAAACAGGAGGCGAGGTCTAAGGGAGAAGCAGAGGTCAGTACACCAGAGGTCCAGACGAGTAAACGAACGCTTGGTACGCAACATACGTTAGTAATACTTCACAACGAGGAAGTGGTGAGACCAAACCTAAAATGGCTGGTGGAGGTGTACTAAAAGGAGGGACAGGTGTATGCAATTAAAACTCAGGGGATCTGGACCGCGTGACATACACGCTGGTGAACAGCTCCTATGAGGGTTTTTTTTGTAGTTTTGCCATCTTATCAAAGCTCTGTGTATTGTTTTTGAGCTTCTCAATAAACTACAAAATTTCACAATCCTACTCTAAAATCCATCTCCTTAGTAAGAGACCAGTATGGAACTAGGCGGCAACAGTATCTCAAATCTCAACACACAGTAGCTGTAGTTGTAAGGAAAGAAAAACTGATTCTTTAATGATGAAATTACTTATCACTAGCCCAAGGCTGGGAGCACTGAAACCTTCCCATGGTTTCAGCAAAAGTAAAGAATGTAGAATTAGCTCTGGAGATTCACAATGTTCTACATATTCTACGGTTTATACAGCTATTCCAGTTTGATTTCTCCCTAAATCCTTTGGAAAATAACAGAATCCCTTGTTGAGCATTATTCTATTTGGACAATCTTATGTTGTTGACAGCAGTTTGGAAGAAATGTTCTTATTTTCACTTTTCTTTTGGTTAAGCACTGTGTTCAGTGTTTTGGTAATATTGTTCTGTTCTGCAGCCACAAGACTACATCTGCTCCTCCAGCTGATATCATCACCATTAGTGAAAGAGGTCTGTTTTCTTATCTATCAGTAGCAATTTGCAGTGCTTTTGGCCTGTTCCATATTACTGCAACTACTTTAGAAAGCTGCAGTACACTGATATTAGTCTTGAAAGAACAAGGAACAGATTGGTAACAATGAAGAGAAAGATGCTTAGTACAAGATAATATAGGAAAGATAGCATAAAATGAATGAAGTCATGCTCAAGACGCCTGAATTGTTTTTGTAGAGCATTAATCATCTAGTTCAACAGGCTTACATGGGGCACTGGAGTGCACAGTGGGTCTGGGCATACACTGCTCCCAGAACAGCTGCTAGTAATCTTAGTTACTTAACCTAGTTCTAGAGCCACATACTACAATACTACAGTCAGTGCTTTTACTGATTCCTGAAGTCTTCTAAGAGAACTGTACATCCTCCACTTCAAAATCTCACATTGCTAAAAAGGTAATCAGGTGGGTGATCAATAATCTCTCTTTATTTTTCTCTATTCACAGTTGAAAGCATAACTTTAACAGAAACAAAAAACCCAGAAACAGAGTCCTTTGAAGACTCACAGGAGGTAATTCCTGATTCCCCGGCAGAAGTTGATGGTCAGGCAACTGAGCAGATAAGCACAAGGATCAAACTACAGGTGGACCAAGACACCACTCTGGAAAGTTCCAGTAAAATGTTAACAGTTGCTTTTGAGGATGGGGTTGTTCCAGTGGCTCCTTCAAAAAACCCTGTTGAGACTCCAATGGATTTTAATTCAGAAAAAGCAGCTGTAAACACAGAGGAAGGTTTACATCCAGAACCTGTGCAGGCAACTGATGATGTCATCACTGAGCCTCCTGCACAAGCAGCAGTGCAGCCTTCTCTTTCACCTACTCTAGACTACTTTCCACCACCTATTCTAGATTACTTTCCTGAGCGTATTCTAGATTACGTTCCTGAACATACTGTGGATTACTTTCCTGAACACACTGAATATAAGATAACAACGGAGGACACAGCTGCAAGACCTGGTGGCTTATTTCACATACTGGTAGATAAACCACATGAAACAATTAGTGAGGGTGCATCCTGGAAAGAGGTTGCAAATGGAGATGTTGAGATTCAAACTAAACTGGTTATTGAGGACAAGGTACCTGGAACTGTTGGTGAGGTTTCAGTTGAATATACCAGGAGTGAAGAAGTACCTCAGAAGGTGGAAGACGATACACCTCTGATTACTGGACAGAACACTAATATTAAGGATGATGGTTTGGTTGAGAACATCACATTTAAGACCCCAGAAGAGGCCAGTGATTCTGAAAGGGAGATCTCTTTAGAGGAGCAAATACATGCAGCTGAAAACATATTAGCTGCTGCCGTTGCTGAGGAGACCATAGAGGACAAACCCAAAGTCATTGTAATCATACCTGATGCTATTACAGAGGTAGCTGCCAACCTTTCTGATCCTGCATTCAAGGAAGATTTACCCGTGGATACTTTTAAGGGTACATTTGACATTTCAATTGATGAACACACATCAGCAGATCTAACAAATAATGCATCTATAGCTACTGATGATGAGGCTACAAAGGAGAATGTGGAGGCCATAAGACCTGTACCAACCATAGAAGCTGCAGTCCATGAGGAGAAGCCTAGAGATCCTGCACAAACCAAACCTGAAGTCACACACAAAGATGCTGTCGACAATGAAAAACCGGACATCACACCCGAGTCCCCTGTTGATGAGAGCAAGCTTGAGGATATGCCAGATGCTGGTGTTGAGGAATCCACCCTTGCAGTCATAACTTACATGGGTGTTGAGGATGTCACACTTACAGTCACACCTTCCTTTACAGTTGAAGAGGTTACATCTGTAGTGATACATGACGCTCGTGTTGAAAATGACACACGGTACATTATGGCTGACATTGAAGACATCATGTCTAAGTTCATACCTGTTACTGAATATCCTACACCTCAGGCTGGTGGCATCGAGACTGTGTTCGATACTGGGGAGGAGATACCTGAAGAGAAACTGCCTAAAGCTACTGCTGAGGAGAAGAAACCAGAAACTGTGAATTTGGAAGATAAACCTCTAGATACTAAAGAAGTAGATGTCTCAGAACTTACAAACACACCCAAGACTCTTGATAAAACAACTTTAGACATGGTTGGAATTAAAATGGCGGATGACACAACTCCAACTGCTGTAGATATAGATATGCCTGAAGTTACATTCACACCTGAGGTTCTTGAAGACACAACTCACTTACCTGAAACCGTGGTGGAAAACACCCCTGCAGTTGATGTACGCAAGGACATTTTTAAAGTTGCTATAGATGAGGACATGCCTGATGTTACTGAGGTTCTTGAGGTCACAACTTTAACCTTACATACAACTGCTGTGGAGGAAAGTATACCTGAAGTAACACTCATACCCAGACTTATCGAAGTATTACCTGAACCTGCTTCTCATGACCCAGATGTAGCTGGGAAAGAGGAAGTACCTGAAGTCAGTGCAGGAAATAACTCCACTGAAACTGCTTTGGTTGAGGGCACATCTGAAACACCTGGGGCTCCTGTGGACATGGGCACAACAACACATGCTCCAGTACATTTACCTGAGGTAGAAGAAAATGACGCACCTACACCATTAATCAAGGTTGAGGGGATTACAGTGGGCCAAAATGAAAGAAGCACCTTCACAACCTCTCAACAAACTTCCACACGGGAAATCTCTAACATTCTTGACAATAACAACATGGTTAGCAGTCAGTGTTTAAAAGCATATATTCAGTATAGGATATAATTTAACACTGATTAAGCTTCAAAGTAGATTTAATGGTTTACTGTTTTTTTCTAGATATATAGTCACTTGACATATCTATCTGTTAACATGAAAATATGCATTTGTGCATTTCTCAACTGACCAGATCAGCAGTGTAGTCGGTGATGTTATACAGAGACCCTTGCGACCAGCTGTTGATTATATGGTACAACTGAGCATTAAACTAAAAGGAGAGACTTACGATAATGCTCTCAGACATCCTTCCAGCTTTTACTTCAAACGTCTGTCAAAACAGTTCATTGAAAAGGTGGGTAGAACAACTTAAAGTAGAACATGTCCTCAAACCCCAAAACTGGATGCATCTCATGTAAACAAATCCCAATTGTAAACGTTAATGCTAATGTTCCATGATTAGCATAATAGAATAACTTGTACTAACATCTGGATTTGTTCAATTTATTTCCTGATTGGCCTACTTTAAGAACTTCCAGAATTCAGCATCATTATTCTAGAAATTGTAAGGTCAATCATGCATTTTCTACTCTTTTCTCCACACCATGGTGTTCACCTCTCCATTTCTCTTAATCACTACAACTATTGTGCATTTTTTTGTTTTGTTTTGTTATGGGCATCTTGCAAAGCTATAATATTTTTTGGCTGGATTAAACTTTTGGATTGTTTTTTTTGGCCAGCTAAATAACTATCAGGAAAATGTCAGTTACACATATCATTTAGGGTGGTAAAAACAGGACTATCCTTATAGGAAAACCTGCTGTATACAAGAACCTGAGGTTACCATAAAGGACCTTTCTGAGTTCAGGGAACTGACAGGAAAATTGTCAGGTTATGCTAGGAAACACAATGTTCATTCCCAGATGTATTCTTATTGCTCAGAATTTCATCATGTAAAGAGTTCTGGTCACTGGAAATTTCTCAGTATCAATTTCACATCACCTTTCTCTCTCTCTCTCTCTCTCTCTCTCTCTCTCTCTCTCTCTCTCTCTCTCTCTCTCTCTAAAGATCCAAGATGCCTTTGAAAAAGTTCCAGGGTTCAAGAGTGTTTTTGTACTTGAATTCAGGTAGTAGTTGGTACCAGTAACTTTGATAATTCAACACTCTGTATGGTTCCAGACAAGAGTGGAAGTTGTAATGCTGAGTCCCTTGTTTTCCTTTTTCCCTTGAAAATTGAACAAGGCCACAAAAAGACATTGAAGGGTGAGTAGCCTATTTTCCAGTCTAAGCACAGACTCGAACATACAAAAACAGTTAATACATCTAAATGTAAATATAAATATTACATTCTTACAATGTATAAGTACTTGTGGGATTAACTTTGGGTGTGGATTTGTGCATTTGTAGGATTTGTGCATTTGAGGGTCAGGATTAACAACTATTTGCTACTAGTAGTGTAGTTTCTGAGGAACTACACTAGTAGTTTCTTCTGTCAGTGTCTCATAACAGGCAGGCATGTGCCTCATGCACTCTCACACCCCTAACACACCACACACCCCACACATGCACACCTCACACCCCACATACTCCTCACACCTCACACTTTCCTCACACCCCACACACACACACCGCAAAAAAAAAAAAACACACCCCACATATCCCTCACACCACATACACTCTACATACCCAACATACCCCACACCCATACACTCTACATACCCAACATACCCCACACCACATGCACTCTACATACCCAACATACCCCACACCACATGCACTCCACATACCCAACATACCCCACACCACATGCACTCTACATACCCAACATACCCCACACCCATGCACTCCACATACCCAACATACCCCACACCCATGCACTCCCCACACCCACCTAACTGACATCTTTCCTGCATGCTTATGAATAGGCTTCTGTGCTTATGAATAGGCTTTGTTCTAACTGCCCCCCGACGGTTTTTAAAACGTCGCTCGTGTGCTGAGGTGGGATGATTCAGGCTGCTGTGTCGCCCAGTAGCCAAGTGTGACGGGATTAAATCCTCGACTTTACGACTCACTCGATTTTCTCTGCCGTTAACTGTCGTCGGCATCGGATTCCTCACAGTTCTCGGAAAAAGTCCTCACACATAACTGTGCTTTGCGAGCTCTCCGAGACCACTAAAGCACCTGAGCGATGTGCTGTTAGCACGAGAGGCCGCTAAAGCATTAGCCTTCTGCCTGCAGCTGTAATGTGGCACCTGACATAGATTACGCCTGTCACGGGAGAGAAAACTGATCTGGCCATAAACTCACCGGGGGGTTTTTCACACCCAGAGAAAAATATGGGGAAAAAAGAACTCCTTGATCAGTGTTTGTTCCTTCCAAGCTGCTGGGTCTTGTGTGGTAGGCCTAACTGCGTGAAGTATCTGGTAATGGTCCCAGACGATGGAACATTGTTTTGATAATTAACATTTACTGTGTGCCATATACAGAGATATTTGAACAAGCTGAGCATCAGTTGTAGCCTTGAGTGTAGCCTCATTCTTTCCATGTTGCCTTAATTGTATTTATTTAATAAAGATGATACAAAACATTCTAACATCTAACATTTCTAACAATACAATTAATAACTTACATTTAATGAGTTAGCTTTAACAGATGTAACGGAATCCCAAATCAGCAGATGGTGAAAAGTTCCATTTATTATTAAATATTACTAAAAATGGTTTTACCAGTAGTCTTTCTCTTCTTCTCCACAGGGGACTGGCAGTGGTGGTACACTATGCCATTGTCCTGGAAGGAGATGGAGCAGACATCAACAACAAGACCATGGACTACATCACCCTCCAGTCCAATAGGGTAGAGAAGTCCTACACAGCTCCAGAAGATCCCACAGTGCTATACACCATTACAGACCTCCGTAACTACATCACCGAGGTACTAAACAAGGAGTCCCTTGGGAATAATGGTAACACCACTCTGGATGTGGACCCTGGCTCTCTACAGTTGGAAAACGGTAAGAAAAAATCCAATGTAAGTCTGTAGCTGTTGGAGGCCACAAAGCCATGGCCCTGACCAAAGTATCTTAGTCTTAGCTAAAGGTGCACTAACCACTTTAATGTCTTGCCATTTGTAAGTCACTGTGGATAAGAACACCTGCCAAGGCTTGTAAACAGAAATGCCATCTGAAGATTTTCATATGTTAATTTTGTCATTTTTAAAGGATACAAACCATAAATTTACTAACAGTGCATATTTTGTTCAAAAACCCAATAGCAAAATGTTAATGGTTGACTAAATGACCTCAACTCTAAAAGCTATTCAGATCTTCCAAGCTTGGTGTGAATGTGGTGTGAGTAGGGCTTCTTTTCTTCTGGTTTAGCTGAGTCGTTTTGCAGTCGCTGACATGACCTTGTTTTAGATTGCCACAGTGGGTGTGAGTTATGCCCGGCTCCCCGTGAAAGTAATCCAGTCTGACTTGTGTCTGCGTTTGGGCTCCACAGTGGCGACGCTGCCGTCTTCCAAGCCCACCAGCCGACCGCGTGAGTCCGGCGACGCGATGGTGAGTCTGTCGTCACTGACAGGACCACCTGGGTTTACGCTGAACAGATCCCCCTGTCCGGAGACACATTGCTCGCGCTGTCCCAAACCCCGCCTCCCTGGTTGCCAGGCAGAAAGCTCCCATGCGGAATTCTGGCACCACGCCAACCATTGTTAAACGAAAACCGATAGCTGCTAATGGTCATCACATGTAGGTTTTATTGCTGCATGATAAGAGAGATTACCCTGCTCGAAAATTGGGTTTTCAGGGCACGTAATTAAAGCTGGAGACTGCCACGGTATGGGACAGTGCCACAAGTCTGTAAAAATATTCGTCTATTTTCCACATGAAGAATTCTCAAGACACAACTAAAAGCATACCATATTATGAAAATTGTTTAGTTCAATCACCATGAAATACAGAAAGAGTCTGCTTTTAATCTCGCTATGACATGTATTTATTGCTGTGGGTGATCCACTTTCCTAGCCGAGCACTTTAATAAGAAAGACACATTTGAGAAGCAAACGCAGCGATAATCTCAAAATTTACTTGCTCCGTTTACACCCCCCTGCATTTGACAAAACTGCCACTTTTTTTCACAAACCTTATTAAACTGATTTACAGTCTTGTTTTGGCCTCCACGAACATGTGTTTCTCTCTCTCTCTCTTTCTTTCTCTCTGATACACACACACACATACACACATGCACAGGTATTGGCACACTTGTCTGCATCGCACTGACACATGGGGGATTTACTGATGGAACATCTGAAGGCGATTTTTTATTAAATCTGTTCAGTTTGACAAAAGCAGATTTTCCTGATGTCCTTTGGCCAAGCTACACGGCTTTGTTTATTAGCTGTTGATGTACAGAATCAAGGACAATGAAAGCCTGCTACAATGGACACGAGTAGCGCTTTGGACAGGAACAAGGGCCTGAATTAAGGAGCCTTAACCAATGAGGGCCCCAGTCTTGGCCCCTGTAAAAACATTATTTTCCACATTTCATGGCCACTGTCAAGCATAGCTGACTTGCTTCAGTAGGTTTCCACTTATTACCTGCTTGTCTTTTCCGATCATAAATAAGGTCAGACACCTCATGGTACATGGAGTGGCCATAGGTCAATAGACATATATAATATGGAAGTAGACCCAGTAATGCATATACAGCTGTACATCTGGTCATTATTTTTCATGCCTTAACACGTTCCGGATGAAAGAAACGGAGAAATATGACCTATGAGTATATGAACTACTTGAGTTATGGAGAAAGTAAGGTATTACAGTAGGATTTGTCTTGCTAAGAAGTTCTGTTTCGCATAGCTGGCCTAGATACATATTGTTAATATAGTTAATGGCGATTCTGTGCTGGTTGCTGGTATGTAATCTTCTTTATATAACAATGACATATGTGGGAGCAGGGATACAGTATAAAAGTCTTATGTGGGAGCAGGGATACAGAATATAAGTCTTATGTGGGAGCAGGGATACAGAATAAAAGTCTTATGTGGGAGCAGGGATACAGAATAAAAGTCTTATGTTGGCGCAGGGATACAGTATACAAGTCTTATGTGCATCTGTGCTTTTTTTTTTTTTTTTTGGTGCTTGAGCAAGTTTCCATAGCCGTTACTCTGGAAAAGGCATCTTTCCACTGCAGTTCACTGAGGAGTTTAAGGAAAATGTGCTCCACCGTTTTAACTTGTCTGGATGTTCCCTTTGTAGTTTTCTTGTGATCATAGGATCTGACGTCCGGAGCCTGTAGTTTAATGTTTGACACCTTCACTTACACCTTAGTTGTTTTGAATGTCTGTATGGGTACCGTATGTGTGTGTGTGTGTGTGTGTGTGTGCGTGCACATGTGCATGTGTGCACATGCATTTTCTCTCACTGGAGAAATATTATGGCTCCATTATGGCAAATTGGCAGGATTAATTTACTATAATCTGGATATACCTTATTCTCAGTATTACTTTCACCAGTTGCCAAACTCCATTTACCCTAAGGAGAGTTAGCAGCAGCATATCTTAAGGATGATTTTCTGCTTACAAATCAACCTGTAATTTGTTTAAATAAAAATAGTTCCTGTAATTTTGCTTTCACTGTATAAACCCATGTCACAGTAACTGTAATCCATGCATCACTGAGCAAATAATGTTTAAACCTTGATTATAAAAATATCTTTCATATGCAAAAAAAAAAGTTAAGCAAAACATTTCTGCTTCTTATTTTAGGATAACACTCTTACTGCAGAAAAAACACCAGATATTCTTGGACAAGAAATGACCAACAATGATATATTCATCAAAAAGGACACTTTCCTGTTTGACCCTGCACAGCCATATGACCTCTGGATAGGCCCTCAGAGTGAGTTAACTGGTGTGAATGATGTCATCATGCTTGAGGAAAGTCCCACTCTTAACTCCTGAAGAATTTCCTCTTAGTACTGCATTCAGTTCTGAGACGATCAATATGGCTTCAAACTCTAGCATGTTACATAAACTTATGTTTCATTATTAACTGGTTAGTATAACAAGATGTACTGTACATACCTATTACTTATGCTTCATAGAATTGCTCTTTTTTAGAAGATGATACCATTGAAGAACAAGGCTCCCTAGAAATGACCACTGGTAGCTCTGTCCCAGCTACTGTGGTTAAGGAAACACTTTCTAACATGTATGAAGCAGAGACAAGTGGTACAGAAACCTATTCTGTGAGACCTCATGGAGTGGAAATGTCAGTGTACAACGACAAGGCAGATCTAGGATCAGCATCAGGTTTCTCTGGTGACTACCCAGGCCCTGACATTTGGCCATGGGTACCAGAAAAGCCTTTGGAAAATTTGGGAGAGGACATAAAGGAAGCTGAAGAGGTGAAGCAAGCATCTGAGGAAAACCATGAAAAGAAAAACAAAGAAGATCAGGTGGAGTTAGAGATTCATGCCCAAGGAATGACCACTGAACAGCCATTCATAGACAGAGTTCTTGTGACCCAAGATATTGGCATTCAGCCTCAGTACACAACCACAGACCAAGACCCAGTGCTCTGGACTGTGGAAAGCCTGACAGCAGAGCTCTCAATGCAAACCCAAGAGGCTCCTGGGAAGTATACTGATTACTACCCAAATAAACTGTTCTCTTCGGTAGCTGGTGTTACGAATCGACTTGTGCAGAGCTACGCTACCACTAAGATTTCTAACACAACTAGGCCAACAGTTCCAGAAAGTCCAGAGACTACTGAGAGCATGGCTGAAGATGAAAGCGAACAGGGTATCACTGTTGTCACTACACCAGTGTCTTTGAAGGTATCGTCAGAAGCTTCAACAGGCATTGAATTAGAAGACACAGGAACTGAGGCAAGTCTTGTTCTGGCTACATCAGAGCCTCCAGAAAATGAAGGAGCTGAGGTTGTCTCAAAAGAAGAGCCTACTACTGACAGTGGTGCTAATGAGCAACTGTTCACTGAATATGTTACAGTGGTGCCAGTTGGATTTGGGACAAAAATGGAGATGTCTAATGCTTGGGTGGAGATTATTGAAGGGCAAATAAACAATGTGGTTGAGGTCTCAGATGCTCCAGCTTTAGAATTCTCAGACGAGGATCTTCTCAAAGATGAAATCATGGTGGCAACTATGGTACCTGCACCGGGAGTCACTGAAGCATTTAACATAATATTTGACTCTGACCCAAATGAGGAGGCTTCTCTATCATACTCAGCAACAGAGATTTTACACATTAATCCATCCACCACATTTGTTTCTAAACATGTCACTTCACAGGCTTCAACTCAAACTGTGGACAATGCAACTGGGCTTAGATATGTTGCCACTCCTGTTGGACCAGAGGGACTCGAGAATGAGGATGGTGACTTATCAGACTCTCTCAACGGCACTGATAATAGCAAGAGGGATCACACATCCACTGTTGTACCTTCAGTCTCCCCGTCAGTCTTCAAATTTGTTGACAGTACAACTGATACAGGATTCTCCTCGGATAGTGATCCAGATGAAGAAGGCATCTTTTCAACCCCTAGCTTTCCCGATCTCATTCTCTCCAGTTTAAGCAAAGACCTTAACACCACACCACAGGTTCGCATTCCAGACAGCCACAGCACAACTGAACTTGATGTCTCCTTTGACAATATCCAGTATGATAATTCAAGCCGCGATGAGTACAGAACTGGTCTGTTCCATCATAGCTCTGACATCTCTGATACTGCCATGCCAGCCAGTCCTGGCCAAGCACTTGTGGTGTTCTTCAGCCTTCGAGTCACCAACATGATGTTTTCAGAAAATCTGTTCAACAAGAGCTCTCCTGAATACAGAGCTCTAGAACAGCGCTTTTTGGATCTGGTAAGATATTACTATATTACCACATTATCTTAAATAGATGCTCCTAGAATCTTATATTCAATATGATCTCCATGTGTTTCATTTGCTTTTAATGGAAAAAAGACACTTAAACAGTGTGGCAGTTAATTGATTTATTTGTGTATCCGTGCCAAGAATTTTGATCCTGTATGGCTAGTGCTCTGTCATCTGGTGCTTAGCCTATTAGGCAAGCATTAGATGTTATTAAACAATGGCCTGATGACACAGATGGTGGATGATTTGTTGTGTAAAGCTAAGGTATTTCAGACTTAACGAATGATCTTAAAGAGCTTTGCACTTGCAGTATTGTGTATATATAAGGACTTTGTTCTTAAACAAGTGTGCTAATCCATACACTTTGTTGCAGATAGCATAGTTTCTTATACTAACCCTGCCAGAATTTCATATTTAATAATCAATCCTATAAAACAAGGTTCAAGAAAAATGTTGCTCTCTGCTACTAATAATGTGGTAATGTAAAAATGCTTGCCGTAACTTGGTGACAACGAGAGATGATGCCCTCTTAGATATGTTTGTTGTTTGTTAATTTCTTTAGCTGGTCCCATACCTGCAATCCAATCTTAGCAACTTCCAGGACCTGGAGATTCTGAACTTCAGGAATGGCAGTATTGTGGTTAACAGCAGAATGAGATTTGAGAAGCCAGTTCCTCGTGAAGTGACCTTTGCAGTCCACCTTATTTTGGAGGATTTCTGCAACACAGCCTACCAGACCCTGAACCTTGACATAGACAAGTACTCTCTGGATGTTGAATCAGGTACATCATTTAATCATGCAAAACCGGAGACAAAACAGTAGCATTTTATTTATACCATAAAAACATGAGAGTGGCAGTTCATGCAATTAAGTTATCCGCAATATTTGTTAACCTCAGGAACTTTTACAAAGTAAATCGACTTAAACAGTCTTTATTGAGCAGTCTCTGGGTGTAGTTTGTTTTCTTGGTAAGTACAGAGGCTTAGTATCTGGCTGGGATGTGATCCTACCATACGTAAATGATCAGATGTGATCCTGCCATACGTAAATGATCAGATGCAATTCTACCATACGTAAATGATCAGGTGTGATCCCACCTTACATATATGATCAGATGTGATCCGTGATCCCACCATACGTAAATGATCAGATGTGATCCTGTCTTACGTAAATGATCAGATCCTGAAGATAATGTTTCATTTGTCATTGTTTGTGCTAAAATATGAGAACAAAAGAAACATGATTTTGGAAGATTCATTTTTCACTTTGTAGTCTCAGTGTGATCAGCAAGTCTAAGAATATCATTTTTACACAGGCAGGCAGCCAGAATGTGATTGGTACCAGGCATGTTTGTTGGAATAATAATTTGTTAGAATGCTGACACTGTGCTCTAGAATACTCCAACAAAACTATTTCTTTTAATTATATTCTAAATAGTATTTCAATTTGCCACTCTAAATTAGACTGCAGTCCCAGAGCTGAGCAATGACTTTTCAGCCAAGCCTAGGTGTGTTCAATCTGGTGATGGGAAACAGGTGTCGGACCTTTAAACAGAGGGATGATGCAAACTCTCAGGCTTAGATGACAAATTACAGTCAACCTAAATTTGAGAGTAATATTATAATTCTATATTAACTTTCAGTAACTTTGAGTGTTTGTGTAACAAATCTGTGTAACAAATCCGTAATTGCTGTAATTACATGCGCATCAAGCAGGAGTTTAATCAGAAAGGATCCGCAGAAAGCTCAAATAATTCTCCCTTTCACATCACATTTGGCTTTGAAAAAAGTATATATATATATATATATATATATATAGACTTCTTCTAATATAAACTCATTCCTCCTACAAATTCAGAAACACTGTGCTTGCAACCTGATGTATATGTGCAGGTGAGAGAGCAGACCCATGTAAGTTCCAGGCATGTAACGAGTTTTCGAGGTGTGTGGTGAACCAGTGGACAGGGGAAGCAGAGTGTGTGTGCCGTGCCGGTTACATCAGCGTGGCCAGCCTGCCGTGTCAGAGCATCTGTGACATGAATGAACACTTCTGTCTGAACGACGGCAAGTGTGACATCGTACCTGACAAGGGAGCCATATGCAGGTGAGATGGTTGTCTGGTCTCTAAGAGTGCATGTTTGGGTGTGTAGATGTGTGTAGTTATGTGTGTTTAAGAGTGCATGTTTGGGTGTGTGGATGTGTGTAGTTATGTGTGTGTACGTTTGGGTGCGTTTTCTTAAATTGGTGCAGCTTTTACATACTTTCAAATATGACGGTCAAATGTTTATACAAAATATCTTTAACACCTCACACACTGGTGATGTGTGTATTTCTGTGTGTGGTGTGTGTGTGCGTGTTGAGTGAAGGTGTCGTGTAGGGGAGAACTGGTGGTATCGAGGGGAACACTGTGAAGAGTTTGTTTCTGAGCCTCATGTGCTCAGCACTGCCGTAGTCACTCTCGCCATCTTCCTAGTCGTTGTAGCAGGAATCATCATCTTCCTCGCCAGGACGCTACGTGACCAGTCTGACTACGGTGACTCAGAGGACCCTCTCCGGTGAGCATACAGTCCAGTGGCTTCTGTACTGTCTTGTACCATAAAGAAAACGTGCAAGAAAACTGGCAGACTGTGAGATAAACTCTGGTCGGTAAGGGACCAAAGTTTTGCCTCAGTATACAATGCTAGACAGTGCATATCAGCTTAGGAGCTTATGGGTTTCCTAACTAAACCCTGTGTGCCTGGATGTGATGTAAATAAGCATTGTGAATTGTTTAGATTTCTACTGTGGCTCATAAGACTGTCCCCCCCCCCAAAAAAAAAAAAAAAAATCTGTCTGAGCTTGAACATCACCGAAGGCAGGCTTGGCTGCCAAAGCGTTCCTGATTAACAAACAGAGACATGTTTATTAGAAAATATCAACACAGGCCTGATTGTGTTTAAAATGGCTGCGTTTTGTCTCCCCCCCCGTGAGATGGCTGGGGTTCAATGAGAGGCTTCTTGAGATCTGTGCTGAGGCCATTGGAGTGAGTGGAGGAGGGGGGGGGGTG
>JAOYMR010000019.1:2410112-2413576 GCA_025802075.1 Tenebrosternarchus preto | reverse complement strand
CTCTTGTTACTGTCATATACACCATGAACAGTTACAGATTCACTCTTGTTACTGTCATATACACCATGAACAGTTACAGATTCACTCTTGTTACTGTCATATACATCATGAACACTTACTGTCATATGTCATTGCTGTCATGTGATATTGTCATATTGCTGCCATACGTACAAAACTCTCCTGTGCTGAACAATTGCAGGTTCTTCATTTGTTCTCCACTGTTTTACTTCAGATAAGGATCAGCTGAATTGCATGTTGTTGATGTTTAAATCAATCAAAATAGAAGGCAAGCCTGTGTTTGTGTGTTTTAAGGCTCATGCAACCACTGTCTCATTCCTGCCACTAGAAGGCTCCCTTCCTGCACAAATCCCTGGATCAGAAGTAGTTGACAAGTACCCCAAGAAAATCCCAATTTATTCCATACAGTAAAGTCCATAGAAAGTGGTGACAGAAACATCTTTAAATAAACTTTTTTTTGTTAATTTCCTGATATTTTTAATTTTTTACTCCATATGTAAAGGTATAGAGGAACTAAGAGAGTTTCCAATACGGCAAGAGGTAGAGGGAAGCGGAGAAGGAGAGAAGGAGAGGAGAAGGAGGGAAGGAGAGAGGGAGGTGCACGTGCCTGGCCTCCTGCTCTCATTTCCCTCACGTGCCTCTGAAGTATCAGAACTACCAGCCTGTTTATGAACACACTACTAAACGACACACACACTCACTCTGCAGCACCTGGAATGGCCCGTGTATGTGTGCGTGTGTCCGTTTGCATTGAAGCATGTTTTATATCTTTTTTTAAAGACTATACATTTGTTTAAGATGTACAAAGTGTTAATGCACCATTTTGCATTTAAGGAAGTGGATGCTTGTATAAGTGTGTACAGATGTAAGTACACAAGCAAACATGTACATATATGTGGCTGGGACTTGAGTTCATGTATCACGATACTACTGTACTGTCATCACCTTGATGGCCTTACCCCCCCCCCCCCCACCCCCCCCCGACACACACACACTTTCTGTCATGATGCACAATGTGCCAGATCTTCTCCATCAGTACAACTTCACTGGAATGATACTCAACCATTAAGAGACAGCAGAAAAAGTGAGAGAAAGAGAGAGAGAAACAGAGAGGACTGGATGGAGGACTGAAAGCCTTGTATCTTTGGGGAAATTGCCCAATAGGCTCTGTGAAGAGGGACTTCTGTTTCCAACATATCCTGTGAGACTCTTATTTCAGAAGTAAATGTATCTGAACTCTGCTGGGGAAGTTCCCGTCCTAATCATTCACAGTTCAACACCACCTCCTCTCAGCGAAACAGAAAACCTTTCAAACACAAACCATGTGCAAACCAGGATCCTGCGGCCACGTCACATGTCTTCATCATGACAGTGCTCTGAGAGGCCAATGCTTTGCTCAGTCTTTTTAATTACTGGGCAGGGGGGGGGGGAGCACAAACCAGAAGCCCCAAGGGGTTGGGAGTTGGTGTTCTGGGGGGCAGGAGGTGTGGGGATGTGTGGCCTGACGTCCTGCCGGCTACAGGAAGGTACAGCCAGCTTGAGCGCGGGGTTGGCTGAAGCCCCAGGAAGCTCCTACTATGATGACGCATCTGCTCTTTCTGTTTCTCACCTTGCTTTAGATGTTAACGCGCTGCATGAGGGGTGTTAGCTGGTCTTGTTTTTCCTCTGGGTTTGAGCCCCCTATGGTTTGAGCCTAACCATGAAATGTTTTTCCTCTAGTACGGCCAGAGTTGGGTGTAACGTTAGACAAGGGTTACAATTTTATTTGTGGTAGTTAAGTGCAACACTGCCTAAAAAAGGACTAAAAAGTTAAAGACCTACAAATTATCTGCTTTGCTTGTCCTTCAATGACCTGAAATGTGTAAAATCTCCACCTCCCCCTGGAAGGAGGAGGCTGCCCAAGGGGAGGGGCTTGGTAGATGCTGTAGTGTCAGTTATGCTAAAGCACATTGTATTAATAAACCTGAGATGGGAAAAATAAATTAAACCCTGAAGGTCCTCTAACAATGCCTCTGCACTACACCTTCAAACCAGCCTGGACCATGTTATAAGGAAGACTGGAGCACAAACACACACACACACACACACACACACACACATTGGGGATAGCACACCAGCAGTCTGATTGGCTCATGGCCTAAATATGGCAGGTAGCATCCATCTTTGTTGTCTTTCTCCAGCTCATCTTCAGATTTTACACCACCTCTCTACCGAGCACTGAACCTTGGGGCACTCCTATTAAACATGGCAAACACAGAGAGCAGTTAGCATGATGTCGTGTTTAGTCATGCCGCCCCATGTAAGGGGAATCTGCCAACATAATGAAGCCCTGCTTATGAACACATAAACACGTGTGCAGCTGGAGAATATCTGCACAGAGGTGAATTTGTTTGGCACAAATCGATCACAATGGCTGCGATTTTCCCCTGCAGGCCTGAGGAGAATTATGGGAGGACTGAGTTGCCAGGGGCAAGGAGTGAAAAAGACAAAACAGTGAGGGAGCAAGGGAGAGAGGGAGGGAGAGATGGAGGGAAGGAGAGAGGGAGCGACTGAGTTATGGTTGAAAGTAAGGGTGTAAATTCCACTGCACCTGAGCGGGATTGGGAATAGGATCTTTAGTGTTAAGTGAAGAACGGCATCAGGATGGAAAAACGGAAAAATAGGATTTTGTAGTGCTTGCTTTGTTCCTTCACAACGGCATCCGTGACCGTTTGGCATTCTCTGAGCAAGAGCGGTTCCTCGTTTGCACTATTTGCGGCCATGAGTTCCCGCGGGACTTTTGCCGGCGATCCTGTCACTCCTTCACGGTGGGAAGTTTTCCCTTTCAGGCCGAGGCTTGTTTTACCGCGCTCTCTTGAGATCTGCCATCAGCGTCTGAAATTTTGAACCTGATCTCCTTCCCTTCAACGCTGGGCGCTATCCAAGCTCCGGTCCGTCCCCCACCCCTGGGACAGTGGCCCTTTTGCTGGTATATTAGCACCAGGAGCTCTCAGCGTGGTGACTCAGGCCAGCAGGGGGCACTATTGATGTCACACAACGGCCTGCTTAGGAGTAAATGCAGACTTCCTGTTGGTGGTGATGTGGAGCATTTGCTTCAGCTGGCTTTGGGTCATAGATGCAGCCTGGTCATCTCAGGAAGAGAGCGCATGGAGGCTTTGGTTTTTCCAGCACAAGTGTGGCGATTTGAGAAATACAGGAGAAACTGTGTAGGGTCCATGCTGCAAACTCACCTTCAGATTATGTAGCTTTTTTCACTCCAGTTTCCAGACAAGAAGCACTGTTAGCTGTAACCATAATGAATTACCTACTGATGTGGACAGTTGTTGAACAATCCATGTCCAGCAAAAGATTAACACATTTCTCTCACTCAGCAGTGGTTTCTTCCATTTTTGGCCTCTCGTTGTCCATTCCTGTTCCTGTCGCGTCTTTCGCCGAGGCCCCCGAAA
>JAOYMR010000019.1:2390112-2405112 GCA_025802075.1 Tenebrosternarchus preto | reverse complement strand
ATGATAGCAATAAAGCCTGTCTTGGACTTTTTAGTTTTATAGGCAATTTGATATGAAATTGAAACATAACAAGACAGTAGTGGAAAATCATGTCTTGTTTTTTTTTTTTTAAGGCATGTGCATAAAAATGTATTAAATCATTATTAAAGCAGGTTGAACGCATCTCACCACCTGCAACCAAAGACCAGTAGAACCCTGTAAGTGCAAACCACATAAAACAGTAAGCAGAAACTAAATAAGAACTGAAATCCGAGTTCAAAAGATAATAAAACTCTCGGCACACTGGCATATTCAATAGTCCTTCAAAAATGAAGATGCCCCAGACTATGTAACCCACTAAAACCAACCGCCTCCCTTGAAGGCTTCATTACACTAATCCACACTTTCTTGGTTTTCCTCACCTGTGATTCATCTTTGGTGGTCACTACTTTGATGTACTGGTGTGCCCAGCTTCTTTCTGCTAGTGCTTTCTACGGTTTGTAAAACAGCAGGTTATGTTCTGCTGGATGGTCTGAGAGATTAAAGTGAGACAGAAAGCAGGAGTGTTTGGCTTGGCATTGGTTCAGGGTTGGTTCTTCATCTCTCTTGCATTTGGGGGGCTATAGCTCATTGGGCTCAACAGTGGGTCTCATCTGGTCGTGTGCTTGGCTCGGGTCCCGGGTGGGACTAGACTAGACTGGGACTAAAAACACTGCTCCAACACAGCATGGATCCAACTTGTCCGATCTCCCAGGCGTGTATCAACGACCGTAAATCAAATAATTAAGATGCCTCTTCATTCACTGGTTAATTATCTTAATCATTCTTTTTATATGGTATATTGTATGTGTGATCCAAGTGTCTGCTATCTGTAAGCCAACACAGAATCCCAGAATGATCATGTTATGATAAATCTGATATTGGCTGCTGTCCACCTGGAGTGTATAACCTCTCCCTCCAGACATATGTTCTCCAGAGTTCATTTATCTTTCCCAGTGCTAGACATTTTATGGAAGAAAAAAAAAACACCGCAGGACGAAGTCCAAGACCGAAAACATCCTCGTGTACCCAAACATGGGCCCTTGATGGAGCCAGGCAAAACCACTTGCCATTTTGGCCTTTGGAGAACAGGAGAATATAGACCTACGCCTGATCCCTACTGAAGACGTGCGGATAGATCATTACTTGTGCAAAAGCAGGAAACGCCCCATACAACTGTACCAAAACGCGGAAACTCACTGAAAACTGACATCAAACTACTTTCAACAACAGTTAAATGTAACATTTTAAGTGCATTGGACTTGCACTCAAGTGCCTGTCCTTGTCCACCGTTTGGCTACATTTCTAACAGCACCTGGATTTGTTTCATTTTTCTGGTGAAAGCTATGCACTGCCCCGTGTTATGTGGTCTATTTTAAAGCTTGGAATACAGACCTTACAGGTTTAATTGAGATGCGCTTGTAATATTGGTGAGGATTTCATGGAGACGGCCTTTTAATCACTGACAGTTTTAATATAGTAAAGAAGTACACCAAGTGTTCAAATGTTGTGGAAAAGGGCTTTGCATCATGGAGACATCGGACATGCAGCCTGCCATTTTCTCTTAAGATGTGGCAAAATGCACACTCTCTCTCTCTCTCTCTCTCACTCTCTCTCTCTCTCACACACACACACACACACACACACACACAACACACACACATTCTTTTTCTAATGTAAGAAATACCCAGGTACTCAGCTTATAAAAGGAGGTCAGTACCAGTCCTTAGGATTTTGCGCTCCCTGTTCTGTGCACTCTGTTCAGTTTAGTGTTCTGCCTTCTGATGAGCAAATGGGCCTCGTCCTCTTCCAGCACAAAAAGCCAGGAGATGACTCCTAACCCGGTCAGTCCTGATTGGCTGAATGGGGGAAGCCACAGTGAAACATCGAGAGCAGATCCAAAAGCTCAAAGTATGGTGACGATCTTCTTGCTTTTTCCTCAGCATCTTGCCAGGCCAACATGAAATCATGATGCGTCATTTATGTAATGATTATATTTATTACCCCAGAAGCACATATTTCAGCCTCCAGTTTTAGCCAGAGCTGAAACTAAGCAGGCCAGAACACGCTATTAGTCCCTTGCTGTGTGAACTTCAGTACACAGGGAACCTCATCAGTACTTTTTATGCTCCTCTGATCAGTTACTGCTACTATGTCTCATTTCTGAGTGTAGGGTTTAAAAACATGATTTATACATGTATTACGTAAAGATCTAACCCTGTGCATGCTTTGCAGATCGCTATAGAAACAGGAGGATACAGACGGTTTAGTCTTTGGTCCTTTGTCAATCCATGGAACAGCAGAACGTAATTTTGCACTGGTGGCTCGGACGGCTGTGTTTGTTTGAATGTGGGTTTCAACCTGCTCCACTGGAAAGATGCCACCCACCCAGCTAAGAGGAAGATATTCTGGATCTCCTCCAGAAGACCATATCACTGCAGTTCAGGACTTAAAATATACTGAGTAAACAAACGGTAGCCATGGTCTTCCTTCCTCAGTGCCTTTGGATAAGTGTTGTACTTTAAAGTGTTCAGTACTTTAAAGATTCGGACCAACTGGAGAATTATTGTCTGATGTCTGATGGTTTTATTTTTTTATCCTTACAGTGAGAAATCAGGATCTCACAGTTTTCAGGTTGGCCCAAATCAATCAGGGCAGGGATCTTTACATTCCTGAATCATTCCTGCATCTGTATTCGTTTATCGGGTGATTAATCTTTATTATTATAATTGATCTAGAAAAGACAAGAATTAAGTGATTTAGGTGAACACGGCTTATAGAATTGCCTTGTGACTGAAGTGTGTTTTTGGGACAGTGTGGACTGCCAGCATTGGAAAACCCATCAGCCCGAGATTTTTAATAGCTGAAACTATAAACAAGCTGTTGAAATGAAGTCCAGACTGCCAACCCAAAACATTTGGGTGTTCTTGTCTGTCCAGATTCCAGGTATGGTTGATTAATCCAAATAAACCAAACTCTAGGGAAAATGATTGCAGATTTTCTTTTAATGTAGGAAACGGAAGAGGAGGACCGACTGATCTGGAATAAAAAACATAAATTTTTGGATATCTTGGATGTAGAGAACGGTGAGGCCACCAGAAGTGTCCAGTTTGCCGTACTGATACACTCAATATATCATTACACTTGTTTCTAACAGGGAATGACCTACAGTTTGGCCTTTCTGTACAAATCGAGCTTCTTGTAAAAAAGGTTTTTGTAAAAACGTTTTTGGCAAAAAGGTTCACAGGTGGCATTTTAATTAGGACACTTTATGGCTGAATTGTTCATACATTATGGATGTGCTTGTTAAGTTTTTGACTAATTTATAGACTTGAAAATTCCCAAGTTCTGCTTCTAACTACGTAGCATCTGTAATTGTGGGTTTTAAAATGGCTTTAGTTCATGAGCCTCACTAGGCCCAGTTTAATGAGACATATGCCCCAATAAAATGCTTCCATGCACCCCTATAATCATGGGGGTAAAAACACTATACAAAAACCTTAATGCTTTAGATTTTAACCCTGATTGTTGAGCAGAACTGCATGATACAAACGCTGGCAAGACCAAATTCATTACAGGTACTACATTTCCCATAATGACTTTTCAGAACCTTTCCAAATGTTTGAGAAGCTAGCACTTTCTCTTTTTTTGCCACAAGGAAAATATGCAGAACAATACAAGGAACAGAAATACTTGAAGGAAAGAGTCCGATCCACTGTGGTAGAAATAATGTTGCATTGCGTAATCAAACACCAGTACTTAAATCAAGAGAAACAGCATCAATGCCAACTACTCGCAGGAGCAAAAGAGGATCAATTAAAATAGCAACAGACGAAATATTGATGTCATTTTCAAGCATTTCCATTCATGTTTTCCCTATTTTTCAGTGACTTAACATAGTTCGTAAAACTATGCAAGAATCCAATGAAAGAGAGTAGCACCTGTTTACAAGTATGACTATGATATTTAGCCACAGTTATCATAAGATTCACACACACACGTACACAAACACACACAATCACAAGTGCTTGTATAGAAGTATATGATATATATATATCCACCTTTATCACAATTCACAATGTCTGAATTGTCTGTATCCAAGCTGTCCATAAAATAGATAACAACACTGTAAATAAATTAAGATATGTTATCCATTTTTAATGCCTTAAAAAATGCCCTATGAATGACTGAAGATAAAGGGGCAGGTCTGTGCCCCCCTTAATTCTGTACGTGCCCCAGTATAAGAGGTTGCCCAGCAACACCACTAGTTTATTTTAAATAAAAATAATCTCTCAGTTTCAGTTAGGCTACCTGGCTACAAACTGCAGTAGTTCTAAATTATTTTTCTACATGGCAACATTCCATTTCTGTGCTAAGATCAGTTAGTCTTTCTCTAAGGCAAAGCTGCTGCTGTAAGATGCCTATAAAGTACAACAGCACACTGATTCCAGTCAGTCAGTACAGAAAACAAAAGGTGTGTATACACTGGATCATGTCACGGTGCCCTTTTGTGTCCCATTATGCTAATTAGCTAAATCTGCAATACATTTTAATATAATGGGGCTTAAACTGTGGTACATGTATCCAACAGTGGTGCGCAAAGCACTCCCAGGTGATGCACCAGATGACAATGTAGATTCTTTCAACCCAAGTGAGATGTTCTCAGCAGGCTGCAGAGGGGGCCATAAGAGGCCATTAAGGGCTGTTAGGGGAAGTTAGGGTACTTATGGGGATGCTAGGGGCCTTTAGGGGATGTCAGAGGCTGTTAGGGGACGTTAGGGGTTGTCAGGTGACTTTAGAGGTTACTGGAGGATGTTAGGGGCCATTAAGGGCTGTTAGGGGAAGTTAGGGTACTTTAGGGGATGCTAGAGGCCTTTAGGGGATGTTAAAGGACGTTAGGGGCTGTTAGGTGACATTAGAGGATATTAGGGGATGCTAGGGGCCATTAAGCTATTTAGGGGAAGTTAGAATACTTTAGGAGATGCTAGGGGTCTTTAGGGTACACCAGGGGCTGTTAGGGAATGTTAGATATTAAGGGCCATTATGGACATAAGCCTGTTTAACAAAAAGGACAAGGACTGGAAGATAAACCTCTTTTTCAGAAGGAAGAGGACACAGAGCTTCAGGTACCAGCACTCATCATACGTGAGAACATCTGTAGGTGCAAACGCAAACCCCGGTAAGTCACAGTTTCCATGGGGACTGCTCCCAAGTCACGGGTGCAGTGCTCTACGCGTGACCGCTGATGCCTGCTGGACTCAAGGCTGGCGCCGAGGTCGTGCCGTACGTGAATATTCTGTGCCATCTCCTGGCACTGCACGACAAGGACGGTACATGACGTATTCAAAAACCACCGCGTCTGGTAGCCATCACTGAGCGTGCGGTTGAGGCCAGAATTGGAGAGGGAACTGAAGAGCAGCAGAGTCTGTATAATTTTAATTCGCCACGATGGATCGTCCTGTGCTGTGATTTCTATTAAATGAAGCAGATCAAGCAGAATCATAATAACAAGTGAAAGTTCACAGCCTTCGGTTAGCATGAAGGCTTAACGAGTTGCCGACAAGAATTTCGTATTAACTATGAATAAAACAGCTAACAAAGGTTTTGTCTCATGCGTAAAAGTAGTTGTTTCTTATATGTTTTTGCATATGAAACCCAAATGTGTTTTCAGAATTACCCATTATTTCTAGTTTTTTTTGTTCCAGTCTACTTCTGTATCGTTGTGTGTAGAACCAAGGAATGTGGAGTCCCTCTATATTGGCAGGTTACTTCTGGAAACTGAAGTCTCCAAGCCCAAATGTGAATGAAAATCACATACCTGTGCATTTTAGAAGTACGTTTGTATATATTCAAAGTGTAATAATAGCCTTATTTATGAATATGCTCTGTTATAAAAAAATTAAAAAAAAAAAAAAAATCATCACAAAAGGTTCTATAAATTCCTGTTATTCCTAACTATTTTAGCTTGTAGGGCAAAAAAATAAATTTGAAATTTTGTTGCCCAGTGTTATAGGTCTTGGCCAATTTGCAAATATTTATTTATAAGTTTAGTTTAGAACTGATTTATAGCAGTGTCACCAGAGACCAGCCAGTAAGGTTGAGAAAGTCAGCTTTATTATTGTACAGTATTTATTTCAGCTTGACTAAATGGGTGTTTGACAAAGGACCAGAACATACAGTATAGTGAATGCTACCTGCAGTGTTGAATTATGTATCTACAGTGTGTTCAGCAGGGGCTAATTCAACAATTGTAGCATCTACATTATGTTGTTGCTGGTAGTTGCTACTTCCTGACAGGCTAAACACAATTTATCACTGGCTTGTTGACATTCCAAATGATACATATTGGTTATTTATTGATTCCATGAACTAGACATTCATTAGCCATATGGTAATGCAGGACATCACAATGGAGTAGTCTAAAAAAATGTCTACTGCTTTTCGCTCATTTTTACTCTAGAAAACTCTACTTCATTTGGATAATATTGTAGCATTGAACTATAGCATTGCACACAAGAAACTTTTGAGGCACTGAGGTTCTAAAGCTATGGATTTCTTGGTAGTTTTGGGGTTTTGAACCTGTGGAATCCAACAGGAGCAGAGGCTGCTAACAGGACATGGCAAAGACTGCTGGAACTGGGTTCTGACACTAGAACGCTGTGGTGGAGTGAGATGAGCCACCAATGTTTTCAGCCTGTTGTACAACTGTTTTCTAGTGATACTGGACCACTTCGAGATTCCTGTTGAGCTTTAGATAATCCTGTTGAGCTTTAGTCACTAGGAATCAGTTCAAATCATTTCCTTCCAAAAGCATGTTAACATAGTTTTACTCAAACTCCAAATGAAACAGAACATTCCTATCATAACACACAAGCAAGGAGAGCAAGTTCAAGAAATGGTAAATATTGGTTTCTTTGTTTTTTAGTGATCTGGTCGTTCAAATCCTGACTAGAGCTTATGACCAGGAACGAGACCAGACGGTCACATCTGCACACACACTTGGCTGACCCACATAGATTCCAGATCTTTCTATTGCATATGGAGACATGACTGACCTAGCAGGAAGGTGACAAATTTGCCACAGCCAAGAACATTGAGAGACTGTTGTATCAGAGATCAACGAGTTTAGCTTAAGCACCAGAATCGCTCAGACATATCGTAGACACATTTTACATATGAATTATCAGTGTGATTACAAATGGATTCTGTGGGGAGTGATCATTCCTGCTTCCAGTTTCTAATCCCAGTCCTTTCTGTGTTCACACACCCCATCCCTACACACACTGCTCTTCCCAATAAATTAAAGCCAGAATTAAGGAGGTACATTGTCATGACAAGCCAGATCCTTAGGAGTAAAAACTCAATGCCCGTGTTAACCTCCTCTCAAAATCCCCTTTGCTGGATCTCCGACAGCACTTTCACTGTGTACCTAGTCCTGCAGCAGATCTGGACGTCTGATTGGTTCCCTCGAGCAGGAAGAGGACGTAAGTTCAGGAATGTCGCCCCTTCCACATCCAAAGCCACATGGAATATTCGAAAGCGGGTGACATTCCTCACAGTCATGGTCGAACGAGCTGCCCCATTCTTTATTAGACAATAAAAGAATCGCTTGCAGGCAGGGAAAGAATTGTCCTGGATGACTGAAGAAGAACAAAAGAACCCTCGACCTACATTGGCTAGCGGAGTGTTTGCAATGGGGCCGGACTATAACTCTGTACCCTACTCCAGGTGCAGATAAAGCCCTATTAGCACATACAGCCTGGCCCTCTTTTTTCTTCTTTTTCCCCAAACGGCTCCAGTTCTTCAGCTCTCAGGAATGGATACCATCTGTGTACAGGCACAGTGATTTACGTAGTGTAGGTACAATACACATCCATCATGGAAATGTATGGAGCTGTACACACACATACATACATGTGCACACACACGCTGCAGAATCACTTTTAAAACGAATGGCTTTTTAAGCTGTAATCACAGTCGCACTCACATTCTTGAGCCACGTCTCTATATTTGACACGTTTTGAGTGCAGGGCGTGCACGTGACAGGAAGAAGGAAATGATGTCGCATTCTGTTGCAGGAGTCTATGCTGGCTGGGTGAACTCTGGGAGGACCGTTCCTGTCAGCAAGTGTTGTGTGCAGTGAAATTTAAACCGTCCAAGCCAACTGTTGTTAACAGAAACTGAAGTGAGGCTGTTCATTTTCAATTATCACAATCATTTGTTACTAGCTAATATCACAGTGGGTGTGTACAGCCACATTCATTCTCAGTCTCGCCAAGATGTAAATGTATAGACCTGACAGCCTACATGCCTTTAAGGTACAAAATATATCCTTCACTAGTTAATATAGCTGTGTTAACCCATTTTGTTATGGATATAACCTTGATTTTTTTAATAACAATGTATTAGGCCATTCAGACCTCTGCTTATGGAGTCGAATGTCCTCATTTGTAAATACAGTGATGAGCATACTCTAGAGTAGCAGGATTATCTGCTGTAAGAACCGCTGGAGAACATCAACCCACTGACATTCGTAGATGAGAAGGCCAGATATGAGACATGTCATTTGGCCAGAGTGTAGCAGTGGGACTAGTGATGATGGATAGGGTGCAGGTTAATAGCCACCAGCACATGCACATGACCCTCGGGGGTTAGTCCTCTCCAAAGGATTAGTGGTCTCTCCAGGGGGGTAGTGTCCTCTCCAGAGGGGTAGTGTCCTCTCCAAGGTGTTTAGTGTCCTCTCCAGGGGGTTAGTGTCCTCTCCAGGAGGTCAGTGTTCTCCAGGAGGTCAGTGTTCTCTCCAGGGGGTTAGTGTTCTCTCCAGGAGGTTAGGCATGAGAAACAGCACCGCAGGCCAAATACCACAGGCAAGTGGAGAATGTGACACGGACTAGGTGATCAGGAAAGTGAAACCATGCCTAGGCCAGCATGAGGCCAGGGCTGGTAATGATGCTTCAGACTGAGCAGCATGTAAGTTCTAGTTTCCTACGGAAATGTGATGAGTCAGCTCGTCATGATACTTCCCCACACCTTGGCTGCCCATTTGGTTCAGCAAGCTTCAACGTCATTCTGAACATCTTGTTTACACACATATGCCCAAGTTTGCCATTTTCTCATGATGATGGTACACCTAAACACCCACCCACCCACACACAAAGTTTCCCATATTGCCTCACTAATGGTGACACACAAAGGCATTACACAGCAACTTTTCCTATAATGCATAATTGATGATGACACACACCTGCACAATCAACCATGCAAACTTTCCAGTGCTGTCTGGCATCTACTTTTCAGAACCAGCACTTTCTGCCCAGACTGAAAACACGCCAAACCAGCCTGGAACCAGGAAGTTCCCACCATCCGACCTCCGAGCCGCGTGCGTCTCCAGCGTTGGCCTTCAACGAGCGTGCGGGTGGTTCTCCGTTCATCTTTATCCCCCAGTAGTAGAATAAAATTCTCAAGGGCAATGATATCCACTGCAGAGTTTCTCTGGCATCAAAGGGAGAAGCCCAGGTGTTTCCATGGCGAGCCAGAGGTGAGACACCTGAGCGCAGACAGTAGAAGGAGGTGGTTATGGGCATGTCAGAGCATTTTAGGCAGAGCTGATACCTCCATGAAACGTAGCAGATTCCCCTGATAATGGCTCGTTTCTTCACTTTCTTCCCTCCTCATCTCCTGCTCACACTTGGAAAAAGAAAACCTGGAAAAAACATTCAGTATTACAGGAACACAAGCCACAATTCACAGCTAACTGATGTGCAATGTGTAATTATTGACCTTTCTGAGAAATGAACATAAACAAATTTCGATCTGAACCTTCTCCCTCTGACTCCAAAGGCCATGGATTCAATCCCAGTTGACAGCCGGCACCCCTACGCCACCCCTGTGCTACGTCTCTGCTAGCGGGGCAGAAACGGTGAGCCACTGGGGCAGAAAGGGTGAGCCAATGGGGCAGAATGCGACGGACAAGGGTGGAGGAGCCGCCCCTGCAGACGACGGCTTTTGCGGAATGCTGCGATCATGTGGGTGGAAGAGTGTTGGAGAACGTGGCGTGGAGAGAAGATTATCGGCTGTCTTTGTGGCTCTGTTTTCCCCTGCCATCTATTCAGACCCCAGAGGACAAAGGAAGCATTGTGGAACAGAGAACGGCTTCTCCCCTTGAAGTAGACAAGATGTGTAGACCAGGCAGGGAAACATTTTTCTAGAAATCAAACCTGTTTATCTTTCTCTCTCTCTCCCTCTGTCTTTTTTCATCTGTCCGTCTGTCTTTTGTTCGCACATAAATACAGAGGCACTGCGTACAGTTTCAGCCCTCTTCATCATGATGTCTTGCAGGTGTCGATTTGATGCACGATTTTGTGTTCAGTGAGCAGGTTTTTCATTCCTCCAGGACATCCCTGTCTCTCAGCCCTCTCAACTGCTCTATGAGTAACCACTTTACCTTTCCCACATTCTTCATCCATCCCCAAGCTCCACCAGGCGTAAGTTTGTGTCCTCGAACCATTGCTTGTTACCACGGCCACCTTTTCCGGACCAGCCTGCACCAAGGAGACCTCAAACGAGAGATGAATACAAATGCATAAACAAAAAGCAGGGAATCCTGCTTCCTCATCAAACAAATGTCTCAGAATGCAAACATTCATGACAATGACAATATCACAATGTTCTCTGAACTGTGTTATTTATTTGTGTTCTTCGCTTTAGGGAATGAAGGAAACCCCCTTGCTGATATGCTGAGGTGTAGTGAGAAAGGTCTCATACATCAGCGTGTCCTTATAGCCCTCTACAACAGGGCTTGTTTGTCAAGTTCACGTTCCCTCTTCCTGCCAGTAAAGATTCCATGGGTCAGGTCAGATGAAGACCCTCTAAGGTCTGACCCCAAGTCAGCGAGGAATTTAATAGAGTACAGCACAAGTTCTAGAAGAAGGTCCAAGGTCAGACCCGTTGCCCAGGTCTGGAAGCGCCATGCTAAGACATCACTAGCTGAGTTCAGAGACACTGGGCAAAGGATCAGCATCTAGAAAAGGTTGTGCATGAATTTGGGGGAGGGGACCATGCAAGTTGACCTGACTCAGCTTTCTGTCCTGAACGATGCTGGTAGCCATGGTTGCAACCTCAGATTCATCTTCCCATCAACCTGTGAAAGCCTCAAGAACTAATGTGTAATGTAAAGGGAGGCTTATGTTTTTATTCTTGGTCATCCCCCAATTTCTGTCTGATAATGGTTTATGCCAAGTTTGGGGATGTTGTGTTGGTTTGTGGGCTGGACAGGACCCTGGGGGAGACTCACACAGCTTTGGTCTCGTATAACCAGCACTGGCTCGCCAGATTCATGAGTCTGCCTTCCTGCTGGTTTCCTGTTGGTTTTCTACTGGTTTCATGCTGGTTTTCTATTGGTTTCCTGCTGGCTTCTTCTTGGCTGTTCCTCGCTGGGACCTGTCCTGGAATCCCTGACTTCCTGCCGCATGCAATGGCATGTGTGAGGAGTTATGCACAAATAATAATAATCACAAATAATCACTTGTTTGTTTGTTTTTTCGGTGGTGGTGGGGGATTGATCTGCCTTTTGTCACCTTTTTTTAACCTTTACCAACCCAATTTCATTTCCTCTCTTACAGGGTGGGATGGTAACAGGTATGAGAGCCTTTTTTTTGCACTGCATGTTTACCGCAAAGTTATGCAGGATGACCGTGTGCCTTCCTGTGCTCTCTCTCTCTCTCTCTCTGTCTCTCTCTCTGTCTCTCTGTCTCTCTGTCTCTTTCTCTCTCTCTCACTCTCTGTCTCTCTCTGTATCTCTTCCACACTATTTTTTTATGCTTGGTACCCTAGCCAGCTACTTTTGCTTTTGTGATTCCTTGTATGTACTGAAACAAAAGCCAGTGAAAATGAAACACACACTCTGGGGAGTGAGAAAGAAGGAGTGTGAGACACAGAAAGAAAAAGAGAGAGAGAGAGAGAGAAAAAAATCAAAGTTCTGCTCTCTCCCTTCACTCCATATGTGCATGTGTGTATGTGCAAGTGTCTGTGTGCACAAGTGGGTGGGTGTGTTTGAGCATGTCCGTGTGTGTGTGTGTGTGTGTGTGTGTGTGTGCGTGTGTGCACGCATGCCGTGACATCAGAACTCCCCTCCCTCCACGGCTTGCTATAGATTATGCAGGACGCTCTCTGGAGTCTGTTGTGCAGCAGTTGTGGACTCAGTGGACAGAGTCCTACACCTCTAGCAGCAGCAGAAGCAGCAGGACCTAGTGAAGTTCCTCCAGTGGCATCTGTGTACAGACCCAGATCTGCTTCTGGACCCAGACCTGGTGGACCATGCCCAGCCCCTCGCTGCTCCACTCCTGCCTCTTACTCTCCCTGGCTGGGATTCTTCTCCTCCCGCTGTCCACCACCCAGAGGATCCGAGGTAAGTGCATCCGAGGACCTCGTCGGAGCGCCTAACGTAAACAGTGCAGCGGCTGGAAACGCTCACGTCAAAACAGGTATCGTTGTGACCGCTGAGTGCTGGTTTAATGCATTTGCACTTGTATTATTGGAGGCGGCATAAAAACTTTGCAGAGTGATTTACTGCTTATGAGGATGCAAGAGTACAGCATCACTGGGCTCGAGCCACTGCAGAAATCTGGAGAACGTGCTCAGCCGAAAATGCTTGTGCTGCAGGAATGAGCGAGAGTTTAGGAGCGTGTGTGAGAGTGAGTCCAGGTGGTGCAGGTGGATGTGGGAGCGCACGGCCGAGCTCCCGCCCGCGCGGTCCTCCTGCCCGGGCTGCGGGACCGCTGTGTCTCGCGCGCTGCCAGGACACGTGGAGAACCTGGCGGGTGCAGCGACCCATGCTGGTTTCTCGGTTCGTTAGCTGGGCAGCGGGGGAGAAGCCTGGAGCTTCGGCCATGCCAGGGGCGAGAGTTGGGATGAGTGTGTGTGTGTGTGTGTGTGTGTCTAAAATCATTCAGTGAGGGAGCGCTCACTGCTGACGTGCTTTGGCGCGGGTCTTCTCGCACCACTTATGCAATGTGGCAGGCTGAACAATCCTCTGCTGTTGTCTGAGATGACGGAGGCGGCCAAAACGGCGTTTCTCTAGTGCAGACGTGTGAGTCAGCAGGGCTTAGATGTGCAGCTTCAAGAGGTGTGCACATACTTACGTGTGGCGGCATGTGTGTGCTCTTGCACATGTATGTGCGTATGTGTGTGTGTTTGTAAAGATCTTTTTGATCTTTGAAAGACCTCTTTTTTTCCATAAAGAGTTTCCATAATGCATAAGAGTGTGTGCCCTATGACCCCACTTTTGATAATACCCATAATGCCCCGGTCCTGTGCTGTGTCTGTCACTCGTAGCTCTGCTCACAAAGTATGTGTATGTGTGTGTGTGTTTGTATGTGTGTCTGCATGTATGTAATCACTTCAGGCTCAGCCGTTTGGCTATTTCTGTCAGGCAGAAATAGGTCTTTATAACCTTTTCACATGAACTGTGGAGCACAGAGGAGGGCAAGCACTGGTGCTAAAGGCTCCAACCGCAGTGAGACTTTGGGCTTTTAACAAGTCTGCAAAAAGATTATTCCATTTTGCAACATGTGTTGAAATCACGTCCCATTGTTTGATTAGGTAATTGTTTCAAGGGAATACAAAAAAACAGTGGAAAAAATTTTCTTTTTTGGCTGAGGTGGTCAAATGTGTTAAAATCATAGAATTTTAGGATACAGTGAATTGCAGTGCTGTTAAGTTTAGTACTGGAGATGAAAGTGTTCCCCAGAGCACCGGGTGAGAATCACGCAGCACACTGTACTTTCATCTGTGAGTCTGTAGGAGCACTTCCCAAAAACAAAGGAAAATAGAGATTAAAGTACTGGAAAACGTGACAGCAGCGGAATTCTGCTGAGGTGAGAATATGAGTGTGTGTGTGTGTGTGTGTGTGTGTGTGTGTGTGTGTGTGGGTGGGTGTGGGTGTGCTGAGATAATAAGATGAATCCTGTGTACTGACCATAAAGCCTCTGTATTCTTTCTTATTTCTGAATGTGTGACTGGTGAATGAGTGAACGTGTGAATAAATGAATGGGTGGATGCACGAGTGTTGGAAACGAAGGTGAAAGAGGAGGAGAAAGATAAGGAAAACATAAACCACAAAACCAGAAACACAGAGCATCTGAAACAGAGAGCAGAAAGGGGCAGGGCTAAAGTTGGCAGGTCAAAGGGAATAATGGTTTGTGTCATTTCTGGTGAAGGGAGCAGTTTTGGCGCAGAGAGATGGAGGCAGTCACCCAGTGCGCTGTAAACTCATCTGAAGAACAGGAGAACCCCGCCCCTCTGTTCAGATCCCCCAGGTGATCCTGGCCTTTTCTAAATCATTGGGAGCAGCCCAGGCCTGTGTTTGTCATTTCAGGTGGTTGAGGAGAACATGAGAGTATGTGTTTATAGGGAGAAAGGTTCCATCTGATGCTGACCATGCATTGCTGGACTGGGCTTGTATATTGTATAACATGGCATTCGGAAAAATCCATGCATCTGGAATCAAGACATTGCTTGGTGGGGTCTCCAGATCAGGGGTTCGAATAAATATTTTAGTTTTCCAAATGAAATTCGAGTGATCCACATACATTGGCTCCAGGCCAAAATATGGAATGGTGTTTATCAAGCAGACCTTTCTGAAAATTCAGCATGTTTATAAGTTTAATCACATTGCATGAGAAGACGCTGCCAGACAGTTATCAGCTCGGCAAGGCAGAGCTGGCACCTGGCATGTGAGCACGGAATGGGCTCTTTTCCAAAAGAGTCCGGGTCTGTGCTCTCCGAGTCTGGAGAACATTCCGATCGCAAGACAAAGCTTCAGGCCGCTAACTCAGTCCCCCACGTAGAGATTTTGGAACACCAACAGGGGGGGGCCCCCCCCCCCCCCCCCCCCCCCCCCCCCCCAACCCAAAAAGAAAAAAAAAAAGAAAAAAAACGCGACGGGAGACACCAGACAACAACACCAAAAGAAGAAGAAGGCGG
>JAOYMR010000019.1:2361276-2382874 GCA_025802075.1 Tenebrosternarchus preto | reverse complement strand
AGCTCCTGGAATCTTCTTTCTCCCCGCCCCTCCTCTCTCCCCTCCCCCCTGTCTCTCCCCCCCTTCCTCGAGCAAGCTCGCTTCCCCTCCCCTCTCCATTCCACTCTGCTCCTCTGCTCTTCACTCCTCTCCTGTCCTCCACTCCCCTCTCTTCATCCACTCTCCTCATCCCCAGTCCTCCACTCCCCTCTCTTCATCCACTCTCCTCATCCCCTGTCCCCATCTCCCCTCTCTTCATCCACTCTCCTCATCCCCTGTCCCCATCTCCCCTCTCTGCTCCCTCTTCTCTTCCTGGTCCTCTCCACCATCCTGTTAATAATAAGCTTGATCAGAAACATGCCAAATTTGGCCCACAGCCCTCCACACATTTAACACATGCTGAGGAATTCAATTAGGTCTCTAGCTGTGTGTGAGTCCATGTTTGTGTGTGTGTGTGTATGTTCTTGTGTAACAGGTCCAGAGAGAGAGTGCAGAGGCAAATTAAGTACAGTGCAAAATCTTGAAAAAGGCACTTCTGGTGTCGATCATAAAATCACTAAGACACCAAAGATCAAAGCACCAGTTCAGTGTTCAGTCACATTACCGGTTTTAAAGAACGTTTCAGTTAAAACACTGCATTAAACCACAACTCACGGATATCTGTGCCACCACTCAACCCGTGAAGTGTAACTTCAGGCCATCACTGAAGACATTTTCACTCTTGCAGAAGCCGGTCGTTCCCGGAGCACGCGACCTCTTCCCTCCCAGACCCGGTAAGCCACCCAGTAACGAGAGCAGAAAGAGGACTGGGGTCATCCATCAACATTTGTTTGTCATCTGTTAACAACTGCAGGACTGTGTGTAATGAGACCATAGCCATGTATTTCCGGGGGGTTGTGAAAGCATGTTTTCCTTTGCCCCTGTCCTGTAGCACTGCACAACAGGAACCACACTCGACCCTCTCTTCACACAAATCCAGCCTTTCCTGGAGCTCCAAAGACATCGCTGGGTAATTTTCTTTTTACTTATTTGTTTTCATGACTGTTACTTTGCTTTTGACAGTTTTATTACATTCACTACCAACTGACATTTTTGTCTTTTATTCCTTGCTTTCTCTCAAACTCAGTCATACATACACACACACACACAAATACAGACACCCTCACCCTCAGAGATATTCGGATTACATATATTCGGGTTTTTCTAATAACTTAAAATTGCTCTTTTTCACTGGAGTAGCTTCACTGGAGTAGCTTCACAGCTCTCTCTGTCTATGTTTCAACATCTCCTGGTTATAAAAAATTACATTATTTCCCACAGCACCTCCTCTGGTCCAGCAGGAAACTGCAATTGCTCCCCGATCCAATGAGCCAAAATGGCCTCAGCTTCCCTTGGGTAACACAGAGAGATTTTATTTCCCAGTCATTCAGCTTTGCGTGCAGATGCTTTCCTCTCAGTCTTGCTGCTATGGATGGTTGGGGTGGGTGGAGTTTGAGATCAAGCTTCATTATGATTGGTTGCATGCTGGCATGATCCGAGCCAATTGAGAGCTAGAAAGTCCTTGGTTCCACGGAGGAGGAGGACTCCTGATCAGCACAGACGGAAATCAGAGTGTAAGTTTTTTTTTCCCAGTGTGCCATGCAGAGGGAAGTCTCTGGATGTTCATGCATGGTATCTCATTTATGCACAACCCACTTGCATTTGTTCTTGAACCATCTCCTCTAGGAACATTTACTTCTTCATCCTCTCATCATCATCTGAGCACAGAGTTCAGTTTTAATTATTCAACTCTATCTACCTGTCTGTCTGTCTGTCTGTCTGTCTGTCTGTCTGTTGGTCTGTTCACAGCTCCATTTCTTCTGTGTGTTTCTCTCTGCCATGCTTTTTTTTTTGGCCTCTTTGAAGTGTACAGAAAAGAAAGTACCAAAATATGACTGCAGCTTCACGCCCTCAACTCTAAGGGTATGTGTTTGTCAATTAATTGACACTTCCTAAATGTCCGTCACAGAAAGGTATCCCAAGAATTTCTTAATAAAGACATTGAGAATTGCAAACAAATTCAAATTCCTTCCTTTTTGAAATATCTTTAGGAGACTCATGTCCCCTCCAGAGGACAAACATGAATTACCAGGAATTACCTTATGAACATACTGAATTGAGATCTAATGTCGAATCATGCTAATATTAATAAACATTTATACATTAAAAATCAATTCATAAATGCTGAACTTTATCTCAGCCGTTTTAATCCTTCAAGTCACTTTCTTTTTTACCTTTGTCTCTTCTCATTGGCCAGATTCTGTCTCTACCTTCCCATCCTATTTGGCAGAGATTTTGTTCAATTTCAGCATATCTGTGTTTCATTCACTGCCTGTGATTCAGTCTGCATGAAGCTGACGCATGCCGAAAGATGCCAGCCACTTCCAGCCCCAGCTGGGAGACTCTGGAGTGATCTCCAGCAGGAAGACGCAGCACTCTGGAGTGATCTCCAGCAGGGAGAGGCACTGCTCTGGAGTGATCTCCAGCAGGGAGACACAGAGCTCTGGAGTGATCTCCAGCAGGGAGAGACACTGCTCTGGAGTGATCTCCAGCAGGGAGACACAGAGCTCTGGAGTGATCTCCAGCAGGGAGACACAGAGCTCTGGAGTGATCTCCAGCAGGGAGACACAGAGCTCTGGAATGATCTCCAGCAGGGAGATGATCTCCTTCTCCTTTCCTGTAGACATTAAATGTCAAAATTAAGTTGACAATTAGACTGTAAGCTAATAAAAAACAATATAGTGTCCAACCTCAGAGGCTAATTCTAAAGCAAGAAGAAATCAATCAGGAAAGGTCAAGGAGTTTCTTGTAGAAAAAAAAATCTTAACGAGTCTTCAAATGGCTGTGCCATTTGAAGTTGATGCTGTGATCCAAATACCAGTAACTCATGTGCAGACACCCCTGTCAGCCCCACAGCTTTGTGGGATAGCGGGGCTATAAAAAACAACAAACAAAAAAACAAACAAACAAAACAAAACATATGTGCTATTTGTTTGAAAAGGGAGCTGGCTGAGAGCTGTGGTCTCAACAGCAAAACCGTTCTGCTCCTTCTCTTTCAAAACAGAGTCTGACAGCCGTGCTAGAAAAACAACCTCTCAGCCAGGGGCAGTTTCTACCACCCGCCCCCCGATCCTGCCCACCCGAGCCCCTCGCCAGACCACCACTACCACCACTACCACCACTACCTCCACTACCACCACTACTACCCCACAGCCCCCCTCCGATGGCAGCAGGCGTGGTCTTTCCCACACCAGGGAACCTAGCCCCACTCACAGACCTCATAGTTCACCGGGTAATTCCCACGTTTCCCGTTCTCTTTTGCTTCTAAAAATTTTTTTTTAACTAAACAGTCTAATTGCAGGGCCCTTCAGACGTCAGGTAATGTCTAACTCTGTTTCTCCTTGCTGATTCACCATGACAGTGTTGGCTAACTTCTTTCTGTTTTTCTGAACTGGGCAAATGAAAGCATTGCTCAGTCTGCAGTTTTCCAACAAATTCTAGAGTTGAGGTGTTTCGTGGTGATTGAACATATGTTGTTGTTTTACATATAAACAGGTATTGGCAGATGATCAGACCAAAAAACCCCCCCAAAAAACAAAAAAAATCACCGTCCAGTGTCGTAATCCTTTAACCACACCCTCCATAAACAGCCTCCATCTCACCCTCTGTCTTCTGGGGCTGCAGGAAGGGACTCCTGTCTCGGTTCAGATGACCAGTAATAACAGACAGAGGCGCAGCATGACATCAGCTCAGTAACCTCTTTGCCACTTGCTGTCGTCAGACGTTCTGCCGTTAGCCCGTTAGCATCTGTTGGGGAGCTGTCTAGCAGCCTCTTCCAGGTCTGACCTCACAGCTCAAGGTCTTTCCTCAACAAGTCTTACACTGTGTCTTTACTTCCACAGGAGCTGCACGAATACACACCTTTAGTGCATCCACATCTACACACACGCTATCGCCATACACACACCACAGTGTGTAAAATGTGATGAACAAAGATCTATCCATTGTCTGTACACATTTCTGATGCTTCAGAAGTAACTGAGCAGCAATGAATATGCGTGTATTTCCCATACACACTTTTTTTTTGTATTATCAGAGCAACATGCTAGCAGTTAACACTGCCGTTTGCTTACCAGAATGCTAGCATTAGCGCTTCTACTGGTTGACGTATGAGCCACTGGGAAACATATGGTTCTTTCACCCCACGTAGCCCAACACACTGTAACCCAAGGCAATGTTGTCTGTCTTTACCCAGGTAAAAGCTTTCTGAGAGACATGAACTTGTCTGTTCCACCCAAACCCTTCGATTCAGTCGTTGCAGTGGACATCCAGAACCAGACGGCCGCAGGCAGAAACCCTTCCCCCCACTCCTCTAACGGCATGTGGCCCCCTTCTCTCCCCAGGGCCAACGACTCATCCAGGAAATACGGGGGTAAAGGAATCACTCTAGCCCCATTTACTGCCTCTTTGCCTCCCTCTTTTGAATCTCTCCATCTTTCTCCCTTTCTAGCTTTTCTTTATATTTTTCGGGTCGAGATTTCTCCACACACACCCCCCCAACACCTCCACCACCATCCCCCACAACCTGCTGCTAGTTCTTCAAAAGCAGGACCATTTTACCACCTGTCTCCTGTTAAAGCAGGGTTCCTGACTCAGCTGGAAGCAAGATATTACAGGAGCCTTAGAAACGAAACTGCTTGTGTCTGCGGTTCAAAGCTAGGCTGAAGGAGGACATGAGGAGTGTTAGGAAGTCTTGAAGGTGTTGGATCAGCCCAGGCCATCCTCCACTCTGGTAGAACCAGAACCAGAGCAGCTCTTTCCTGATTGTAAGCCGATTCAATCCGACTCATTAGCTAATCATGGTGTCAAGCCCTCTGTGAGTCAGATCAGGCGCTGGAGGAGGTTAAAACTACGCAGTAGTAGGCTAGTCTCCAGGCCTGGTTACATCCCACCACATGTGGCCTGGGTAAAAACAGGCCGCCACGCTCTGCAGTCTCTTGACTGCTTAACGGTGAACGCAATCGTGGGCGATTTACGATGATGGACACGGGCTGACTGCCTGCCTGCCACCTGTCAGGCCTTTTGCTCCACTAGCAGCTGAGCGGTCACCCTCAACACCCGTCAAGCCAAGCCCCCAAGCGCCCCAGACACCCGTAGGTCGGCCCTTGCTAACGCCGTCTCTCTCATGCTAGCGGCCAACGAATCTGTCACGGTGTGCCTGTTCTGCATAACGGCCCTTCTTTTCCTTCCAACAGTGAACGGAGAGCTCCACAAAGGATTCTCTTTCCCAAAACCAGTCCCGTGGTCCAGAGGCAGAACGGGTAAAACGAGCCGCCCAGAGCGTGTGTCTGTCAGCCACCATTAACCTGCACTCCCCTCCTCCCACCCCCTCGTATGTGACGCAGTGTCAAGTGTCTTTTTTTCCATCCATCTCTGTCCATCCCATCGTCGCTCCATCAGCCGGCTCATCCGCTCGCCCGCCTGCCTCGTCTGCCACGTGTCCTCCACCCCACGTGTCCTCCACCCCACTGCCCGCGTTCCGCAAGCTTCTGCACTCGCAGGGCTGGCGTGAGTTTCGCGGCCTGACGCCGCGGCCCAGCGGCCCCTCTTGCTAGCACGTTATCATGGTAACCATGGCGTTCTCTCCCATGTCTTCTGAGGAAATATGCTGAATTTGTTTTTTCTTTCTAAGACAGCGACTGGGTTCATCAAATCCTCAAATCAACTGTTTGCAGTAACATGGCTTCATTTTAGCAAGTGTGCTGGAATTCCCTCCTTGGGATTTTGGTGCTCTTGTTGAATATCGTTTCATGCTGTTGGTTGTGTGCATGAGTGTCTGCATGAATGCTTCGATGTTGTTTGAGAGTTCCATCACACTGCTACGTTCTTTGTCCATTATCTGCTTCACCAGAGGGCTGTACTCAAAGATCACGAAATGGTGGTGCTCTTTCATCATCACAGACTACCTCACCTCTTCAACTAATACCGCTACTATAAGTAACAAAAATTCAAATGACAATCACGAAAAAGAAAAACTGAACAAACATTTGATCGTGTGTTTTAGACAGCACCATAATTTTGTCACTGTTTATTACAGAACAGGATAACTACATTGTGTAAACTGTGTTAATGTTGACTATTGTATTTCCAGGTATTTCTTGAGGTAATGATCTTTTGTACATAATACTGCATACTAAATGATGATGTCACCTGCCTGCTGGCATTTTCAAAAAACAGTGCAATGATGTCACACCAGCATTCAGCTCCACCCACCCTAACACCCCACCCTAACACCCCACCTCCACGAAGAGATGAGCAGGTGAAGCGGCTTTTAATTGCCCTCTTCTCCCTGCAGCCAATAACACGCTGTCTGAGGCCAAGTCTCCGGAGGGTGGCGGTGACGCTGGCCGCGTGCGTACGTCCATCGAGGACCGATACTATGGTAACGGCATGGGCCCGGTTCGCAGGCGGGCGGGACAGCCCTCGCCACGAGCTCCTTCATGGCCTGACGGCCGAAAGCTGCATGACGCTTCGGGGCCAGTCCAAACCCTCCGCCTGGCCTCGCCATAAGGCCCAGGCCGGATATTTGGAAAATACTTCCCCAAGTGGAAGTATGGCGTCTGCTGGTCCTCGCCTTTATTTTAAGCAAATGAAGCTTTGGCTTGTATTTGTGCTCGGCTTTGCACTTTATTCCATTTTTTTTTTTTATTCTTGCCGCAAGATGCAAGGATCTGGATCCCGTTCGTCCATCCACAGTGTTTGGACCTGCTTATCCTGAGGCAGATTTAACTAGTTTTCCAGAATGGGAGCCATAAGCCCAAGTCCGTTTCATTCTGGCTGTGAGAACTGACGGAAAGCATGCGAGAGCACTGAGCGCCCGTGGAACTTTATGGAAGTGTTTAAGTTCATGTATTCAGGATAAGAACTGTGTTTTTTTTTTTTATATTATTATTTATTGTTTTCCATTAACTGCATACATTGTTTGAATTACATTGCTTCATCATGTGTTTCTTTCATTTCACACAATAGAAGATCTGGTATGAGCCCCACCGCAAGTGCTCCAAGATTCTGACAGTGTTAAGAGACACATACAGCCAAGCCTTATGGCCTTATGGCACTGGCTCTGAGGGCCATCAATATGTGGGGCAGACAAGTGCTTTTTGCCCAGAGTAAACACTTTGAAAGTGGAGACTCTCATACTGTACACTGAGCAGAGCAAACACCGCCATAGACTGAGAACTACATAACTGCCAATGTTTAAATTCTCTGTGATTTTTAGCATTGGTCAAGAAACACAGCCGAGGGATTATTTTCCCCGGTTGTTTCATATAACAAGTTCATATGTTTCAGAATGGAGACCTTCATATGTTAGTTAATACTCTGTTTTACCTTGCAAAGAAGTTGGAACCAATTCCTCTGATTATCAAATATTTGGCCCCTGGACATGCGAAGCTAATTTTCAACATGTGTTTTGGATTTTTTCAAAATACATTTCAGAAATGTGCACTTAACCTGAAGAAATGTCCCTGCTTCCTTACAACTTCAGTCTTATTTCAAGCTGATTATTAGGCTTTGTGTAGACAGAGTAGATGAAAGAGTCCTGGTGACCTTGACGCTAAAGTAGCCCCTGTCAAGATTTCCTCGTTGAGTCTGAGATTTACCTCACGCTGTTGGAAAACAGATGTTTCATTTCTGCACGTCTACCATACACCACGACCAGTGGTCAGTATAGCTGGCGTACCGCCCTCAAACAGTAACAAAAACAACACGGACAACAAAATCAACAACAAAATTAGCATCAAAATCAACATCATCGACAACAGCAACTGCTCTTGTTAAGACTCATTAAGACTAACTAAGACTCATTAAGACTCATTTCTAGCTCTATTTGCATAGGGTTATTTGGTAAAGCAGACCAACAGTCTAACCACAATGCCCAGGATTCTGCCACTAAGTGTTTGTGCACAAGGTAATGTGGAGGAACAATACCACTTGCTTACCTCGTAGCCTTCTGAAGCACTGAACTAATGATCTCATCAAAGACTGGGCCAGCATTTTTATGCATGGAGTGGCCAGCCATTTCACCCTGAAAATTACTATTAATGCAGTAGAAAGGTTTTAGCAATAAAAAAGGATTTTGAAGTTGGATTACCAGTCTGCAGAGCCACAATACCACAACCCTGCACTTTAGCACTTTCCTACTTTTCTTCAGGTAATTAGTCTTTTATTTGAATCAAGGGCCTGAGGGCACGAAGTAACTAGGCAGTTCAGCTTCAACCCTAAGAGGCAGCGGCAGAGGTTGTAGAAGTGTTCCACTGTTTCATTAGACGCGACTGTCAAGGAGCTAAAAATGGTGCGTAATTGGATCAGTCCTCACTGCCGACTCTGTGAACCCCAGGAGCTGCCGATGGAGGCGGTGCTAGGATAGAGGGCTAGCACTTGCTCTTAGTGCCGTGGGATGCGTTGCATGAAAAGCAAAATGCATTGCTTGGAATGGGCCCCCGGGGTTTTTCTGCCCAGGCGCTGAGCTCTTTGTTTACTCCAGCCTGGCTGAAGCCTCTTTCATTCTGGTTCCCAGGTTATCCTGCACGCCCTCCCTTCTCCGTCAGTAAGAACACCAACCTGGTGGGCAAGCCCAGTGGACAGGGTGAGACCTAAAAGGCGTTCAGATGCCATTAAGATGCACCAATTTTATATATATTTATATAAACATGTCAGCATTCTCTCTGTAGTAGCATTTCATCAACATAATGTGTTAGTCCAACGCTAACGTGCCTGCCGTTTTTGTCCCGTGCAACTGTGTTTTGTAAACGGTATAGTCCTGCTGACTACTGTTATTAAATGCAACCTCTGACCTTCCCTCACAGACAAGATCCTCGACTTGAAGCAGGATAAGGGGTCCATTCTCAAACCAAAAACACAGCCTGTAACTGTGAAACCAGCTAAACCGAAAACAACTCCATCCCCAGTGAACGGTAACGACACGCCGGACAACAGGAGAACTGTCAGAATGTCATGTATCACTTTTTGAGCACCACAGGATTCCTGATCTTGTAAGAAGCAGGAAAAGATTAAGCTGATGAAAGGGGTGATTTTTTTAAAAGTAAAAGGTCGCACTTTTAATGTCTAAAACGTTTCTTATTTCTTTACGTTTTCTTGCTTTTTCCTTCCTCTCCACAGCAACACAATTCGAGACTTGGGAGAACTCCTCTGTTTTCAGCTCAACTCCAACATCCAAGATTGACGCTATGGGCAAGGAACGATTCATCGGTAAAGACACTTTCTGATTTTCATTATAACAAATTCAGAAAGAACTCGAGCACATCTCTGCGATTCAGTCATCTGCTAAAGTCAATCCGTTTGTCGATTTGATCTGAAGTATCTTCGCTGTGGGTTGGTGCGGTAGATTTTCGTTAGCTCTTGCGTGCTGCAGGCGTTTGAACGAAGCCATTTCCTGTCCCAGCGCCCCACGTGGTGTATAAGACGGACAAGAAGCCGGACGAGCCGTGTTCTATCACCACGTCCCTCAACTACTTCCCCGAGGAGGAAGCAGGGGAGACCAGCATCACCGCTCCACCCAGTGTGCCCCCCTCCAACCTCACCGTGGTGACCGTGGAAGGCTGTCCCTCCTTCATCATTCTCGACTGGGAGAAAGCTGACAACGAAACCACAGGTTAAGGATCTGTTGAGGAAGATCAGTAACAATTACTCAAACAAAATCTCCAAGCAGGAATAGAATATTTCATAGCTCCTTGACAGATGACAGGAAAGTAGATGTTTATTATCAAATAATAATCAGATACGACAGACATTCAGATGTGTATAATCAGATAATACTAAGATAATAATCAAATAATAATCAGATATGACATGAATTTAGATGTGTATCATAACCTAATGAATGCTGTACTGTTGATGGAGTATAGGAATACTGTTAGATGTAATAATCAGACAGGACAGGCATTCAGATTGTATAATCTGATGGTGAATGCTGTTCTGTTGCTGTAATTCATGTAACAGAGTATGAGGTCATCTCCACCACGAAAGGACCTGAAGGTGAGAGGGTCTCCATCCTCACCACCAAAAAAACACACACAGCAGTGGAGAACCTTAAGCCTGAGAGCAGGTACGATCATAATACACACAGAGAAACACACTTTGAATGGGCAAATACACTCTATCACTGTTTGAGAAGCTAAGCTGAGCTGAGGATAGTGAACTTGGGAGGCATTAGGACCGGGGCAGATCCGAGCTCCACCTCGAGCCATCTGTCAGAGAGCTAACATGCTTGCTAGCCTTTTTAACGAGCTTGAAATTAGACTGTGATCTGGCCCCTTTTTTACCTGCCACAGTGTAAAGCACCTCTCCAAGGGGACCAGGAGGCAGTGTGCAGGGCCTTCAAAAAATTCATACTTCACACATGGAAGAGCCATTAAAGAGGCCGCGATGCTCACTCTCTGCAGAGTGCACATATCGAATGTCGTGGCCGTGTGGATGTCGAAACATGATACTTATTTTGCATCAAAGTTGAGCACAATGGCGAGTAAGACTACCATGTTTAATAAGGCCAGCTTGAGTGATTCTCCAAATCTGTGGGAAGGGAGCTCATGAGATGAAGTGTCGGAGGAGCTGACTGTCAGAGAACAACGATTCAATTAAATTCGGTGTGGTCAAATGAGTACGATCCTGCAAGAAGTTACATTTTGCACCTTTTGGCCAGAGTTAAATTACATGGACTAGAAGTACTCATCTAGCACTCTGTTAATAATATTTCTGTCTTTACTTAGCTATGAGTTCAAGGTGAAGCCAAAGAATGAGCTGGGTGAGGGGCCTCCCAGCGAGCCAGTGATCTTCAACACAGAGTCTGGTATGTTAAAACAAACCATGTAGTAACACACTTTGACTCCACATGGATGGCACGCAGGCTTTTGTCTGCAGAATCTCTACAAATCACCAAACCATCAAGGTTTTATTGATGTTTTCAGGGCATGATACCTGTTGACACCAGCCCAGTACGTGTTACATATAAAATGTATAAAATGGTTTGAATAGTTGATCTGTCAAACCACATTTCTCCTTGAAGATTTCTGCCATCTTATTTTTGGTGCGCTTGTCCGTCCAAGTCTGAAGATGTGGTTCCAAGTGTGCTTTTAAAATGTCCATAAAAAAGTGCTTTGCCAAAGGCAGTGAGTTGGTCGGGTTGATAGTCCTAAAAGTATACTCCGCTAAGGCCGTCCAAACGCATGTATCTGAGACAACCGCTCTCTGCCTCTCAGATAAATATGTGCTGGTGTGTGTGTGTGTGCGAGAACATGTGTATCTGTGAGACTAGCATAATGAGTCCAGCATGTTGCTGCGTTAGCCCTGACCTTCGACCCCATCACAGCGTGCGGACAGGCGGCGTGCAGGGAGAGACGGCTCCATGCCAGACCTCTTCCTTCGTCCTGCAGGCTCGCTAAAAACATGTCATGAACGAACAACAAATGAACACTCACGTCATCCATTGGGTTTTATGAGGAAGAATTTGAGCTGTGATCCCGGTCTGCCTTTCTGTGAGAGACAGAGGAGGAAAAAGACTGAAGAACAAACGAGTGGAAGGGAGAGAGAGAGGGCTGGGAAGGATGAAGGGAAGACCAGGCATGTATGACAGAAGATAGAGCGAGGGAGAGGACGATGGAGGAACAGAAGACTATCGAGGGGAAGTTAGAAAAGATGGAGCAAGTGAACAAGTGACAGAGTGTGGGATGCAATGTGGAAAGACAATCATAGAAGAGAGTGATGAAATTTTACCTCCACTCTTCCTGAAGCTAAATCACTGTCTCCTAAAGCTTTTAAATGCCCTGGCAGGCTTCATCATGCCAGTGAATCTGTCCTCACCAGGGAGATTGAGTGACTCTTTGGAAAAACACACTATTTTCTGCTTGTTGGAATATATTGTAGTTTTATATTCAGGCATGCTGCCCGTTCAAGGGTAGCCAATGTAGAGCTGGAATAGCGGCGTTCCTAACTTTCCTATAGCCTACAGATCATTTTGATGGCCACAATGACCAGGCTGCCTTCAAAGGAACTAGTGACTGTGAATGTCTCATCTATTTTTCTTCATCCTTTCTTGTCTCTGCAGCCGACCCCAGAGTGAGCGAGAACGTTTCAGGTAAGTCTCCAGTGCGCAGATTCAACCCAAGGGAAAGATATTATAAGAGTGTGCAGGATAAGGAGAGAAAAAGAAAGTTAATGTTTTTGGACACCAAGTTCGACTCGAAATGCATTCTTCATTCCAAGTCCAAGCCAGGCAAAACATTAACTCTGCAGCCACTGTGCAATGATAACCAGACCCCACTCTAGAAAACTCTGCTCTAAAACACAAAGACCCTACTCTAGAGTTAGAGTACCTCTTCTAAGGGGCAGAGACCTCTAAACCAATCCAAAGCAGAGACTTCATTCTAGAACCCATGACAAAGGCAACAACAGAAAATGTCACATTCTAGAATACAGAACCCTACTCTAAACATTTCAGAAATCTCTAGAACACAGACACTACGTAGTCCAGAACATGATATTCTTCACCCTAGGCACAGGTTTGTTCTAGAAACTGAAACTGTATCCAAAGTGCACAGGTTCTGCAGCAATGATACTCTTGCCAGCAGTTTTTCAAGATATTCATCCCATACTTTTTCGATCACAGTTGCAGTCCCAGTCTACACTGTTGTGGATATTTTGGCAGGCTGTAATGATGAGTCAATCGAGGCCAGAGAGAGAGAGAGAGTAATGCGTTTGTGGAAACAGACTAATGGATTGGCCCCTGACTGTTCTAACAGGTCTAGCAGGCCTACAGGTGTGCAAACAGAATGAACGCATGGAGGAAAACATACAAGGGTGTCAGAGAATGACTCTGCATGGTGAATGTAAAGGGGATGGTAATGTAGTAAAGTTAGATTAGGAAATCAACTCACAAGCATATACTGCAATACTGCTATATTTACTAAGCTTTTACCACTGCAGTACCAGGAAGAAAAGCTTTTCACAATGACGTTGGAAAGAAGAGAGGTGAACTGAACCAAAAGAAACTGAGCTGAACCATACTGAAGTGAATTAATGGCATCCTGCTCGTTTCAGGTAAGGATGCGATCTGGACACAGTTACCCTTCCAGACAGACTCGTACTCCGAGTGCAACGGGAAGCAGTACGTGAAGAGGACGTGGTATCGCAAATTCGTCGGCATCCAGCTGTGCAATTCGCTGCGATACAAGATCTACCTAAGCGACTCTCTCAACGGTCAGTGCTCCAGAAACCGAGCATATCATCTTTGGACTAAGTCTGATTAGCAGTTAAAAGATAAGACAAGATATTGTTCCATTCCCCAGTGAATTCACCATATCCAGCTCACTGAGCTGGTAAATTGAATTACAGTCAAACGCACATTCTACAGAGCAGTCTTTAGGAGCAGGAATTATACTACAGTAGGGATTAGACTACAGTAGGGATTAGACTACACTGTGAAGGGAGGTAGATGTTTAGGAGCAGGCTGGAAAGGAATTTAGTGGTGATTTATACTACTCATTGCTCAAGAATTACTGTTAAGAAATGTTTTTATTTCTCCTGATTTAATGCCCCATGGGGAAATTGGATATTGCAATAACAGATATTTTCAGAAACATACAAGGCCAGACGACATTAACTGGGGAAATATGTACTTAATGTCTAAATACGTGATCGAGCTAGAACGTTTAACTTTTTTACTATTCCTGGCTAGACCTTCATTGTTATGGCAGCACATTTAGTAGTGTTTCACTTTGCAGTCCTTTTAGCCAATAGCTCCCAACATACCTTTGCTCAGGTAAATTCTACAACATTGGGGACCAGACGGGGCACGGAGAGGATCACTGCCAGTTTGTGGACTCCTTTCTGGATGGCAGAACAGGCACACAGATGCCTGCAGACCAGCTTCCAACCAGACTAGGTACCAGGCGACCCGCACATCAGACATTCAGACGGCTCACATAACAGCACCCAGTCAGACTGTTTACTGTACATGGGCCCAGTCAAATAGCTCAAACTGACTTCAGTTTGGTTATTAATGTAGCAAAACATATTATGCATTAGTACATTAACACATTCTATTAATTTCTGTTAACTATTTCTATTCTTCAAATTCTATTAACTAAACACATTCTATTATAGAGTTATAAATGAACTTTATTTACTTATTTATTTACCGTACTTTCATACTCAGTCCAATCCCCTCTGATTCAAATTAGGATAAATTTAGGTAAAAAAAAAAAAAAAAAAAAAAACCATTTACCAAACTGGGAAATGCTTCAAGACTTCAAATTTGATGTCATGCTTTCCACTAATGGTACTGCCTCCTACAAAACCTCCTTTGTACATAAATGAAAAGCAAACCTTCCTATTGAATTGAGTGACTTTAAAGTACTAATCTTTCTTTCTTTTTTCAGGTTACTATAGAGCAGTGAGACAAGAGCCAGTCCATTTTGGTCAGATAGGAGGCAACTCTCACATCACCTATGTGGCATGGTACGAGTGTGGTACCCCAATCCCGGGGAAATGGTAGGACCCCTCTGAGCCGTCCTTGCAGAAGCAGAAGGAGCAGCTCTTATTGGCTGGGAAGGTTTTTTTTTTGCTGTTGTTTTTTTCCCCACCAATGGCACGGTGTCATGTGATACCTCAACTTCCACACCAGAGTCCAAACCGTGTATAGTGATGTGACAGAAGAGTCAGGGACTTTGAATGATCGTGTTTGTGTTATGTACTAACAAACCGTGCCTTGCTGTCTTATTTATCACTGCTAAAGTACAAGCTAAAGAGAAAAAATAATAAGAAAAATACTTCAAAGGGTTGAAGTTATGAACATTTAAAAAAATCTTAAATATGGGAAGCTGGCTCCCTTAAAGTATTTTGGTATTTTATGTAATATTATTTATCGAATTTGTGGTGCCTTGTTACTGGGCGTGGCTTGCTAGTGAGTGTGAGGAACTAGGTTTTTGTTCAGTAATAAGGGTCACATGGGTGTGAAATCACCAAACATTAAAGCGAGCGAGAGAGATGTCGCTGGATTCCGTGTGAATGCATTTCGTAAGTATAGATACGAACACAAAAAAACTTAGCATTCGTAGCGTTTTGTACAGTTTAGGTAGAGCAAGACCTTACAACTTCTCTCTGGATCTCTCACTTCTGAGACTTCTGTGTTACATCACAAGTCTCTCGCATTTCATACGCAGAGTCGATCGTGTTCATAATCTCTTCTCTGTTGCATTGGCGGACGGCCTACTTCCTATTTAGTACGTTCAAATCATAGCAGTGAAATGTTGCAAGAGTTAGCGCGACGACTCCGTTATTAGGAAAACAGTGCCATGTTTTCCACACTTTTTAATTCGTTCATTTACTTGAGCTCTCATTTCATCTCCACCCATACACAACGGCACAGAAAAACAAGATCCTGGAATACTTTTAAACACGTTTAACATCTTTACTTCGTAAAGCCCTGTTTTAGCCAACTTGGTGGAACCTTACACTTGCAATTTGCACAGCATAAATATATTTATATGTATATGGAGAGATAGTATTTTTTCATTAAACCTACGAAGAAGAAAAACTCTGTCATCGAGGCTGTACTGCTCTGCAGCTTTGATGACAACACGTGGCGCTGAATAGTCGAACAGGAACAGTTCTTACGACCTCTGAGTTTCTGTACAGTAATTCTCTGCCTTTTCCCAAGACAGAGGACACTTAAGTGTATATATATACACGCATAATGGAATTGTTTGTAAGATGCAATTGTATTATTGTTGTTTTTGGACTCTCTGTGTATTATTTTCAATAATAAAAAACAGAATTTTAGTTTTTCCTTTTGTAATAAGTATCTTGTACTCTTTTTTTTCCTTTCACTGGTGCCACACATATTTTTAACAGATTACTTAAAGGATACTGTTAAAGTTTAGCTTTTCTGCAATGGCTCGTGCACACCTGCCCAGTCCTTGCATACCCTCCCTGTGCACACCCACTCAGCTCATGCACACCCTCCCTGTTCACGTCCGCCGGTTTCCCTACCATTCCAGGAGATGTTTCTCTCACTCGGTTTCTTGAAGCATTTCTGCTACTGAAAGCCTGTCACAGGCCGAGCTCTACCCTCATCTCCTCTCTCCCCATGTCACCATCGACCAATTAGAAACATCAACAGAGGCACACGCATTACCACACTTTTCCAGCCTCAGAGTGAGAGAAATTGCTGCCAAACTCAACACAGAGACATTCTCAGAAAAACCACATGGAGGCCGTCAGAAAACCCCAGAATGCCTTGCAGGGACTTTATTGAGCTTCCAACTCAAAGTCACAGTCTAGGCACAACAGCTAACTTTACATGGTGGTGGAAATTTCACTTAAGTAAGCGTTGGTATAAAGAACACATGAAAGAGAATGACAAAGAAATGTATGAAAAGTACAAAGAGTATGAAAGATTGAGTTGGCTGAATCAATGTGTAGACAGACGATGGAAGGAACAAAGAATAACAGAAGCAAGCCTTTAACCCAAAAGTGACCATAAATGAGCAATCAAAGAGACTGCTCTTACTAACAAGCTACAAACCCAAAGCAAAGTGTGTTATTTACTTCACATGCTGTGGCAACCTCACGTCTCATGGCCTGGTTCCCCAGAAGGCCACTAACAGGCTTTAAGCCTTAATGACCAGCTGGTCAGGTTTGGATGTCCTGCTGGCAGTACATTGCTGTGGGACATAAAGCAGCAATGATGGCTAGCCCCTCCAGAGTTTTCCTGCTAAAAGTCTTAGCAAGATGATTCTCAGGGGTGGAATCAACTGTCCTCAAGGTGAAAATACTTCTCAAAGCATTGTACTCCACTGGCTACAGTAACAAAAGGTATTCCATATTTCAGATTGGAATTTGTTGTTAGGATAAATGCATGATAAGGAAATTCCAGATGTCTGAGTGGAATCCAAGAGTCTGGAACACCAGAGATTGGAACTCGAAGGGGGTTTGGATGTGCACTGAGGTGAGAAACGTTACGAGGACCAGTTTTCAAGATCTTTCGGTTTTTAAGCAATATGCAGAAAAAAAGAGTTAGTCAGCTCCATTCGAGTGAGCCATGTAGGAGCTGACTTGTTAGCTGGAGATGACCAAGCACAGGAAGAGCAGCATGCTTCACGTGGTAGAGCGCTGTTGATGTGTGCTTGCTAGCCCCTCATGACTCAGAACGTGGTCCATCATGCTAGCAAAGAAAGAATAAACACAGCTAATTCATTCATTAACACTGAACAGACTTTAATGTCCTTTCTTTTTTTATGGACTGGCCTACACTGGCTCTTTGTCTTTTTCCCTCACGCCTTCCCTCTCTCTCTATCTCTCTCTCTCTCTCTTTCACACACACACACACACACTCAGAAACACACACACAGTTACACATCTATCAGTGAACTGGGTGTGATGAAGGCTGCCTGTGGTCAGTGAGTGCAAGAACAGGACTTTTTGCCACTTTAACCACCAAGAGATTGAGGTCCAGCCAGCTTGTGTGTGTGTGTGTGTTGTGGCCAATGCTGCATGTTTATTCTCTCTTAGAAATGTAACTGAAGCTGTGACATGGAGACCCCTACATCGCTGGCCTTTCTGTGTCAGTGGGTGTATTGTGGTTAACATAACATGCTTCAATTGGCAGTCTGTGTGTTGTGTGTGGTGTATGGAGGGCCTGTTTTGAGAGTTTTGTTTGGCGAGCGATTGTCAGCAGCTCCCTCAGAAAGCTGCCTCTCGCTCTGGCCCCCCACCATACCATCCCTCCAACCCGCGAACCCAGCAGCGCATTTTTGTAACGGTGCTCCACCACGACGCTTTACTCAAGTCCGACAGCCTCACCGTAAATCTGGACGGCTGGAGCAGCATCAGAACGGGCGTTTATCAGAAGAGGCATTCTGGCCTGCAGGAGACGTCGTTTAAGAGCTGGACTCAAACAAAACCCTGTAGGATGTCACAAGCACTGCGACACATGTGTTGACTTCCCCCAGTAGTGAGTTCCCCAATACTTGTGCCTCCACTCTTGCTCATCAGGGCATCGTTAGGGCGACAGGAGGTGAAGCTTGTTTAACAACCGCATCTGCAGCAAACTTGGAGTGTGAAGACAGCATGAGGGAGAGAGACAGGGGGGAGATGGCAAGAGAAAAAAAGGGAGGAAAATGAAAAAGAAGAGACAAATTAAAGCATGTGGAGACTTTTATTTGATGGTATTATGTTGTTTTGGTTCTTTGTGGATGAACCAGATGGGCAGTGGAGATTTTTCAATCTACTGAAAAATAGCACAAGGCTCTAGCAAAAGGCCTTTTATAGTGAATGTACATTTACTGGACTTCATGACCTATTTTGAGTAAGTCTTTTTGTCCTTTCAGCACAAGGCCACACATACACACATCTTAAAGAAACAGCTAACCACCAGTAAATAAAATAATTAGACTCAACATGCATTTTGCTGTGGAACTGAACAATATCCAAGGTCTGCATTCTGTTAAGTGATTCTGTGTGAGGTCTGTCTCTCCATTTTCATTGGCTAAGGTGTTGAATATGTCATGACAGTATGGAATACACTGATGCCAGGCAGACAACATAGAGGAGTTAGTGGAAGAGGCAGAGAGAGACAGAGAGAGAGATTGCTAATGCTGTCATAGCACGGTAAGAAGATCATCAGTCTTCTCCCATCTCTCACTCTCTTTCTTTCTCTCCTTCCATTTGTCCCTCTCAGGACAGAGAATGGCTTCCAGGAAAGATAATATTGTACAGCAATTAGTGAAATGCTTCCATGATCTGGTGAGGGTGTTTGCCAGCATGGAGAGGTGATCTTTCACAAACATCTGTCCCGTTCAGAGAGCCTTCACTTTGGGCTGCCACCTCACTGACTATGCCACAGACTTTCTGACTTGGGATCAGATTCGACAGGGACTGTCCGTTTTCAGACTGTGTGCTAATATGTAGCATTGCTACACCTACTTCAGAACGTAGGGCCAAAGTGCCTGGACAAATCAATAAATAAACATCTTTGAGCAGAATGGCGTATTGCAGCAAATGCTATTTCACTTAGAGGCAAGTGTAGAAACCTGCCAGTTCATTACTGCTGCAAATTGGTTTGTTAGTGATAGTTTATTGTTTCTTCCCAGGAAACCACTCACATTGCTAACGGTAGTGTAATTACTATCATTCAAATGAGATCATGGTAATTGATCAGGCACAGTTCATTGTGTGAGTGATGTTGAGTAAAGTTTGTCTTTAATGATGTGGTATCTCTAATGTCCTCCACGCTCAGGGAATCCCACACAGGACTGGTGGTGGTGGTTGGGAGAGAGGGAGGGGGGATTCCTTCAGCGTTCTCATTCTCTTACATTAAAGTCAGAGCAGCCATGACAACAAGGCCGAAAAACCCCAACAAACTCGAAATTTCCAAAACAGACCCTCTCTGGAGTGTGAGGTTATAATCGAAAACAGTGTTTCTCTTCACAGTGTGTGTGTGTGTGTATATGAGTGCTTCAGCAGACACACACACTTAGACACACACACAAAATTCTATTTTTGACAGAAAACATTTTTCCAGAAAACAGGCCAAGGCTTGTGGTCCAGAAACTCATTAATCATGTATGAAAGAGACAGAAACAAAACAAAATAAATAAGAGTGCGAGAGAGAAAGAGAGAGACAGAAGGCCAGAAAAAAAGAGACGAAGAGAGGAAGAGAGAGACAGAAAGTGAGAAGGATTGTCATGGAGTTTTGCTTTCAATAACTTCTCCCCTTACACCTGTGTCTAAAAGAGCAGGGGAACCAGAAGCAAACAGCATCATAGTAGTGTGTACAGGATGAACCAGTATCAATGACCAAAATGAATAAAATGGGAACATATTTTATATCTACACACATTCACACCGTCTCTCCACATGTTCACACCGTCTGTCCATGATTGCACCTCCACACATTTACCTCCCCCATTACGTTTCTCTTCTAAAGCTTCCATTTTCACTTAGTATCCTCACCTTTGCTCACTTCATATTCTTTTTTACATTTGCTTTGTGCAGCTGTATGAGGAGGTTTTCTCAGTTTCCTGCTTTCCTGTTCGCCTACCTAACTACAAAATGCTGAGTCATGACGGAAGCACAGCATGCCAAACCCAGGACAACAAAGGTCGTGCAAGCCAAGCACTGCATGTCTCTAAGAGTCAAACAAGAGTGACCACACACACACACACACACACACACACAAAATAAAGGTCCCTGGAAACAGATGGGGAACAAGAACAGCAGGTATTTTGTGTGTTTTGTGTTTGCGTGTGCGTGTGCATGTGTGTGTACATACATGCATTTATGTGTGTATATGTGTGTTTGTGCGTATGTGTTTGAGAACATCATAAGAAATCTCCTGCAATCTCCACCCAAGAGACCCTGAGCTCGTGATGTACTAACAACCGCAAATTCTTTTCAAGACCCACACGACCTAAAAGTAAAATCACATTCACAGGGTAAAACTGGAGTAAAGCTGAACAAACTTCATCAAATTTTCATCAGAAAGTGTTGCACATAACCTCTAGGTCTTATTTGGCTTTTACCCATATGAAAACACAGAATGGTTATGTTTTTAAAGGTTCAATGTAACTAGAAGTAATGACCTTCCTTGAAAAGCCTTCTCTTTCCCAAAACAGGAGTGTAAGCTATTTATGCTGGTATTTGATGTTCATCTGGGATGGTGAGTTTTATATATAGGCCTCTTAAATACAAAAAGATGGCTGGCTTTTGATGGACCTCAACAGAGAATATTTTGTGTGTGTGTGTGTGTGTGTGTGTGTGTGTGGAATGCATATACGTACTGAGTGGGTGTGATTGCATGTGTAGTATCAGTCTGCATTTGAGGAATTACATGGCTAATTTCACAGCCTTACTGGGTTATCCCACAGGATCGAGTCAAGTTGCTATTGGTCAGAGCTCAGGAGAGCCTCCACGCCTCTGCAAGCTTCACACACCCAGCCTGCTCCCTGTCAAACCTGGTCCAGAGAAGGGCCAGAAGACCTCAGTATCAAAAAGTCACTTATTTGAGAAGAAAGGGCCTTTTGGCAGAAAGGGGTGGGGCATATTAAAGTGGGCAGGGCAGGTATGGGCAGCACAGGTGTATTGCCCCTCTAGTGAAACTGTCCAGTCGTCACCTCAGTGCACATTAATACATTTTTGTTAAAGTTCTTGGTTTAGTTTCTTTGATGGAAAGAGCAAAGGGGAGAGAGAAAGTGAGAGAGGGGGAGAAAGAGGGGGAGTGAGAGTGAGAGAGAAAGAGAGAGAGAGAGAGAGAGAGAGAGAGAGAGAGAGAGAGAGAGAGAGAGAGAGAAAGAGAGAGACAGAGAGAAAGAGAGACAGAGAGAGAGAGAAAGAGAGAGAGAGAAAGAGAGAGACAGAGAGAGAGATAAAGAGAGAGCGAGACAGATAGAGAGAAAGAGAGAGAGAGAAAGAGAGAGAAAGAGAGAGACAGAGAGAGAAAGAGAGAGAGAGAAAGAGAGAGCGAGACAGAGAGAGAGAGGGAGAGACAGATAGAGAGAAAGAGAGA
>JAOYMR010000019.1:2334938-2361176 GCA_025802075.1 Tenebrosternarchus preto | reverse complement strand
GAGAGAATGAGAGAAAGAGTAGAAGTGAGAGAGAGGGGGAGTGAGAGAGAAAGAGTGGAAGTGAGAGTGAGAGAGAGGGGGAGTGAGAGTGAGAGAAAGAGTGGAAGTGAGAGAGAGAGAGGGGGAGTGAGAGTGAGAGAAAGAGTGGAAGTGAGAGGGGGAGTGAGAGAGAAAGAGTGGAAGTGAGAGTGAGAGAGAGAGGGGGAGTGAGAGTGAGAGAGTGGAAGTGAGAGGGGGAGTGAGAGTGAGAGAAAGAGTGGAAGTGCGAGGAGGTGTGAGAGAGAGAGTGAGAGAGAAAGAGTAGAAGTGAGAGATAGAGGGGGAGTGAGAGAGAGAGGGGGAGTGGGGAGGGAGAGAGGGCTTCTGCTGAAATCCTTTTGGGGAGTAATTTGTAGGGTACTGTATGGTACTGTATAGACAATTTGGGCTGGTCTGCGTTTGACTGCTGCCATGACAACCCACTGCAGAAATCCTCAGACATCTGGACACCTGCAGTCTGAAATGACCTGAACACATTTCTTGCACTTGAACACGGGCAGGCTGTGTGTCCAAAGGCCTTCGTATATGCCTGTATTTGGGATAGAAACAAAACATGCAGGCATGAGAATTCATAGAAAAGCCTCAAGGTGTTCTTCAGTTATACTGACCTGGAAACACATCATACCCTCTGTCCCCTCCATAGCCCCTCCTCTCTGAGCTGTGGCACTCCCCTCTTCCCACTAACTCCGCCCAGGGCTGGACCCAGAATCCTGCTTCAGATGGCCTCTTTATTTGATCACACTGTGCCTTCCTGATTGGACTGTGTCCCTGAACTGGCCAATGAAAAGACCAGATGGTGGGCTGTAATCCAATCAGAAAGCCAAATAAAAAGCCAAAAAAGCAGCTCCAGGTCTGATGGTGTGGAGCACATCTATGGGGGAGAGAACAACTCTGAATTGGGTCAAAGTTGCACATTGCTAGGCTGGTCAGGTGGAGCAAGTGGCATAGGTACGGTAGGTGGAGTCTAATTAATGGAATGTTTTCTGCTTGATTCCAGTAATGTTTGCCAATCTGGCCATAGAATCCTTCACCAGTGCATGTTATATGGACAACACAAAAACACAGATTATAATGTCCAAAGCAAAAAACTGCTGAAGATCAGTTTTCTTGATCTCTTTGTGCAAAAGAAAAGGCGCGGTCCTTCCATACTTTTAACTTAGATTTGTTTGTTTGTTAGTTTATTTGTCATTGATTATTGATTAGCAAAATGACATGCACACCAACCAATCTGTGAACAGTGAGGCAATAACCACTGTTGTGCTGCTGCAAAAAGCCTTTTCCAATTATTCTGACACATAAATAAGGCGCTGAACTTCATTCAGTGTGTGTGTTTGTGTGTGTATGGGCATGCGAGTGTGTGGTGGTGTGTATGTGTTTGAGTTTGTGTGCCTATGGGCATGTGTATGTGTGTGTGAGCATGTGTGTTTGAGTTTGGGTATGTATGGGCATGTGTGTGTGTGTGTGTAAACGTGTATGTGTGTGTGAGCATGTGTGTTTGAGTTTGGGTATGTATGGGCATGTGTGTGAGTTTGTGTGTGTATGGGTATGTGTGTGTTTCTGAGTGTGTGTGTGTGTGTGTATGTATGTGTGCATGAGCATGTGTGAGCTTGTCTTTCTTTCCCTCTCCATCTCACTACTGCTTGCGTCTCTGCAGATTTTCCATGGAGTTTAAAGCAAGGGAAATAACTAAAACTCACTTGCCTTCCAAAACACATCACTTAATCAGGCCTGGAGCAGGACTGTGCTCCAGGGACTCAGGGGGGAATGCCTGCAGCCAGCATGCTGTAACGTACAGGGCCTGATCCTCGGAACAGACGCTAGCCGGAATGAGTGATGGGACCTGCAGTCCCATGCCTTGGCCTGGCAGGCTTTCTGACTGCCCCCCAGGGGCCAAAGGACCAGATTCCGCTCTGCTGCCTCTAATCTCCACTCCTGGCTTAGCTGGACACTCGTGCTCGGAATTATGGCCCGGCGTTCACCCAGGGCCAGAGAGCAGCTGACTCTACAGCGATCCGGTGGCCATGTCAGAGAACGGGAAGTTTATTGACTGCGATCAACACTTGTGTTAAATGTACTAACATCTTCCAGTGTACATATAAGGCAATACATATGACTCTTTTGACCGATGATGTAGGACTTGTCATGTCAGTAGGAAAGAGCCTGACATTTGTGAACAGACTGTGGCCTGGTGAGAGGTCTGTCCAGAGAAGACCTCCACAAACCACAGATGAGGCGAGAACATGGGAAAGTATGTATACTTACGAACAGGTAAGTATGCATACAGCTGTTCTCTGCCAGCAATAGCAAATAAAAGAGAGGAGTGGATGTGTGTGTTCTTAAATATGGAGTTCACATCTGAATCCCACTGGTGTCCTTGTCCTGTGCTATTTTGTGGTTTTTATGACGTATCAAGCTGGTTCCTGGCGTATACGGTCACATGATATTCACAGCAAGGGCCGTGAAGGTCTGCTTCTTTATCAGAAGAGCAAAGAGAGTGTTAAAAAGAGCTCAAGCACAGAGAGAAGCAAACTGCCTTGAAAAGCTATGCTACATCCACAAATCAGCACAAAAGTGTCTCACAGCTCACCACTCCAAGTATGCGTAATCACAGTAAGCATTCTTACCTGGAAGCCATTTTGATTTATCAAATAAATCGATAAATCTGATGACGTTAGAGGTGCGATTTGGACAGGAGTGCTGATTTGTTAGGTTTTTTTTTTGGGGGGGGGGGGGTGTGGGGTTTAGAGAAGCTGCAACAGCTGAATATTACATAAGAGACAATATACAAAACAGAATATGCAGCTGTGTCTTCTGTAGTACCACAATAGCCAGCAAGGTGGAGGATCTCACAAACTTCAGGCTTGTAAACAAAAACTTTGAAGTGCGTTTCAAAAGCCAACAAACTGCACAGGCTGAAGCAAAGAGTAAAAGAGTTGAATAAAACACTTGAATGTAAGAGGAATCTAATGTGAGAATTTACACACTGCAAATGGCATGAAGGCAGCCTCGAATGACAGCCTGCGTTGAAGGAAGTCTCTCTGTACAGGTGCAGCAGTGATGAAGAGTGGAAGGGTGGATGAACTCATGCGTTGATGTTTCTGGTTAATTCAATGCATGTAATTCTCTCACAAGAGCCAGAGAAGGAGCTGACAGAGTCCTCTCCCATGAAGGCTGGACTTGGGAAAAGAGATCCAAATCTGGCCCAGGCGCACGTTTTGATAAAGGACACGGGGTTTTAATGATGATCTGCAATGCAGCGGCGATTGGTTTCAGGTCCAGGGAGCATCCCAGAGTTCTGAGAACGTGTCATTCATGCAGTGGATGGAAGACCACCAGGAACGTGAGACCACCGAGAGCCGTTCCCCAAAGTGTCTCAGTGGTCCCGGGCTACCACTGCGTTAGCAGACCACTCTCAGTGTCTCTGATTTCTGGCCGGTCTGTACAGACGTCTCCAGGCTTACGTGATCTTAATTATGTTGCAGCCACTCCACATAAAAGCAGAAAGAAGCCATCAGGGCGGAGTAGGTCCAACAGTAGAGGAAAATCATTCAGCAGGAGGACATTAGATGCTCATCCTGTTAAGTGTGTTGCATTCATGTATGAGTGTACATGCTATTTGTATTTAAAGGACATTAGTAGTCCATCTTAATTTGCAGGGAATCCAAAGGATTAGCACTCGCTTGTAATGGTTTGTGCAAATTCCTTGCAATACGAAGCTCGAGACGACCTTCCTTTCAGTTTATGCTTTCTGTGTTCATATTCTCACCTTCTCCTCTTCTCTTAAAGGAAGTGTAGGAGTGCTGTGTTCTGAGTGGGTGAGGTTGACAAACCCTGGTCTCCCAGTCCAGGGTGGTCAGCTCTCTAAGCCAACAAGTATGCATAAATGTCTTTATTGATCATTTCATATGGAGTACACAGCTCGCCAAGACCACAGGTTCTGGATGCTTTATTTTAATGTTTCACAGCTGGAGAGCAGGTTACATACACACACAGACACACACACACACACACAGTTCAACAGCAACAGGTCTGATACACCGACATTGCAGAAAAAATTTCAGAACAATAACAAATGCGGCAGTCCCACTATGTTTTCCAGAATTCTCTGTAATTACGCACAATTTTTCAGTATGTGCACATTCATGAGCACTGCAGCCTTTAGCCCTTCTCCCAAGAAGTATATGGGGCTGTAGGGGGGAGGGTGTTTCTGATAGTTGTGGCTCATTTAGCTAAACGTCCGTAGTCTGTCTCCATGGCTTACGGTACTACATTACAGAACCACACAGTACAGTACTACACAGAGTTCAAGTGAGTGCCTCAGATCTCACTCAGACAAATGGCTGAAATGTTATGATAAATGGGTTCTAATAAATTTCAACTGGCTGGCATAGGTCAGCACTCCTGTGGTTCACCTGGCAGTGCTGGGAGAGCTATGTGCCTTCAACAAAGGCCACGGGTTCAGTTACCAGGGAGCACATGTATTATACTGGCAGACATATAAGCGGCTGTGGGCAAGTCTGTTTGTTACATATTGTAAATGTCATTTTTAGACGACCCCTAAGAAGAGCTCACACCTTGGTGGTTGTTTGTAGAGTAGGTAGGGCCTGTCTTTTCTGAAGGTCTAATGGATCGGTATAGAACATTTTTAAATCTTATCCTGTGTACAATCATATTTATCATCGAGGTGAGGATAACTTCAATGGTGTTCATGCAAATGAACTCATACATTATAACCACTAAATCAGTCCTTTGTCTTTGCAATACCAGTTTTTAACTTTACCCTTTGCACCTGGGCAATTCCCTACAGATCCTTAAAAATCTGGGGTCATGAAATCTTAACTGATTGTCAGTAAATCACTAGACATCACTGCTACCTAATAAGAAGTGTTGAAGTGCTGTCTGAGTTTTGGCATTTGTGTTTCAGGATTCTATGTCCATCACAAACTCACAGTCTCACACTACGTTCTCAAATTATGTTCATAAACTTTGTTCGTAAAGTCACAGTCTCCTAGACTGTGATGGAGCTTTGGCCATCATGTCATGTAAAGGTTTGTGGTGGGCATGGCACACTTCCCTTACTCCCAACAGCTTTGCACTTTATTCACTACAAAAGAGAGAGAGAGAAAGAGAGAGACTATGACTAACTATGACTTCAACTCACCATGGATTCAGTTCACCCAGCCGTGCGCAGTAAATAACTTAATTCCATCACTGCTTATTTGAGAATGGATCTGGGGCCCTGGAGCAAATGTATGCAAGCAAAACTACTCCCTACAGACGTGTCAGCTGTCATTCTCCACAAATTGATTTTAGCTGGTTTTCAGAGATAACATGAAGTGTATGAACAGCAGGTTTTGATCATTGCTGAGTCCAGACTGCTGTAATGTGTTTAGTCACAGCTGTGGTAGCATAATGATTTTGGCTTTTCAGAAAGGACCCAAACACGATGCACACGTCTAACATGGATAACCATGAACCAAAGCTATCAGAAGCACAGGACAGTCTGTCATACACACCTCGTTCATTGCTTATCCTGCAGTTCATCCTAATTCTTGCAGTCCATCCCTCCTTGAACACAGATTAACTAACCTGAACCCAGATTAACTAAACCCTTGCTGTATGATCTAGGATGGTTAGGGTGTGTATCCACGGAGACTATGTCCAAAACAATGACAACATGGTCGAATCACCAGGGCACTACCTCAGAAAAAGGCAACAGCAGGCAAAACCCCATGTTCTTTTCCAAAGATAAGTGGGCAATTATCTGTTGTCAAAAAAAATAAAAATAAAAAACAGGACAGACATTTCGAACATCCCCCTCCTCCTTATCTGAAGTAAAAGTGTGGAGGGAAAAACAGGGGTATTATCTGACTCTGTCCTTTTCCACAACTGGAGGGTTTTTTCCTGTATTACCCACTCAACAGCAATTCTGCTTTAAGAAGCAGCACTTCTTGTAGTCCAGCAATAAGTTTCATGAACATTATATCATTCCATCCACGAAGTATGAAAGATGAAAGTTGCTCACCTGGTCTGTTTTATGCATGTTCTGGCTGATGTTATCATTCTCTTTTTTTAATGGAACCTACATTACATCTCCATAACAACCTACATAAGTTCAGGCTGAGCGCTTTTTAAAGTAACGTGTCTCGCAGATGACGATACTTGCCGAACTGCACGTCTGCGGTATTGGCATGTTTTCCATTACACTCCGTGTTTGGTTTACGGCACCGAAACGAGTGGACAGAATGTCACGAGCTGAGAAGGCAATTGAGATTAATGGCAAAAACTGAGCTCAGCTGCACAGAGCTCACCGGCGGCTGCGGTGGACACGCCGTGTTCATCTGCTAGCATGCCACTCAGAAACCTCAGGCCTCTGGGTCAGTCCAGTAAGCGACATGATTTGTGCGTGGATGGGAGCTCCTTGCATGTTAATTGGGCGAAGAATTGAAGAGCCAAAGCTGAGCATGATGGGAAGGAACTTGTGCACGGAGAACAGCACATAGCAGCAGAACAGTATCGGTTAATTACAATGACACACGGGACAGTGGAAGAGAGAGACAGTGGAAATATGACCTCAGAAAACCGACCAGTTGGGAGATTGCCTTTTTGAAGGCGAACAGGAAAGTGCCTGAACATATGCTCCATGTGTATTCAAGGAGAAAAGCGCTCTGAGAGTTTCCTTCATTTGTCTCTGAGCTTTTCTGTCATTACGTGTACTTCATTTTACTCGTCCCATTGACCATACAGTGAGGGAAGCGGGATTTATTACTATTAAACATACAGTAAGGCAAGCAGGATTTAATACTACTGAACATTCATTAAGGGAAGAGAGATTTATTATTACTGAACACACAGTGGTTAATTACATTCAATGGGATCTCATGTTTCTAAGTTTCTCCCAGATGAAAGTACAGCAGTGTGCTATCCTTGGCATGACATCGTTATGCAGAATTATGCAACGTCTTCGTGAGTCTGTTCAGGTCTCCTATCCAGTCTTCTGATTTGTCCAATCCAGGAGGGCATTTTCTGAACTTGTGGAGCTAAACTTGATACAAGTTCTGGGCAAAAGAACCAAGAACTCCATGTGTAGATCATCTGTGGTTGCAGGGGATGTATAAATCCCACATAAAAAAAAATGGAACAGTTCTGTAATGGATTTTGTAACAGATACAGGTTTAAAGAATATGAAAAAGGCAGATTCAGGCCACACGTATTCATTTGAGCAGCTGTGATTAAATTGATTTACATCTACACGTTCTTATGCCTGACCGCCTGCCTGACGGCGCTCACACAGAGTCTGAGTCCTGATGAGCTGACACAGCAAAAGAGAGATGAAAATAGTGATGATGTAAGATGGAAGCAATTATAATCAGTTCGGAATTTAACCGCATTGTCTGAGCAAAGAAGGATCTTGCCAGCAGGAATTGCACAGAGCACAGGGTTCATGGTGGAGGACACTCCTAAAACCCATGTTGAATACCTCAGGACAACACCACAACATCTGGGCTGGGCTGATTCTTGGTCTGTTCAGCCAGTTAGTGTCTGATTTACTGCCTAAGGAAATCTTATGCATTGAATTTTTCGATGTTGACAAAGGAAAACATTTGTGTCTTGAAGTTTAACTTCGTCATCTGACTACTCCTCCTGGTTTTGAGACAACAACCAAACCTAGTAGTGCACCGCTAAAGTGCCTGTGAGAAAATTTCAACTAGACTTCATTTGCATTTAAAAATCCAACCCTTCCGGCATCCTCCTTCGTTTCCATGGTGAACTCCAGCTGTCCTCTTTACCTGTCAGCATTAGCCCAACCTCGAAAACCACCGAGGCTTCAGGTCTGGCACCGTGAGCCAGCGGTTATGCCTGGTGCAGCTCCCCCTCATCTGTACGCATTTGGGTGCATCTCAGTGGAAAAGCAGGAACCGCAGAGAGCAAAGAGAGACGTGAGGAGGAAACCAAAGCGGTTGCTCTACATTCTCCTGCGGCGATTTAGCAGAGACGCTCCAGTATGAGCTCATGGTGCTGGCGGGAGCTCGTTCAAACACACACAAGCGTTCTCTCTCCTTGGAAAGTCATCCCACCCGTATGGTAGAAATCCCAGTGGGGACTCTGGCATTTTTAAAACTTCTTCAAAAATACTTCAGAGGAAAGATAGAAGAGAAAAAAAGATGGTGAAAGCACCAATAGTGGCATTCCCTGTTTACCAGCAGCCTATGCTCCTGGAGGCATGCAACAGGATGCACTTGCTCACCATCACAGGCCTCATAAAACATGTTCCTCCAGGATTTTGAGGCAAAACCTCCAGCCAGAAAACAGGTGCAGAGGGATCCAAGACAAGGATACTGGCACTGGAGCGTAAAACTGAGAAAAAAAAAAATCTCCAAACCTAGTCAACAGAACAGCTCCAAAGGTTCACAAAACTGGACAAAACAAACACTATCTAATTTGCCACAATAATTTCCATAAACATCTTTACAGATTTACTTCTAATGCAGTAACAATACACAGGACCTGGAAGCTAATTGAAATAAGGTATGCTAAAATATTTGGAAACTAAAATACATCCAGGACCCAATATTATGAAATATCATGTCCTTTACCACAGAAGTAGCCCTCTGAGACACAGTTAGGCCAAAGTAAGTGAAGAGAAAGACCGACCCAAGGTGATCTTCTATGTTTATGACTGCTTCCATTTGTAGCTGCAGAGGTCTTTCATAACTTACATAAACACAGAAACTGCAGTCATAATTCCTACAACCCTGATACCACAATAGCTTTTAACACAGAAAGTAATTTGGGCCTGTTTTCCTGAGCTCCATCAAAATAAGACCTGAAACGAAAGAGAGAGAGAGAGAGAGAGACAGAGAGAGAGAGAGTGAGAGGGAGGGAGAGAGAAAGAGAGGGAGTGAAAGAGATATGGTGTGAGAAAGGTAGAAACACAGGGAGGGAACGAGAGAGAGAGAGAGAGGGAGCAAGAGCAAAATTTGGTGTTCTGAAACATTTTTCCTGAGAGCAATTCTTGGCTGAGAAAAAAAGTTCAAGGAGGCCAGGAAATTAAACGGCAAAGCTTGTCAGATCCTTGTGGTGTAGGGGCTGCCTCAGCTCCAACCTGACCTCTGGAAAACTCCTTCATCTCACCACAACAACCACTCACTGAGATGTCGGACCAGAACCAGCTCAACACAAAGGTCCAATTCAGCTGCCTCACCTGTAAATATCAGCGGGAGTGGAGCGGAAGCTCCCATGACTCAAAGGAAAGCGCTCCGGCCGATTAATTCTCTAGCACAGGAAATGAACCGAATTTCCAAAGCGTGTTAAATCTTACACCAGCTGTCGTGGAGTGAGGCTGGAGTACTACTCTGAATGCCATTCGATATGCTGTTTCTTGTTGCTGTAAAGATAATGAGAGGTCAGAAGATATTTGCATACAAGTATTACATCACAATAGACAACAACAGGTGATTCAGACTGTGAGAAACTCAAGGCAAGGAAACGCTGAGGGCAAATCAAACTCTTACTCCCAGGGCAGGAGTTGTTCCTCAATTTCCAGCAAATGCAGACCGACTGCAGCCGGTCTGTACTGAGCATGACTGTCCCAAACCAAAAGCAGAGCTTGTCCAGAAGGATGAAAGGACAGTCGTAAAGTATAATTTAAATTAACCGGCTAATTGAGAAATTAGCCTTGCAAGAACACACCTGCACACTGACACACTGCAAAAGATCAACGGCAGCTTGTAACATCCACCCTACAGTAGGACACACAGCACAAAGACTCAAGGGTTCATACAAAGCGCTAGGGAGAAGTATCAGTAACAATACTATAGTCGTCCACTATGAAATCAGGAATCTTATAATCACTAGCTACAACAGGACTAATCTGCAATTTAAAATCCTTTACAAACATCATAAGTTCATACTTGGCAAGAGAAAGGAATCGTAATCCAAAAGGTTCCCCAATGATGATGGTGTGACCTGCTCAGTTTTCTTCAATAGGTTCCATGTTTCATCACATAAACTTATAGTTTGACTCCAAAACAACTGCAGATAGAGCAGCTGTCTGTAATTACCCTGCAGAATACTGTGTGTGACCACGTCCTGACAGATTCCCAGAACCGGCTCACAAGTCCCCATGAGGACTTTGATATCTCTACTAGAATTACTAGAAAACACGATCCTGTGTTATTTCCAGAAGGTTCCTTGTGCTCAAGTTCTATACTGTTTCTGTCACACACAGGCACACACACAACCCAGACGCCAAATCTGTCCTTATCGTTACTAGCTTGAACAAACTGAAGAATTTAATTAAAACAAATGTCAGTGTCTGGCCTAAAAAAATGTACTTGTTTGTGTGGATTTGCTTTTTATTACTGAAGTAAAAGCTAGTGTTGGCTTTCCAATTACTGGATTACAATAATAGACAAGCCAATGAAAAGTCTACATAAACAATACATAATACAAGATTCTGCTTGAACAGAAACAGATCAACATTTGGAAAAAAAATGTCAAAACTCATTTGCACATTGTACGCTATTTAGAAACTGGATTTCAAAGAGACTAAACAGATACAGTTTTGATTACCAAGTACAAATGCATGTGGTAAAAATCTATTCAGGATGCAAATCCACATAGTAGTTTCATAAAATCACAAGGAGCTTTAGAGAGCTTAAGAGATCTTAACTTTCGCATGGCAAAGATGCTGTTGGTAGTGTTTGCTGTTTTGGAACTGGGTATGAAAAACAAGGGAGAAACCACACCCGAGTGACATTCAAAAATACTTAATTGTGATGACATCATAGACAGAAATGCTCCACAATCTTGCTGGATGTCTTTCTAAATAATATAAGCTGATTAACCTATTCAGGTTGGGACTAAACTCTTAATACCCCATTGTGGGGAAAGCTGACCAATGATCACACCCTAGTAACTCCAGTCTGTTGCAGTTTTCCACCAGTGTGGAAAATGTGAAATGGTGCTTCCCAGTTCCCAGCACGTCCCATTGGACCCCAGCCATTGTTGAATATGTGGTGAACAGTGAGGGGCGACTGGAACCAGGTCCTCTGAAATTAAATCGTAACAGATCAGACGTCACAGACAGTGCAGGCATCTAAACATCGGTAAAATGGCACTGCACATTGTAAACACACCTCTCATTATTTGCAATGACGCTTGAGGCTATGTTGATGTGGCCCACAAAAACACGATGTGAAGAAGGGTTGGGTATTTGTTTCTTTTTAATTGCAAGTGTGCACAGCTGCAATCAGGACACCTTGTAAAACGGATTCATGTGAATTATGGAATGTTTTCCCACCTGTCGGCCCCAAAACCCCCTGCATTCACATTGTGTTTTATGGGTCACGTCATCTCAAGTAATGAGACGATGTGTTTACAATGTACATGCCGTCTCACCGATGTTTAGATGAATGCACTGTCGGTGATGTCTGTTCTGTTACGATTTCATTTCAGAGGACCTGGGATGATTCAGCCAGAGCCTGGAGTGATCTGCACCTAATCTGGTGCTTCCTCCACCTTACCACCTCTTCCATCCACTCCACCTCAGCACCACCTACTTCGTCTCACCACTTCATTCTACTCCATTTCCTCCACCTCACCACCTTTTCCATCTTCTCCGTCTTCTCTACCTCCCCCATATCTACCTCACGACCACCTCCTCCATCACCTCCATTTCTCCAAGACCTCTACCTCTTGGTTCTTTAAAAAAATAAGTGGTGGCTGGATGCCTTCCCACAGCAGAAGTTATCCTAACCTCCACCCTAACATTTTTTGCTCTTATCTCCTTCACAGACCACAATCAATTATCTGAAGGGGCCGAACTAACAAAGCAACTTTAAAATGCACAAGTTCAAACTCATAAGATTTAAACCAATGAAAAGAGTCAGGCTTGATCATTATGGTTTAACTGCTCTTTGTTATGACATGCTGTGCGTTTTAGCTGATGTGGTGTTGCGGCATTGTTTGTAGCTTAGTGCTGACTGGAACATACTGAAGTGGGGATGTAAGATGCAGATGTGCTATCTGGAGAGGGGTGCAAATATGTGCAAGGACAGAGTCAGCCTTCGTTATACTGATCACTTCTGATTTCTGCTCCTTTGTTACTCTTCCCTCGAGCTTACACCACTGTACAGTCCAGACAATCACGTAAACTACATCCGTATTTCCAGGGAACGGGGCTGAGTACACTGTACAAGATGCACCTGTGCTTTTCTTTCAGACAAACACCATCTGTGTGTGTGTGTGTGTGTCTGCTCTTCACTTGTGGATGGATACATCCCAGGCCTGTGTACCTGTTGCACATGTATCCGACACACGAGTGATTCTTAGGTAATGTGGCATCCATGGCTCCCATCCCATCAGATCCAGAGCTGCTCTGTTTGTCTGTGAAGGCTTGGCAGCAGAGGCAAAGGCAGACGCAAACACAGACGCTCACCAAACGCCAATACCAATATTCCAGCTGAAGTGTTTCTCATTTAGATACAGAATGTGGTGAGGAGAGTCCTGTGACTGGGCCTGTCGGAGGGCAAAAGAGATGTTTCAAGCTGCTGCACCACAGACTCAAAGATAAATGCCACTGTCCTGAAGTTCATTTCCATCATTTAGTCACAAAAGTTTCCACATCTGATGAGTCTTACTGAAAATGCATTAGCCTCCATTTTAAGTTGATCAGGTTTGGGTTTTCCAAACATGCTGGAACAGATGGTCAAAACATTATCTCATGGTTAAGCGGTGTCACAATGATACTCTCTGTCACTGAAGATGACCTTAGTTCTATGATGCTTTTTGGATGTAAGGCTCAGTTTAACATGCTATCTAGTGCAAAAATACCTATGGAGGCCTGCAATTCTCCTTTTTGCCACAGGAGGCTTGTTTGGTATGCAAGGCGAGCCCCTTGGGTTTGGCGATGGCTCGTCCAGCGGCAGCCTCTGAGGGGTGTGATAATTATCTGACGCGCTGAAACAGGTGGAGTGGAGTGGGGAGATCACAAAGCTGCAGGGTGCCTCCATTTAGCAGGGCTGGAACTGAATAGCAGGGCCGGGACACACACGTACGTGTGCGGTGCCGGGCCGTGCTGGATGATGTGGGTCTGTGTCCTCGAAGTGCCTGGAGCACATTCCATCAGGTGTGAAATTAGAGGACGAATAAAGATTGTACGAATGTGTTGAACAGATGGAGAAATGCGTGTGTGTGTGTGCGTGTCTGTTTGTGCATGTACCAGCAGGCATAAACATTCTAAATCAGTGTGCTGCATGAGGTGGTGGACATAGATCTGTGAGACACTGCAACCCCAAGACAATGGGGACATTCAGAGAAATCTGAATGTACGCCACTAGAACAGTGGACGGAAAACCTCAGTGATGCTACTGAAGCTTTTCTGGATCAACTCTCCTGTACTACATCAACAGCACACAGTTACGATACTGAAGCTTTTCTGGAGTGCTGCTGTATTTATATCCTGCAGTCATTAATCTCACTGCACTGTTGTTTTTTTATTGCAGCATCATCTAGGAGAAATGAGAGTTCTGTATTGTGTATAAGGGATATATGGAGGAAGTAAAACAGGCTTGGCCTGGCAATAGCAAAAGCGTGAGATGAAGGACCTTTGCTCCTGCCCCTGTCGAGATGACCGACACGCAGACGTCCTAATCCTTTATCCTCATGAGAGAAGGAGGTTGTGTTGGGGGAGTGTCCACAGATCTGACCAGGAGCAGTCAGACATCCAGCAGTCGACATGGTAACCGTAGGGGGCCATGATTTTGGCCAGGAGCTGGAGCATCCCAGCAAAAGCACTGTCTCAGTGTTGCAGTTTGGACCTGTCACACTGCGTCAGTAAATTACAGAGAGCAGATCACAGAGCGCCACTTTGCCAACATAAATGACAGCCAAGAAGCGCATGGTTGACCTCCTCGGTTCTGTAGCATTTACAAGGTGGATTTATCCCTTTTGTTGTCTTTCTTGGCATTTTGCCAAAAACTACGTAACCGCTCAGCAATCTCTCATATCCTGGACAACATAAGACTTGTTAATAGTGTTTTTTGTGTGTGTGCATGTATGTAAGTGTGTACACGTGCACATATATGTGTGTGTGTGTGTGTGTGTGTGTGTGTGTGTGTTGAAGAAGTGGAGATATGCAAGGTCTTACTCTGAGGTCCATCACCTACAAAGTCTTACAACTGCATGCAGGCACGCACACATGCAAAAACACACACACACAAACACACACAAACAAAGGCAGAGTCAGACTCATCTGTCCTAGTGATTTAGAACAACCACTTTTTTCGTTGTTGTTGTTGTGCAGAACAGCTGAAACTTTTCATCAGTACCAAGAGGGCAGAGAGAGAGAGAGTGTATGTGTGTTTCTTGCCAAAACTACCTTAACTCTCAGGAATCTTTTTGCCTTTTACCATGGCAGTGTAGGCTGAAGAGATTCAGAGTCCTTATTTATGACCCTAAATTATCAAGCGCACACATCACCCTGGCAGCCAGCACTCAGTTCTTTCTCTGGTGCAGACTTGCCTGGCATCACTCACTGGGGACTTCAGCATCCATTAGTATACAGTCCTCCCTTGTCCAGTAGCATCTGGATCAGGCAGGGTCTGATGCAGGTGACGGCCCGGAGCAGGTGATGATGCGGTGCAGGCTGGGGTTCGTTGCAGGTGATGTTGTAGTACAGGTGAGGGTGTGCAGTTGAGGGACTGGTACAGTTGAGGGTGAGGGTGCGATATTGGTGAGTGTGCAGTGTAGGATGGCACTGCATTAGGCACAGTATTAACCTCATAAGTGAAAGGCCAGGCTAACAGAGGCTGGTCAATCACGAACCCAGTTCCATTCTGAGCGATCCGCTAGCATTCCAGCTCACCACTGCAGCCACAACGAATCATGGAAAATCATGGGTTCTTCTTGGTATCGTCCCTACAGACAGCGGTATAAAATCCTGCTCCCTTCCTCTGAATCTGCCAGGGTTTATCAGGTCTGCCGACAGTAAGAGGAAACCCAGCTCAGTTTAACTAACCACTAATTCAGTCCAGTAGTTAATGTTGGTTGTCCACAGTGGGGAAACTTATACAGTCCCCATAAGGCCATGGTGCATGCCATATTCTTAGCTGGACTCCGATTCCTAGAAATGCCATATTAAAAGACAGTAGCTACTACCACATCACTGTCTGGGATGCTTCTAGGAAACCTATCCCCATACTGACATAAAAATATCCAATACACATTCAATCCTTCATGCAATGTCTTTACAGCTGGAAATATTACAGTTTGGATTTACATTCTTTCCAGTTGCTTAAATACCTATAGCAGGCCTATATCCACCACCATGTAGGGTTTGTTAACCATTATCTCTCTCCCAGGGTCACTGGGCATTTTTAGGCTTTGTCAATCCAACAGTGACCCTGATATGTTTAATGATTGACCAGAGTTACTGACATGACCAGAAGCGCAGCAATTAGCCTACATAATTTTTGAAGCCAGCGCGATACCTCAAGTATTACCATAGCTTTAGCAAGTATAAAACTAGCTTTAGCTAGTGTACACAAAGTTAGCCAGCATCTATGACCTCCCTGAAACATTGTCATTATAGCTAGCTGAACTACGCTAGTGTTAACAGAAGTAGGAAGCGAGCCAAATGTTAATGACGCCGAATTTGTTTTATTGTAATGTTATCAACTTTGCAAACACCAGTTCAGCAGTACCGCTTTTGGCTACATTTTATCAAGGTGATCGTAATGCGTTCCTGTGCTCCAGAGTTGCGTTACCTAATCCTAATCGTCGTCATCTCTTATGAGTCATGATGCTGCTGAGCCAGGCAGCCGGTCCGTCGTTAGCTTCTGCTTCCAGCCAGTTCTACACTCCTTCCACTCTTCTTCCTGGCTGTGCCCGCCAACACCACAATTGACTTCGAGTGACGAAGAAGGTGCTGCAGCACACGTCACATTCAGCCGTAAGTGAAGTAATTTTCTCCCTGTAATTTGTCCTCTCTTCTGTTTCATCTTATCCTTCTTTGCTCTGACGTTTTTTGCAGATGTGCTGTTTAATGCATCCGGCACTGAGCCCGAGTGGGGAGGTGTTTACGTGTGTGATTGGGCCAGTGGGTTTACCTGATTTATGGGCCGGTCAGGCAAACTAAAATGGCCAGATGGCTAGTCCAGCCATGGGCGTTTCTAAGGAAAAGACAAGTGAACATAGAAAGTCATGAAACCAGTAGAAGCCAGTAGAAGTGATCACATCAGTAGTTCACCTGAATATGATGCTGTTTCGAACAAGTCCTGATTGGAGTTTCAGATCTTATCAGCTGGCAGCATGATACCACCCAGAACACCATCTTCTATCCTGGCTGATCACCCTCCTTCTCCTATGGGGCTATTGGGGGGTTGGGTGGAGAAGGTGAGGGGCGTTGCCCTCCTTTGGCATTCCACAGCCCTGCTGCTCTACGGTGACTGTGTCAGAAAATCTACTCCTCTACTGCGGTCAGAAAATCCTCCCCGATTGGACCAATCAGAGGGTACATGCTTCCACCTCCACACTTTCCATTTGTGTGTTTATATGTGTCACAACAGTGAGGGATGGATGGAATCAAAGTTTTAAGAAAAGCCAGAATGGAAATGACCTATACAGAGGTCAGTCTCTGTGCTGAGAATCATTAAAACACACACAGACACAGATACATGCCCCCATCATTCTAATTCACATGCATGCGCACTGCGTAGCTGAGTTACTGGGCCATCACACACATCTAAATGTCACTGACAAATCCTAGCTCTGAGCGCACTCTGCAAGGCCATAATTCATCTTAAATAAACTGTCAGCATCAACATATCCTGCTGAGTGTCAAAGCACATGTGTTTAAGCTGCCTACCTCACCTTCTTCATTAGGTTACACTCTGGGTGGCTCAGCCAAACAAGCATAAATAGCCTGAATGTTTAATTAGTGAAGCAGTGGCCAAACAGGTGCAAAAAGTATCTGTAGCCACGGTTGCATTCATGTGCATAAACTAGCCTCTCATATGACACCAGGCGTGGCAAGTGATGTGGTGTATTTTAAGAGACCTAGCATTTTTACTGTGACACAGAGTGTTGTTTTTGTGTGTGTGTGTGTGTGTGTGTGTGTGAGTGAGTGAGTGAGGCGGCTTAGTTTTCAGAGCTCCCACTTGTGGGATGAAAACGATCCATCATCTCAGTGCCTCGCGATTAAACTCCATGACGGAGTCCGTAAAAGGCGAGCATTCGGAAAGCTGGTTGCTTTCCGATCTCACTGGTTCACCCTTCAGCCTTCTGAGGGCTCCTGAGGGCCAGTCTGTCAGGAGGAGGGCTTCTTCACTGCTGAAATATCCATCAGTAGTCAGTCCACGTTATTCAACAAAAGGCCTTCACCTTTCCCTGAGACTGAGTCACATTCTCAGGTGTGGTTCTGAACTGCAGGTATTGGACAGGCCAGTCCACAGGCACCAAACCGTAAGCAGTCTTTTCAGTGCCTAGTCCACTGTTTCCCAGTGCTGGTCCTGCAGAACTGCTGTGCACAGTTGGGGCATTTTGCCCCTGCTCTAACACCCACAGCTCAGACTGGGCGCGATGCCACCTCATTAGCTCGGACAGGTGTATATAAGACTACTTGGCATGGCCAAAATATGTATTGTTATGGGAAATCTCAGTCATCACAGAGACATATGGGGCACTGACAGGAAAGTCCTCACACACACTCTCTGCCTCTTTCACACTTTTCCTCCCAGTCTTGAGGTCCACAGGAACCTAGAGGTCCAAACAGTGAGTATGCACAGCACCAAAAACCATCAGGTTGAGCAGGGAACAGGCAGAGCAGGGAACAGGGCAATCAAATGGAAGCCAAACACAACGTCTCCCCATTATCAGCCAATCAGAACATAGTTCATTATTGTTATTATTATTCTTGCTGTAATGTAATTCATGCACTAAGCAAGGGGGTGCTGGGCAGAATGAGAGAGACAGAGAAACTTATTCAACATATTTTATTGCAACATATTTTATTTCTAGTGGGATAAATCCAGTTGATAGGCTGTGCAAGTGGAGGGTAATGCAGGCCTGGTAGTATTTATAGGTGTATGTCTGTCACAGGAGGCATCTGAACAGTGGTACCCTAAATGTAGTTGAAAGTTTACAGTATCCACTGCCCGAGATTCCACAGAGGTGCCAACAGAGCGGCGCTATTTTCAGGGGCATAGTGTGAGAGAGAGAGAGAGAGATACCAACATTTACTGGGAGTCATAGGCTCTAGGAGAGAGACAGAATGCCCATTGAAGAGTCAGAGTCATCGAATCATTCTCACTTACACAGACACACACATACACAAACACACACACTCACATGGCAAGGCTTCCATGCAAACATGCACATGCACATACACACTCACACACTGCAAGTCCCCACCATGCAAACATACAAACACACAAACACACACACACTGTCCTCGTAATGTTGAAAGCTTTTTCTCGTTAGGTGCTGGGGTGTGAGTGATGATATTGTAGGACATTAAAAGAAGCATGTGGAGTCACACTTCTTCCCTCTCTCAGTTCCAAACACACAAACCCAGTTTATTTTAGCCCAGAAACTCATGCTGGGCTGTTGATAGCCATAACAGGGAATAGTGTATCTCTGACTGTGCAAGATCATAAATGACAGTAAATATATACACCAGCCTGAGCTCAGAAAGGATGAGAGACAGAAAGAGACACAGAGAGAGAGAGATGACTGAAGCATCTGGAAGAGCAGAGTCTCCATTCACATGCAGTGAAGACAGGAGTCCCTAGCTTAATCTCTCAGTCTTTCCCAGCATTCCTGAAAGCTCCCCTGCATGCAGCATGTCTTTTTTCCCCATCTATTCCAAATCTTCTACTGTCTCCTTATGCAACCCAGAGCGCCATGACCAAACTGAGAGACTTATGTGACTGATGTCTCTGTCTCTGTTTTTTTTTCTGTCTGTCCCTCTCCATTCCCTAAGGAACTCATAGCTGTTCACCTGTCTGTCTTCTGGAGTGGATCAAAAACGGTGCCTCTCTTGGTGTACTGGAATAAAACCAACTACTTGATTTTTCTTTCTCTATTCTGGTACCGATTTGTTTCTTTATCTCACGTCTGGAATGGGCCAATGTAAGAACACATTTCTCTGCAATATACCTGTGTCTCTTATACAGGTCACTGGACATCTCAGGAAGTGGCCGGCTCTAGGTTTTGCCTAGATTTGCCTAGATTCTGCATTAAGGTTCCAGTCTCTCACTGGGTTCTGTAACAGGCCGATGTCTCTGTCTGACTCGGGTTTCTGGAGCGGGCCAATGTCTCTGACTCGAATTTCTGGAACAGGCCAACGTTTCTGACCCTCTCTGGGATCTGGAAAAGACTGATGTCTCTATCTAACTCTGGGTTCTGGAACAGCTCAGTGATGCTGGAACAGGTCAGTGCCTCTATCTCTCTCTGTATTCTGGAAAAGGCCAATAGCTCTGTCTTTATTCCGGCTCTGGAACAGGCTTAAAAGCTGCCTAAAATCTTTCTCTAGGCTCTGGAACTGGCCAAAGGCCAAGGATCCTCCATGGCTCCCCTCTGTGATACCTTAGTGTCACTGATTGGAGAAACAGACAGAGGGTTGCTATGGTAACAGACTGTTGTGTTTCGAAGGCCTGTGAGATGTGGCGTTTGTTTTGAGTGTAATGGGAGACTCTGTAGGTGTGCGTTTTTGCATGTGTGAGTATGTAACACAGGCTTTTCCAAGCTTCTCATTTCCTTTAGAAGTGACAGAAGTCGTAAACAGTGCTGAAACATAGCAAGTGCACTGGGCTGATTTTCACTTAGTCTTAAAACTAAAAATGAAATGCTAAAAGGAGAATCCTCAAAATAGGATGGCTGACACTCTGTGTTCTCTAGAGCTGATCTAGAGTGTTCCATGCCTAGTTCCCATTTGTTGCATTTCTAATGAATGTTGTTGATGACGACAGTTTGTCCTGTCGGGAGCGAGTTTCAAAAACTGAGCACAGACAAAATAGCTAGACAGAGCAACTGAAAACCGGTTAGGAAACATTTACTGTTAGGAAATGTTTTCTGTTTTAGCAGGTAAACTGTCTGCTCAAATGGCTCTCATCTGCTAAAACAGTCAGAACCGGTTACACCAAAACACCTACATGCAGCTGTCATCAAGGCCGATCTTTCAGCAAAGCAGTAGCCGTGTCCAGACCTGGATTAATCTCGTTCGTGGCCCTTAGGCTATGAAAACACTGGGCAGCCCCTTTAAAAGAAGATTTCTCATATAAAAACACATACATGCAATATAAAAACAATGACTGCATAATGAATAGGATGTTAGGAAGAGAGTCAAATGTAGGACATTTATTCTGGAAAGAAATGATTGAATTCCATTCATTCTTAAACAGGAAGTGATGATCACTAAAAATGACAGTTGCTCGACCACACCTGAAATACACGGTTCACTTACCGGGTTTTATATGTCATTTTATTCGTTCGAGCTTGTCCATCTTTCTGCACTTTCCATTTGCACGCCTCACTCTCAAATTTCTAAGTAGGTGCCAACATTTATTTTACCTGATGAAATGCTAAAATGAAAAACAACAGTAACCGTAAAACAGTAAAATAACAGATATTTTAGCACATTCTCTATTTTACAAAAAATGATCAAAGTAAATACCAAAGTTGATTCACACTTTTGTGTGTTATTTGCCCTCTCCTCTCATCAGATTGTACACTAGAGCCTGCTGTGTATAGCCTGGACATTTAATCCAGCCACATCTACAACATAACAGGTGTTAACTGGCATCACTGAAAACCAGTACAAACTCCCAGTCTGCTTTCCAGACCCTGTCATGAGACCCCCTAGTCTCATGTAATGTGTCCACATCTGGAGTTACTGTAGGGATTACAGCTAGTCTAGAGTCAGAACCACCAACGGCAATGTGTATCAGTCTTCATAAGTCTTCATCCAGTCCAGAACCAAAACCAAGTGGTAATATGTATCAGTCTTTGCAGAATCACTTTTTAGTTTAAGGCTAGTCTGGAACGAGATGGAAGAGTTACTTTAGAGGATTTAGCATCACTCCTAGCTTTCATTACAGTAAAATAATTAACTGCATTTGAAGTAATGAATCACATCAGAATTCTGTGATGTAAGCTAGCTTTTAGACTCACAGGTTAAGTCATCGCATTGATGTAACAAAGCCCACCAACTTTCCAGGTTGCCTCTGTGGACAGTGTGTCTTTGATTCGCGCCTTGACGTGGTGCTGATGTACGAGCTGTATTTGACACACATAATCCTGGTGAACAATCCAGTATGTGTGCTGAGTTTTGCAGGAAGAGAGTGATGAGAAGGAAAGTCCTCACTAAGTGGCTACTAACGACATGCTTAAGCTTTACTGTCTGAGACCTATCCGATACGCTGCTGGCTTCTCAGAACACACATTGGACACCCTGATCCAGGGGGGAAGGAGGGGGGGGGGGTTACCAGAGAGTCTAACAACAGAGTCTAACAGCTCTTCTAGTAAAAGTGAACATGTGCATATTATATTAAGAAAAATATCCTGTCAGCCATTTTCTAAAACACACACAAGCACACAACACACATCCAGGAACTTTACAGCAACCTGATGCAATACTCTTGACCACCTCAGCATAGGCACCTAGTTTCTAGTAATCAGCAAAGTTTCCCAGCATTACTGACCTCAGTTCTTCTAATATGTGTATCACATCCTGTAGAATCTATGTGTAAATTGATTCTGGCCATTTTAACACTGGGTAAAAGTCTGTTATGGACACCCATGAGTGACTGGTCTTGCGTGGTGTTTACAGATATTGTTTGGTTTGTTCATGTGAAGACAGGTGTGGTGATCATGGGTTCACCTCCCACACATACTGTCATACTGATAAATATGTATTTCAGTCTGGAAAAGACCGTTCACCAAATTCTGTAAATGTAAGCAGGTTGTGTGATTTGTCAGTGATGTCATTGTCATCCTCTGTTGTATGTCCAGGTAGATGAGAAGTCCCTTTGATGTGAGAAATCCATTTATTGTTCCATCCAGTGGTTGGTTTGTTAAGTTTTTTTTTTGTCATTTTCCGTCTGGTTGTTTTTGAACTTACACCAGGTGTTTTCTGGGTTTGCCTCATTGGTTGATGTTTGGAAATGTAAGCAATTTATTCCTGCTAGCTGCCATCTGCTATAATAGTTTATCATATACATTTGTGTAGCATTTCATTCTATTCCTTATTGTCATTTGCTTAAAAAAATCAGCACCATTTAGCAGCTCTTGATCTGACATCAGGACATGAATAGAAAGACAATCAACATAAACCATATGATCCTCAGTACATCACGTGCATCAGTCCTTCACTGTAACTACTTAAGCTTAAAGAGAGATGTATTTTGCACTATGGTACACTATGGCATTTAAGGCTGGGTTGACGTTTCTCGGCTTGTGTGCCCAGGTCCTGGGCCATTAATCCCACGTTCAGCTGGTGAGATTTTGGTGATATTTTAAGATCAAGGGAGTTCTGTGTTCTTGTGATTGAGTGTTTGCCAAACTATTCGGTTAATTTGATCTGGGAATAGCATACAGTGCTAAGCTGTCAGGACGAGTCTGGTCATTCTCCTTATAACATATGGATACATCTCCGGTTTTAGGCTAGGTATTTGGTTCATTTTTTGCAACTGTCATTGGTTAGGATTAGCGCTTAAATAGACATGCTTTTAAATGGGATTTTCTTCATGTACAGGGTGTTTATTCAGTAATTTTGAAAATCAGTAGTGTTTTTTGAACCATAGGGCCCAGGAAATAGTGCTGGATTTGTGTGGGTCCAGGAAATTATGTTGGAATTAGTGTGTCTGTATTGGACATTCCCATATTCATTTGCTGTCCCTTTTTTCAGGACAATGTGCTGTGTATTTGTTACGCAATGCTTTTGAGTGACAGCAGGCAATTTATTATCTATTACATTGAGACATAGAATTGACATAATTATGAAGTAACGTTTTGTTAAATATTGTCAAATACTTTTCAGCACAGCATCGTTCAGCCAATTCACAGATTTGCTGTCATGTTCTTCAGTGTTTTGTCATACCCAGGAGGCCTTGACATCAGTCAATCAATTAACGCAATCATTTAACGCAAAAAAATCCGGCCTACAAGTGAATGTGAAGTGACTACACATTAAAGCTACTGGTATATTACATTATTGACTCTAGTAATGAATACACATTTTATCAAGAACAATTCAGCTGAGGAATGTCTGTGAAGTGATAGCTGCATGTGGATAACACAAAGGGTTAAAGAAAGCATCTAGGCATCTAGGGTTTTGCGAACTCCAGCTAGCTGTCGCTAATAGTTTTAAGGGACTGTAATCAAAGGATAATTTTTGCAGAACAAAGGGCACCAAGTGCAGTGATCTTTTAAAGGAAGAGGCATTCAAACCAGGCTTTCTGAGCAGGGCTGTTTAGACAGAATGAGAAGGGCACTGAGGTGTTTAATCCTTGTGTTATTTCGACCAAAACATGTCACAGATATTTCATTAAGACCCCAAGCTCATGTGTTAAAGGGTTTATAATAGGTCCCCTTTAACTAGCGAGGATGCTGGTCTTAGATTTGGCAGCTAAATCTTGATGCTAATGATAGGATGAATTAGATGACCTAATTAGCCAACTGTTAATTGTACAATATTCAAAATAAAATGGCATGTGTATCTGTGAAGATAAGGAACACGTCTTTTTGTGTACCATGAGCTGTGGTGTATGAGCGCCTCCTTATGGCGATAGTGGGAACCACAGGCCCTTCATCCTGCAACTGTCCCTTGTGTGTGACTTTATTATGTTTGAGAGAAGTAATGAACTTGCACAAACATTACAGCGGGCCGGTTTAGCGCACAAGGATCGCTTTCATCTGCTGTCCCTCTGACTCTGAGGTCAGAACAGAAGCTCCCTCCTCCCTTCCCTTCACTGCGTCCACTCCCGGGGTTGCCAGCCGCTTCAGACAGAACACGGTGAGATCAGCGTCTGCAGAGGAAGAGCAGCAGTGAGACCAAAGCCAGACAGCAAGCAAGCGCATGCACGTCACAGTTCAGCTGCACTGGGCAGGCGTTACACAGAGAGTGCACCACGTCCCACACGTGATCGAGAGTCTGTGTAGATGAAACACCGAGGCCCTGTGTTATTTACTGTGAAAAAGAGAAGTGCCTGCACACACACATACACATACAGACACACATACACATACACACACATGCACATATAAACACACATTCACACACACATATATACACAAACATACAAAGAGAGGGAAATACAGCCAAGAAGAAACTGGATTCTCCCGTAAAACTCCATTCCTCTAATTACTTATACAATTACCACACTACCAAAACAGCTGCCTCATCACCTGTCTGGAGAGGGAGAGAGAAAAGCCTCTGGGTTTGTTTTGGACAGCCACTGGTTACGTTTCATTTAGCAGCGTCAATATTACACATGCTGAATGGTAACTCTACTTCATAGTTTCATTTGTTGAAAAACTGCAGTTATAGAAGCAGCCACAGTCTAAATGAACACAGAATCGAATGACACCAAACTTGTCTGGACATACTGGTCTGGGTATATTTATCTGGGCACACTCACCTGGACATTCTTGAGAGCATTGTTGTTTTTTTAATTCTTACTGGTAATTTGAACTGGTATTAATCAAATGAAATGAACAGCTCCATATGATCCGAGTGTTACTAAACATGGCGAAACATGAAAGACTAACTTTGGAAATATAAAGCCCATTTAAAAACTGAATATCGTCTCTTAGGCTACACTGACTGACTGAGTTTGTAAAAGGGATTACTCAGAGTTTGTAAAAGGTAACAAACCAAAACATGCAGTCAGGAAAAGGAAGAAAAGAGATTTTTTTTTAACACTGCCTTTTATTAATCAGACAATATTCACTCAAAAACAAATAAACTAATAAGAACTTGCAAACAAACAGTGACGTTCAAAATTGACAAATGTGGAAATATTGAGACAAACATTGAAAACACTGAAACACTAGACGCTCAGAGTATAATAAAGCATATTATTTTGTAGTAAGATTAAATAGCTCTATTCAGCCTTTAACAGCCCTATGTATTGACTAACAGTCCAGAATCCCCAAATCCTATACAGACTCTCTGCTTGCTTTTTTAAAGAATTAAAGCTTCAAGTAAAGACAGGTTTAAATCACTTCAGTATTTTTAATGAGGTCAGCTTTGTTTTGTTTAGTTCTTAAATCAAGTGCTTGTTTGTTTGGCTTTTTGTTTGTTTTAAATCAATTCAGTTTAACTGTTATTGCGGCCTTATTGGATAAAAGTGTTCAAAATGCTGAATATGAGAGTATTTCCATCAATCTAGTCATAAAACATTGACAGGAATCTAGAACCAGTTGTTACATCCTACAGCCTGAGAGCCTTACATCACTTCAGTGTTACCAGTAATGGCTAGAAAGTTATTTTTTCTGGGACGTGACTCAATTTCCCGTCGTTGCAGTCTGGAGATGCGTAGCCAGGTCAGCATTGCCGCTGGTTCTACCAGCCTGGTCCAAAATGATAACGGCACTTGTGAAGAGCTTCCTGAGGAACACAAACAGACTTTAGAAGAACAGCAACATCCTGCTTTAATGCCCAAAGATCTGAATGCCCTTTAAACATACAGAAAAGGATTCAGATTCAATTAACATTCAATTTAAATAAAATATTATCCATGAATTTCAATTCACTCATTTTAATTTCAGGAAACGTATGTATTATATACTGCAACAGAAATTAGGTATAAACGTTTCTAAAAGACACACACCTGTGTAGTTATGCAGAGGCAGGAAACTGCTGGCCCCAAACTGCTCAGGGGCGGCACACGTGAAGAGGCATCGCACATGAATTGCCATCAGCACACGGCCAAAGTGGTTGCATGTGGGGGTTATGAAAAATCTTAACAATTATGAAAAAATTATGAAAAATAATATTTAATTGGGCATGGGGTTGCAACGACTGGACACACAAACACACAACTTATAAACACAAAACACATGTTTGAATACAGATACATACATGCACAGACACAAGCACAGATACAGACATTCACGTACACACACACACACACACACACACACAAAGTTAGATGCCCAGATATGCTCAAATAGTAGTGTGTGTAATTGTATATA
>JAOYMR010000019.1:2318708-2334838 GCA_025802075.1 Tenebrosternarchus preto | reverse complement strand
ACACACACACACACACACACACACACAAAGTTAGATGCCCAGATATGCTCAAATAGTAGTGTGTGTAATTGTATATAATAGTATACAGAAGTGTATATAATAGTATATATAATGGATCTACATTTATAATATAGTGTTTAGAATTACAACTGAATATTATTTTTGTTTATCTACATTCATTCCGGCTACCACAGCAGGGAGACCTGGAGATGAGGGATACCAGCTACCACAGCAGGGAGACCTGGAGATGAGGGATACCAGCTACCACAGTAGGAAGACCTGGAGATGGGGGAGAAAAGGGACTCATTGGATTCCATCCATCTTCATTTAAAACTATAATTTTCACTTTTCTCTAACAACCACATTTATGAGTCTTGTGTATGTAGGTGTAAACCTAGGTTACTGACCCAGGACTGGTCCAGGTTTGGCCCAGGACTGGTCCAGGTCTGGCCTATTATCATCCTACCACAGCTTGCTGCGATGGAGAAGACTCCAAAGCCTTGTGTGGCCGAGAGGGTATTTCTGATCAAGACGAATATGTGGAGAGCATACAGGGCGCTCCAACTAGAAGGAAGTGGAGGAACGGGGTGGAGAAGGCCATGCTCATGCCTCACATCCTCAACACCAGTGATTATTCTGTGTTAAAATTATTTGCAAATATTGCGACTCAAGAAAGATCTAAACAGGGCTGTAAAATATAAAGATCTCTCACTGCGTTTATGTCCATTTGAAAAAAAAAGATTCCATTTAACAAAAAAGGAAATGTATTCTATGTATTTCAGAAGCTTTGGTCTAACTTTCTAAGTATTGTCTAAAATTCTGGAGACTGATTTATTCATAACTGTAGCACCATCTAGTGGAAAAAAGCAGCTAAACCTACACAATAGCAACAGAATTGCCCCAGGAAAAGCTGTCTGATCGAAACTGTACTTTACTACTGAACTGGCAATGACAGTTTTTCCATCTACATGTTGGACAATGACAACTAGCTCAACTCCACAACCCTGGAGTACAATGTTAATGACAGGTCTTCTATCCTCATGGTGGACATGGCAAATAAATCATGACCAAACTTTTAATGTTGGAATCATAATTCCTCTTCTTTGGGGAAAAGAAAACCCCAGTAATGTTGGGTTATGTGTTCAGGAGATCTACATGCTTGGATCGACCTATTTTGTGGAGAAATCCTGGCCTCTTCTTACTCACACAAAAAAAAGCCTTTAAGCCTTTCATGGTTCTTCTAAAACACCAGAGCAAAAAACGGAGTAAATCCTGGTGTTTTTAAACAGTTTGGTATCAAGGGCTTCTCATAGTAAATAAATGTTATTGTTCTTGCTGTGCTGATAGTCTTCCGTTATATTAGTACTTGTAGACTGTTTATCATCATCAGTATTTCTATATTGTTTAATTATTATCAAGTTCAAGATTATTTATATGATACATTTTACAATACATGTCACAAAGAGGTTATACAATTGTATGGGTCTAGTTCACTGTGGATGACAGCATCAACATCTCAGATTGCCAAAAAACTCTAAAATTGGGAGCCCTGGGCTTTACTCCTTTATATACTTTAATATACACTCTATATCCAAAAAACTAACCAAAAGCTTGAGTAAATAAGTCGATCTTTATCCTGGATTTAAAAATTGGGAGTGTGTCTACATCCTAGATTAGAACTGGTAGACCAAAGAACTTTATAAGAGAAGACTCTACGCCTGGCGGTAATCTTACTAACTCTGGGAAATAGGAAATATCCTTCATTTTGACAGTGGGATATAGTATGTAATGACTTTACTCATAAGCTGTGGGAACAAGCCATTTAGAGCTTTATATGTCAACAAGAGAATTTTAAAGTTTATCTGAAATTTAACTGAAAGCCACTGCAAAGCTGAAATAACAGGATTAATGCAGTTGAATTTTCTGGTCCTGGTTAGAAATCTGTCTGCTGCTTTCTATACAGGTTTTTTTAGAGCATACAATTAGAAGATCATTACAATAATCGAGTCTTGAGGAGGTAAACGTGTGGCCCAATTTTTCTGCATCTGTTGAGGAAATATGAGTCTCAATATAGCAATGTTACGTAAATGGAAAAGGGCAGTTTTAGTAACATTACATATGAGAGTGTCAAATAAAAGGTCAGAATCAATAACAACGCCTATGTTTTTAACAGCTGTTTTCAGAGTTAGTGAAAAACCATCAAGATTTAGTAGAACATTCTATGTGTCACTTCTTGTAGTCTTAGATCCAAGCAATTGCACCTCAGTCTTATTGGAATTCAGCAGAAGAAAGTTGGTTGCCATGCAGCTTTCTATGCCCATTACACAGTCCTCAGTTTTGTCATTGTATGGGTATTGTCAGAATTAGCAGATATGTATAACTGAGTATCGTCCACATAGCAATGGAAGTTAATACCATGTTTATACCATGCCTAATAGTAACATATATAATGAAAATAATATGGGACCCAGAACTGACCCTTGGGGGACACCATATTTTACTTTTGAGAGCAAATTGACAGTGATCTGTCAGATAAGATTGAAACCAGGAGAGTGCTTGTCCTCTAATGCCAGTGATTATTTTCAGCTCATCCAGTAAGATGTTGTCGTACACAGCACTACAATCTAAAAGAATACAAAACATATGAACCCTTTATCAGGGGACATTAAAAGATTTCTGCATTACCACAAGAGGCTCCAAGATTTGTTTTTCCAGGGGTAAGGAAATAGTAATTATCTACCATTGAGCAAAATTTAGTCAAGTCTAATTTGAGAAAACTGAGATGACAACTATAATAATCATTACAGATCAGATCTCCACCATAATTACCACTGTAGGTCTGATCACCACCACAATTAACACTATAGATCAGATTAGTTTTCCTCAAGCAATTTTTCCCACAGCAGCTTTTCCACTCTCTATTCCAACTCTAATTCAAATGAAACTTTGTAATAATTTTGTAAATGTAATAGCACCTATGCACTACTTGCAATGTCTTCATCCACTCCTATAAACTATGTAAAGATACCACAAGAACTGTGTTCTTCATTACACCACATCACATCTGCAATTTTCATATATGCAGGTTTTGTTTTTGGATTATGGAACACAGAAACATAATGGTGAACATTCTCCAGCCAAGCAAACCATTAAAAGCAGTGGACTGGAACCCTGCAATCCTTGGACAAGAAAATCTAGTAAATGTCAAGTACAGTGAAATGTCATGATAAGAAGGGCCTAATACCGCATCTGTTTAGATTTGTTTACTGTTCTGCAGAGTAAAAGCAGCTGGAAGCAATGTAAGCAATTTTCCTGATTTCCACTAGAATTTCCCAGCTACTGAAGGAGGCCTATTTCCAGCCAAACATCTCTCCAAAGCCAGTCCCTTATCCTGTGCTTTGATTTTTTTTTTTTTATTCCTGTACACATGCGAAATAAAAATGACAAACCAGGAAGATTTCCTTCTTGAATAACAGTTTCCTGATTTAATGCAATAGTGCCATGTTCAAAGTTTTTGCTGCTAAACCCAGAATCATTATTGCTCTGAACATCTGCTTTATATAATAACTGTTTAGCCAAAAAGTTTGTTTAAAAATATAGTTCAAAGATACATGAGTGATATGTGTTCACCTTACACTCTTATAATGCTTTGTGTATAGTGCTGTTGTGAAGTCTACTGTAAAATGACAGTTTTCTGAGCCTCTCCTTTATATTCCTTGCAAAGAAAGCAGACTGCTGGCCTTTTGTGCTGCTGTGCTAATGTGAGGCTTGAGCTGACTACATCTTGATGTGAGTATTTGTGTGTTAAAGGCTGTGTCTTGCTCAGTTTGATGAGACAGAATATTGTTTTATTGCAGTAAATTTTTGCAGTAACCTTATTTGCAGTAAACTTATTCTCGCTGAAATACGCCAGGGAGTGTCTCATAGTTAGGGAAAATCCAAACCACAAGGTTTGGAAAAAGCTGATGCTGTATTTCCCCAAATGTTTCCGAATATAATTTATGGGATGCTAATAAATCCTTAGCATATGTGTGTAACTACTGTGAAACAATGAAACAAGATTAGAGATTTGTAAATATTAAGTACTTTTGGTTCACATATTCAATAAATTATGTAAAAACATATTTATCTCGTACAATGGAAATGTTACCATGTTTTAAAAAGGTAAATATGCTATTGTGGGGAGCAGCATAAGATAATATGATTTACAAGTGGGACTAATATGACTGGGAATGTATAGAGTAATCAAAACTTGCTTTTCCCTTTTTTAGAATGTGCAACAGCTGGAATGAACTGAGTGGCTTATAATGCCACCTAGTGGCCACCTGAGGGAGCCCACGAGCCATGAACTAATCATGGCTCGTTAGCCTCATCTCCCTCAGGTGGGCCTCTCCTTTATAATTGCTTAAGAAAGGCCATTGTTTGTGAAACATTGGTGTTTGCAGTATGTGTCCTAAGCTTAATGGTATTTCCTAGTGGGTGGTCCAGTGAACCTGTCTTTTCTTCCTGCCTTCTGAAGGACATTTTCCCCTTGTATCTGTGTTCAGTTGTTTCTTCTGGGAAGAGTCTTTCCCCAGTCTTTCAATTGGTTGTCTTGGTTGTTTTGCAACCCTAGTTACTCTACAGCAGTAGTTAGTCTTGTTAGTTTCACACAGGTCTTTTAATCACCATGTACATATATATGCTGGTGGTGCCAAAATTTATTAATTCATTCATTGATTCATAGTGAGAAACAAAGTCTTATAAAAACTCCTTGGAATTATCTGATTTCTGTTCTTGCCTGCATGCCCTACATATTTCCCTGAGTTTATTTCAGTTTTCAAGCTTTACTTTCAGACCTCAAGCCATGTCAGGATCTATTGGTACTGTTTATGAACCCTGAGCGTTTAGGCACACATCACATTTTAAGTTGCATTTAAATTGTAACTGGATCTCTCCCAGGGTTTATTATTCAGTTTAACACATTCCATAGGTATAGCTCTACTGATTTTATATATATGTATATTTGGGGGGAAAAATAACTGTTCCTGCACCTGTGTCTTTGGATTGCTTAGTGCACCTCATTAACAGACAAATCATCAAGTGGAAAATCAAGAAAACTGGGACTTGTAAGAAGATAATGTGAGTATTTGACACCACGTTCCAGTGTAGTAATTGGGACAGAGACGGTCTGTTGTCTAGACAACCACCGCTCTGACACTTCGTAGTAGTTGTGGATGTTGCGGTAGCTGCTGTTCACAGAGGTCAGTGCTGTGGGGATAATAGAAGTCATAGAGTGCAATGAGGTGAGCATCTGTGTCATGATTGCACAGGATGCATTGGTATTGTTAGTTGCTGCCACTGAGTTATTTACAGAAATACAACTAATAACAGTACTGTGGCCATCACTTAATTCCCCACTTTAAGAGGCATCTCTAAAATTCCACCTGATTCTATGGAAATTCAGCATGTTCACAAATGTACCTTAAACTGAAGAATGCACAAAAGTCAATGTTGGATGATGGCACAGCTCAACAAATACGACATTCGTTATACTGGCACAACTCCTAAGTGTGGTGTTCAGGCAGTGTCTTATGTAAATACAGTACACTCGCACATTAGTTGATAAACTGCAAAGAGGAGCTAATAAGCACAACACACAGAAGCATCAGAAGAATGTTGAACATATTCAAGTGTGAGCAGAGTATTATAAATGTTTGTTATGCTAAACAAAGATTCAGAACTCCATTACACAAACAGTAAGCTCACACACACACACACACACACAAACAACCACTTTAGGGACAGTTACTGACTAACATACAGCTGTGTACACATATGTCATTCAGAGGTGCTGTAACACAGCTACGCCTGATCAATCTCTGCTCTACTTCCTCCCATGGAAAAGAAACTGGCTGTAGTCAAATGAACTGATCTGTGATTGGGATTTAGAAAGCAAAACAATTTCAGCAACCATCACATTCATGCATTTTTTTATGGCAAGAGCAAATGATTTTTCCAGTTTAAGTGGCAAACTCTTAAAAAAAAAACCTCCAGAGGTCAGATGAAGGCCTACTGTGCTCCAATACTTAGGCAGCACTCACAATGCAACAGTCAATGAAAATAAAAGAAAGAACTCAAAGGTTTACATGTATATTTGTAAATGGAGGAAGATATTTAATGTACAGGTGAGAAGGTAAAATTATGTATCTTTTACTGGCCCACAGGGGATATTTTTAATGATTTTCTAATACCATTTGCTGGCACTACACTGCCGGCTGTAGTTAGGACCCCAGAGCACCTTTCGGATTTATATATATATTTGTAATGGAACAGGATGAGTCACTCATAGTAATACAGTAAGAAGAGAGCTGGCTGGATTCATACCCTGGAGAGGAAACATGCAACTCTGATTTGCTTATGGGAAATCACTTACAGTGAGGGGAACTGGCTCCAACATCCTTGCTTAAAAGCTATTGAATAAAAATGGCACACCGACAAACAAGCAGCAGTTATTTTAAAATATCTGATTTATTTAAGCCTTAAATACTTGACATCCACTTGCAGGCACCTGGTAGACAGTGACAGGAGGCAAAGACAGGTGCACAACTAATGCCACCACATGAATAATGGCGGATTCAGTATAACCACCAGCTACGCAGGTATGAAGGAACGAACATGGCGTGTAGGAGGCAGCCATCTGGTCTTCGTGCTACTTGCAGTCTTGTGAGGCTGCCGGCCACATCACTTCCTGGTGTGGCTTTTATCCAGGAAGAGAGAGCCCAGTGCCTTAGCAGTGGAAATAAAGTCTTAATCTGAGTTATATAATCTGACGGAGGGGATTAGACAGTACCACTTAGGCAGCAAGGTCCAATCCTGTTAAGCAGAAATGTTCATATTAAGTATTAACAAATAAGCACAAAGATGAAAAAGATCTCCGTGATGGAGAAAAAGGCACACTGAAGGCTCCACCCTCGACTTCACCCGCCAACCTGGGCCGTCTCCCAGGTTTCATTTCTTCTTCTTGTCCTGCGTGGTGGTGAACCAGGTGTCCAGCAATTTCTTGCTGTAGTAGATCTGCCAGCCGTGCACCTGGACGGCCACAACCAGCAGCAGGTAGAGCACCGTGACGGCGGAGAAGCCGAAGATGAAGCGGTACGCCCGGCCATGTCGCCACAGTTGCTGTGCCACAGGGAACATCTCCAGACTGCCGTAGATGATCGGCCCCACACACAGGAGCCCCGAGCCAATCATGGACACCACCAGGTAGCCGATGTTGTTTCGGGGCAGCGCGGCGAAGCTGACGGCCGTAGGAAAGATGCTGAGCAGGTAGGGGTATTCCCACTGGTAGGGGCTGGCCACCGTACGGTGGCTCACCAGGTTCAGATCGCTAACCAGCACCTGTGCCGCCACCAGCATCCACACCACCACATGTGCCACGTTCAGCTTCCTTATCTCCGACTTCAGAGCCACGCTGCAGTGGAGGGAGAATAAAGGCAGTGTCAGTGTGGGCTACAACACGGTTTCTCTAATCCAGCGATTCTCTAATGATGATTAAAGACGCTAAATTCTGTGGTCCTTGGTTCTGTATGGCTGTATTTTTGCTAATGACTGCTGCAGCATTTTCCTGATGGGTCTGTGTTACAGAATGGAGATGAACGCTTATTTCCTTAAAGTTTCATAATCAAGGTGTTTTAACAAGCGTTTAGAAGAAAATGACCATGATGTGTCTTAAAGACAGGAATCCATTATGCTCACATGTACAAAAATACACGTACCTCATCTGATAATGAGAAGCCACACGTTCTCGATGCTGAAAATCACTCCCATCTGTTCCCGAAGCTCTCGGTCCAGCCCGTGAAGCCATGGCAACCCTGAAAAATCGTGGACCTTCTGTGGTTCAGTAAAGTACTACACTGTAGAACTTGGTTGGCTAATTTCCTTGCAGTAAATGCAAGCTTCCAGCAACTGCCAAATTTAAATCCGTGGAATGTTACCAAAAATAAATGCTACTTCTAAACGGTAATAAACTAGCTAGCTACATATTTTATAAATAGTGTTGGTTTATGCTGACGTTTCAACACTGGAGCTAAAACCTTCGGACGGGAAACTAGCAAGTTAGCTAGCTAGCTAACAAATTTACCTAGATCTACCACGCAATCACGCTAAAATACATGAAATGACGAAAAATAATACTGCAGTCTAAACGCTGAGGAAAATGAACAATCGCAGAAAAAACACGTACTTGACCAACGAACACCTGGAAAGTGAAGCAAGTAAAATGAAAAGAAAGTCGTCTTGTTCTTCGTGTCCTGTCTTTGCCGTTTGAGCGTAATATCGCCTCCTTTTGGCCTGGAAACATAATTGCCGATTTTATTTAATCGCGCCAAGAGAATTTAAGATTACGTGAGCATTCACTCCAACAACACTAAAAGGATCCAGAAAATATTCCTACAGTTTCACATGTAGAAACGCAGGTTGGGCTAAACTTGGAATTAACTAGCCAAAGTGAGACCACACAAAACTGCAATAACCTACAGCGAATTTTTGTATGTGGACAATAACGGAATAGCCATCTTTTGTGGGTAAAGTTGCAAATGTGTATACGTACACATCCAAATGTTAATCCAAATGTATATATAAATACACATACACTATTCCTATTCCTAAAAAAATCACAGAAAATGAAAAGTTATGATGGGGAAACTGTACACATAGCATCCCTCTTTCACCATTCTTTCCATTGTAAGTTTTTTTTTTAAGTTAAACTGGTGATCAAGTTGCAGATATAAAATTATATATTTTTTAAACAAAATGTTTACATTTTATTGTTACAGAATACTAAAATGATGCCACTGCGTGCACAGATCACAAATACATCTGTAATTTCAGTCAATTCCATTTTATTTGAAAAACAAAACTGACATTGTTCATGTACTGATTAAATGTTTAGCACCATTGTGAAAACTGGACAATAGTTTTTCTTTGTATGCCACATTTTTTTTTATAAATCACATATACAAATCCAAACACTCAGTAGTAAAACAAACAATAACAAAATAATAAATTACAGAGAAGAAAATGGCAAATCCTCTAGTCTAATTTTGCACAGGTATAACTGTGATTGCAAACAAACTGATGCTGTTTTTTTGGTATTTAAGTTTATCATGTTCACTTTTTGAAATGAACATTTTCTGCTTGCATATGTTGTAGATTATTTTAGGGACTCTTAACAGCAAAAACTAATTATATACACACATACTGTACATATTTCATATGTACTCCAGTTTGTATCAGTAAACAACTGATCTTGTTTCTACATTTTGTTTTATAAAGTAAAATGTTTATATACTGATTGAATCCGCAGTTATTGTAAAGTGATTTGATAACTAGAAAAGCAAAGTGTTACCATAAACAAACGGTACCATACATATTTTCTGGGACTGAGAAGTTAACTGGTAAAGAATACTGATTAGGTGATTGGTTAAAAACTGAATGCACTTCTGTTAACAGAGAATGTTTATATTTATGGATGTAGCCTATATTGCCCCAGTCTGGAACAGATAGTCTACTGGAAAAGGAGGAAATGTGTGGATGTCTATCATTCAAATGCTTAATGTATGAATTGTAGATATAGCCTGTAGATATTGCCTTTATTTAATTTAAGAATTGTAGCTATAGCCTGTAGATATCACCCTTTTCTCAAAATTCTGTATTTACTGTATACCTCCAATAGAATCACATCTTTTGAAATGTCAACATTAATCATTCATTATTTTAAAATTACCAGTGAACCACGACCTGACATCAAATGGTAAAGTCTATATCACTGAAATTCTGCATGTCTTATTCTCCCACCTGGATATCATAAAAGTGCACATAACACACATGCAGTTCATATATAAAAGTTGATGGCCTTTTCACCACTGACTCATGAGTCAAGAGCACTTTACATTGGATACAATAAATATCCAGAGAATGATGAGTGGACGTACTGACCAGCATAAAGTCCTGCAGCTTGGTCTGATGGTAACTGGATATGAACATTGTCTCCAGACTGTAAGGGCAGCACTGCACTCCCTGACGCCTGATCTAGGAAACCCTTTTTGTACTCATCATATGTGTACATTACTGGCTCATTGTTTTTGTGCAGAGCTATCCACACATTAGCTCCTTTGCAGTGGACATGGTACACAAAATAATAAATTCCAGGTATGCTGCAGGTGAAAAGGCCCGTTTGAGGGTTGTAATTCTGATTTCCATTGTACAAGATCTTGTTGAATATCACTGGGCTGCCAACAGGTGGAAATGGTGTTATTAACTGAGCAGTAAAAGCAGGCATTTCAAGACCATTTCTATCTGTAATATCTGCTCCATGTTTGCCTTTCTTGTAACCACCCAGTTTGGCCCCATCCAGAATTTGACCCATCTCGGGGCTAATCTGACCCACACCTGAAGGTGGTCCAGGTGGACCAGGAGGACCAGGATAGCCAGGTATTCCAGGTTTACCAGGAAGTCCTGCTGGTCCTGGCTTCCCTGGTGGCCCCATTGGACCTTGAAGTCCTGGTTTTCCTTCACCTGGGGGTCCTGGTTTTCCTGGTGGTCCATATTCCCCTTTCGGTCCTGGAAATCCTGGAGGACCAATTGGTCCACTTTGACCCATTAGTCCTGGAATTCCTACTGGACCTTGAGGACCTTTTTCCCCTGGTCGACCATTTTCACCTTTTAGTCCAGGCTTCCCAAGGGCACCAGGGAGACCAGGTAAACCTTTGTGTCCATTTTCACCCTGAGGGCCTATAGGCCCAGGAAGGCCTCTTGGTCCTGGCTGTCCACCTTCTCCTGGGTATCCTGGTTTTCCTAGAAGTCCTGGAGGTCCTGGTTCACCTCTTAGACCTACTGGTCCTTTTGGCCCAACTGCACCACCTTCTCCTCTTGGTCCAGGGAAACCAATACCTCCTGGGGGCCCCATGAGACCTGGTGGACCAGGAAGACCACCTGGTCCAGGTAGACCAATAATTCCAGGAAGACCACCATGACCCTTCTCACCTTTAGGGCCTGAAGGGCCAGGTAAACCATTATGTCCTTTGTCACCTTTTGGTCCAGGATAACCTGGCTTTCCAAATCCAGGTAAACCTGGACCCCCTGGAAAACCTGGAGGGCCTGGCTCTCCCTTTCCACCTGGAAGCCCAGGTTTCCCTGGCAAACCATCCAGACCTGGTTTGCCAATACCTGGTTGTCCTGATGGCCCAGGTTGCCCTTCTTCACCTGGAAGTCCTGTCAGCCCAGGCTCTCCAGGTGGTCCAACTTTACCAGGAGCTCCAGGGGCCCCAGGTAGGCCATTTTGTCCTGGCTTGCCGACTCCTGGGAATCCTGCTGGACCTGGTGGACCAGGAGGCCCAGCTGGTCCTTTAAGACCCGGTAATCCTGGAAGGCCAAACCCATTGTCACCTTTAGGTCCTGAAATCCCAGGTATTCCTGGAAGGCCCTTGTGTCCAGGTTCTCCACGAAACCCAGGCTGCCCAGGTAGCCCCTGAGCCCCTGGTTTTGCCAGACCTGGTAGACCAGGTGGTCCTGGAAGACCTGGAGGGCCTGGTAATCCTACTGGTCCTTCTCCACCAACTGGCCCCAATTCGCCCTTTGGGCCTGGCAAACCAACCCCTCCAGGTTTTCCTGGCAGTCCAGGCATACCAGGTTTTCCCATTCCAGGAAATCCTTGAGGTCCAGGTATGCCTGGTTTCCCAGGGGCCCCTGGAATGCCATGGCCTGGAAGTCCAGGGGGGCCTTGAGGTCCTGGAGGACCCATAGGACCTACCTCACCTGGGAGCCCTTTTTCACCTCTGGGAATATTTTCACCTGGACAGAAAAAGGTAGTATCTTAAGTAATACAGCTATTTATGGAAAAGCTATTGAGACTATATATAAACATATGGGCAAATACATTTAAAGGAAGAATACAAATCTGTTGAATTTTGCAGGGTCTATATCACATACATGATGAACATGACTAGTTTATATTATTGGTGATTTAAATTTACTGGGTGTTAATTACCTGAACTTATTTTATGTGTGAATGCAACTATGTCCATGATATGACAGTAGCAGCATGTGCATATTGCAGTATTAATAAACATTGTGTTGGTTATTAAGTATCTAATACTAGTCTATTCAAAATGTTTTTAATATTCTGTTGTGTATTATGCTGCTATAACTTATGGAAGAGTTTGCTCTTTTCAAGGTGCAGTTTAATCATGAAACAGTTTAACTTAAATAATGATGAACATTTAACCCCTGAATTTTTCATGTGTTTTTTCCAAGAATATATCTTGGGTAAATCATAATCATCAGTGATTCGTAGATAACATTTGTTTTCAAAGCAAGCACGTTTTCATAGCCGTTTCGTAATACAGTTACGAAGTTAGTTTTATAAAATTTGCATAAATAACATCAATCCCCTCAAGAAAATTAACGTGTTATAGCAGTCTGATGCATCTTATGTGACATGACGCTAACATCAGAAGACACACCTACAACATTGTTGATATTAAAAAGAGAGAAAAGCCCTTACAGCATTAAAGATGAAGTGTAAGCATTACTTCTTGCTTGGATTATAACTGATTATAACTTTTGACTGATTTTGTAAGTTATTGACTATTGCTGATCAAGACAAGAACACTGAGCACAAATACAGCCCCACTGTATCTGTGATTATTTTTCTAAATTAACATAAAAATGACTGGATTTCCAGACCTACACTAGTCATAAACCTTAATAAACCTCATAAATCTTAAAATGGCACTTAATGGTGAATTACCACTGCCATTACAGTGCAAGACTACACATAATCCATATCAAGGAAAACAACCCCTAAGTGACTTAGATATGAAACATACAGCTCATTTCCCTTATATCACACTTTTGATACTGATGAGTACAGGGCAGTTGCAGTGTCAATAGATAGAGTTGCTATTAGTCAGGCAGACTGGGGTCAATATGAGGATACAAAATTCCCTTATTTTGCCCAACTGCTTATATCCTAGGGGCACCATCTCTGTGTCTCAGTGAGACTAAATTGAGACTTTATCTCATGTGTCAAGATATGACTGGATTTCAGCCAACTGAAATTCCCTTTTTGCTTGACTTCAAGGGTCTGGCTGTAGTGAAGTCCAGAAACAAAGTACACAGACAAAAGAAATAATAAGCCTCTACATTCCAGAAATGTGACCTGATTTTGTTTCATACCTTTTCCCAGACTGAATTTGCCCTTTTGCAAAGGCAGTTGTGGCTGTTCTTTTCCATAGTATGGGAGCACGGGCATCTCATTTCCATAGGGCAGGTGAGGCATCTCCTTCCCTAGGTACTGCTGATGTGGTATTCCTTCCTTGCCCATGGGCATCTGAGGTAACTGTGGCAAGGGTTGATGTTGCTGGGGCAGTTGTTTGTGCCCATAGTGTGCCCCTGCTTGGGCATGAGAAAGCAGGCAAAGCTGCACCACCAGGGCAAAACCAGAGGCAGAGTGGAGAGGCATGACCATGTCCTGTAGAGAGAAGCAAAGGAAGGGCAATGACTCCTGCACTCTCCAGAAACACCATCACAGTGATACTTGAAGGATATGCACCAGCTAGGAAAGAAAAAAAAAGCTACTGTGACCCTTCACAAATATCTCTCATAAAACCGGAACACCACATAGTGAGACAATATATGCTAGACAGCTAGCAAAGACAGTACATACTGAAAGGATGTAAAGCTGACATTAGCCGGCACAATAGTCCAGAGAAGAAGAAGGTGAAATCTGATTAGGAAATGGGTGTTAAGGTTAGATGGCAGGTGCAGCAAATAAGGACAAATGAACAAATGTAAGGTTATTTATGAGTACAGAATAGTAAGATTTGGTGTTTTGCAAGAAAAAGGAAAGAGACAACATAAATCAAGAGAGTAGGAGGAGAGGGGTTGAGGGAACTTGAGCAAGAACTTAAGGTAAGGTAAGAAAGTAGTACAGGAAAGGAAGGAAGGAAGGAGGAGGGCATTAATGCACTGCAGTTATAGTTGAAGAGTAGGTTGGTGATCTTGAGGAGAGCACAATTCTTGAGGAAGAAGCTAGAGAGATGCATTTCTTTAGGGATCCACCTTGCTAGAAAGGAGACATTTGGAAGGCTAAATGTTGGAAAGAAGGAAAGAGAAAAGCATTTCTATACTGTGTATTCTGAGTAAAATAAAGTAAAAAAAACGTTTATTTTCGGTTTCGTAATGACACAAACAATAATTATAAGCGCTTACCAAACATCGACGACATCACGACAATATCTTGACAAAGACCGACAAAGACTGGGTGACACATACACGCTTTTATACACTCACCCTAACAAAACACAGGTGAAACGTATAACAACAACGAGAACAATCACACAGGCCACACCCACAACACACCCAGACGTTCATACGCACTTCACTAGACTGACAAGACAACCGAACACACCCCCACACAGACACGACCACACACATAAGAGACAGGGGAGGCGGCCAGGGTGGCCACCATGACAATTTTTATACCAAAACAGAAGGATGCTAAGGGTGTTGAGCAGTTTTGACCTATAAAAACCGCCTCATATTAAGTTGGTTATGGTTGGTATGTTTGCCACTGGTGGTTTATGAGGTTACAAAAAATGAAGTGGAGAAACTAGAGAAAATTATGAATAAGTCTTTAAGGAAATGACTAGAGGTTCTGTGTCGTCTAAGAGGTGTGGTATGAGAGATGGGTCCTGGAGCTCTGACAAGCTTAGTTGAGAATTTTAATCTTGCTAAGGCAAGTAATGTGTTTGTTAAGGTCTAAAACAAGGTGATAAAAGTGGTTTCACCAATCACAAAAGTTGGGAAAAGGTAGATCCTGTGATAGGCAGCACAGTTAACTAAGAGACCCAATTGGTCGCAGTTAACTAAGAGACCAATGGGGCAAGAGCAAAGGTAGTGGGCAGGGCTTGGGCCAGGTGATTCATGGAAAGTGAATTAACGCCACATCACAAGAGAGATGGTTACTAGTTTTATTTTGTGAGTAGAAAGAGAGAGTATGACATGCAATAGCAGCCTTGCAATGAAGGTTGGGACAACAGCTCTGTTGGAAGAGTTTAGTGGAACATCCCATGCTGAGAGTTGTGATTGATGAATGTGAGTCACAAACAAAAATTGCTTGGAGCAAATATTTGCTTGGAGCAACCTGTGTTGGACCAACACAATGGGTAAATATTAGGCACTTCATTCAGTGTTGGTTGATGTTGTACATAGAATCCATATGGACCTGGCAATGCTGAATAAACTTTAATGGTACCAGTGAGGCTGGATTTAGTTGCACTTTATGGTTTTGGAAGTGATCAGCTGAGGTTCAGTAAGTGGTAGGTCTGTGGTTGGACCTCAGTGTTGAGCCTTCCGGAGGTGTCATGGGCTTAATTCAATAGAACACAAACACGGTGAGGTTTCGCCCTGATGACCTCTGTGAAGAGCTTATGACAAAACTGGTTGTTAAAGATATTCAGTTTATTATGACTGAAGTGAGTGGAGTGGGCCCTCGTAATTCTTTAGCACAGGATATTTGACATCTTGTAAATATATAGTGTTGTGTGAGACAACGCACAACAGTTGATACTTTGTTTGATTCTTAGCTAAAGATCAGTCATAATCCCCACATCACCTTAATTCAATATTGATGATCTCACCTTGATCACATGAATTGATCTAAATCCTCAGAGAGAAACAAAGCAGTTCAATTATTAAATAATTCAATAATCCTACTGACTTACTTGAAATACATCTTGTACATACTGTGTGAAATCACCTAATGCAGGGCCAAAATAAGAGAGAGAAAATATTCTGCCTTCATCCCACAACAGAGCTACTCAATTAGGCAGACCACAATACCATTTTTTGAAACATTATCATGCAAGACATCAGTTCAACCATGATGCTCTAATAATAAAATGATTTTACTGAAGTTACTGAGGTTGTTGTTTAGCTGCCCTTCTGTTTAATAGTATTTCAACTGCCTGCAGCTGCTACATCAACTCACATGCAGCAGACATATGAGGCTGTGGTTACCTTGATGTGCCCCTCTATGTGGTTACCTTGATGTGACTATTTTAAATGCCAGCCTTCCTGGACTCTCT
>JAOYMR010000019.1:2303641-2314462 GCA_025802075.1 Tenebrosternarchus preto | reverse complement strand
TTTTTTTCACTTTTTTTAAAAAGATTTTTTTTTTGTTTATTTTTAACAAAATCTATATTATTAAAAACACCCCCCCCCCCCCCCCCACACACACACACACACACACACACACACACATACACAAAACCAATTTGTCAGACGTCAGTGTTCAGTAAAGAGGGCAATAGCGGATGCTTTGGGGCACATGTGACAGCGGTCTAATGGTAAAGATTTTTAAACAGTTCTTTTAACAGTATGTGCAAGTATTCTGAGAGAAAGATGAAACGACCCGTTATTTAACCGTAGTTTACCATACTGGCCTTCAGTATTCTAGAATTTGATTTACAACACATGCCTATGCCAATAGATGTTTTTAATCATACGCAGTATCTATCAGACTAGATAATTACATACCGAGCTGAATTGTCCGATTGTGTGTGTGAAATGGTGAAACCCCACCTGAGATTCATTCCATTGGCCATTATAATTTATTACTCCTCTCACACATTTGTTTTCGGAGATTCTTGTGCAATTCTACTTAATACTGACCACCTTTAGCCAAGACCTAGAGTTCTGGAAAAACAGGATTTGGGTGGAACCCCTGGCTAGACACTCTCTCTCTCTCTCTCTCTCTCTCTCTCTCTCTGTCTGTCTCTCTAAGAAGTCAGGGGGAGCGGTTCATACAACTGTCATGACTAAAAGGAAAAGAGGAAATGAAACCTTAAAAAAGCACTTCCATTCTGTGTTGAGCATTCTCGTCCTCTGACTGCGACAAAAACTCCTTTAAATGCTCACGTATAATCTATGGATTTTACAGGAAATGTCGCGTCTAATCACGCATCAGAGTTTACGGTGTGCGCTTCTGGCGGAGAGAGGTACTCATTAAACACACGAGGGCAAAAACGTTAAAAAAGGTCTAAAGGAAATTCGAACTGCGGTTCATAAGAGGCCGGTGTTTAAAAAGCAAAACAAGAACCAGCTTCCAAACCATTTGGACGTTTTTGACCTGCGAAGGTTTCCTTTCTCCGCTCCCAGCCTGTCAGACGCGCGCTGAAACGACATTCTCAATGAATTACTCGCGGGGCTTGTATCTGACGAATGCGACGTTAAACATACATATATGTTTCGATGTGGCACGGCAAAAGGTGGGGAAAATAAAAAGAGAAGGCAGAAAAAGCGAGAACTTCAGAGACAAGCGCGGAAATCCGCGCGTGCGCTCGCGTGCTCTTACAGCGGTCAACCACATCGACAAGACATGGACTTTGGGACAGCGTCTCAGCGCAGGCTCCGTGCTCTCGTCTCGCCTGACTGCGCCAAAACGTATAACCGCAGCGCTGAGGGCGTCCGGGCCCCCGACCGCAGCTCTGTTAACACCAGGCCGCCGCTTCTGCTGCCACGAGCTCTCCGCCTCGCTTCTGAGTCTGGTGACTGTTTCCAGATGTTCCCGCTTCCATTCGCGATAAACAAACGGCCTGAAAGAGCACATTAAACATTGACATTTATTATCAAATTATTGTTGTTGTTGTTGCAGTTCTTGTTGATATTAATTAAGTAATTTATGTCACAGCGGATGGGGAACATAAATCCCAGCTAATTCTGAAGAAGTTGGTAATAAAAGTTTGATCTGGCAAAATGTTACATCTGCACACCTGTCTTACAGACCACTATTAGCAGTAGCAAGAAGAAGAGGTATTAAAAAAGTGAAGCTCTGTGCAGTATTATTGCAACTGCATGGACAGACACTATAGAATTAAACCTACATTTGAGCCACTGTAAACCTACAAAGCACAGGTCTGAAAATTAGCTTGAAAGAGGATTTTTTTTTAAGTCTGAAAAGGATCTATTCAGAACTCTAGTTGGATTTGTAGAATTGCGGTTTAAAAGGTTGAAGTCACTCTTGATCAGTGATGCAAACCATGTTCGGAGTTCAACGTTTAATATATTTGAACAAAGGTTTTTAAAGTTAAACCACAGATTTTTTGCTTGCTTGTTTTCTGCAGGATCAGCTGTCATTTTCAGACTAAGGCTGAATATTAAATAGATGAGTCCTATCACATGGGCGCATGTAAAACACGCCCTCCATGGTGGTACCCTGAGGAGGCAATGCCCTGGTGCCCTCAGGGGGTGGCGCCTTGTGTGATGGTGATGGTGCTTTCATGCCAGTTGGGTCCTGTGTTCCTTCCCACACCATGAGAATAAACAGCAGTAAAACCCACTACGGACACACGCACAAACTGGCAACCCGGTTTCTCCCTCTCCATTTCTTAGCTGTGGCATATTTACTTAAATATAAATTTGTGTGTGTGTGTGTGTGTGTATTTGCATACTCAGAACTACAGATGTCAGTGAGACATGCGAGTGTATACGTGCATGTGTGTGACATGGATTAGTGTGTGTGTTGTTCTTGAGGATAGAGGAATGTAGAATCAGCTGATGGAACTGACAGTGATCCAACAGCATGGCTTGGGGCTGTAAAACGCATTCTCTCTCTCTCTCTCTCTCTCTCTCTGTCTCTCTCTCTCTCTCTCTCTCTCTCTCTCTCTGCCTCCATGCTCTCTGTCCCTGCCTCTCTCTCTCCTTTTCTGCTACTCTTCCTCTTTTTTCCCCAACTCCCTCTTTCGGTCTCTCGGTGTGAAGATGAGGTTACTTGCAGATGCTCATGCGCACACACATACAAACCCAAGTTTCACAATTATATTTTACAGCTTTTGAATTGTTATTATTTGGCTTAAAAATATTACAAAAGCCAATTAAAAGAAACCTGAACTATAGATTGCTTGGTGAATTCTTCCAGTATATACTCCAAGCTCTATTCAGGTCTGCCCTTGTTTTTTTAATTTGCCTTTGGTCCCCTCTCTGTGGTCTCATCATAGGCACAAGTTGAATACCTGTTAGGCAGAGGCCAAAGGGGTGAGTGTGTGTGTGTGTGTGTGTGTGTGTGCACAGGTGTGTATAAAACTTTCATTTGAATCTTTATTCTCTTGCTTGATGGAGAGCTGCCCCAAGCTGTCCTTTCTTCCTCTCTCTTTCTCCATCCTCTCTCTTTCTCCATCCTATCTATTTCTCACATTCCCAGCATTCTTTTATGCTGCAGTGCATTTCTACATTTGCTAATCCCCGTTTGGTCCTGACAGCTCGGACCAGCCTGACCTGGTAAGCAGCAGCGGACGGTTCCGTGAATTACATTCCTTACTAGGAGCTTAATACGATATTTAAAAAAGAACAAAGATTATGTGGCTTTTCAGTTTTTATTTAAAATCTAAGGCAGTGGGCTAGATCCCAGTGTAACTGAAGTTTACACTTCAGTGTGTTTGCGCAGTGCTAGAATTGCTAAGCACTTCTGAACTTGGACAGAGGCTGTAGAAACACAGGGGAGGTTTTGAAAAAGAGCCGAGCTGAAGCCCTTTTACAGATGCTACTGCATTTCAGGACATAACGGGCCGTTTGTGGTGTTTTAAATGACCCCGGAGCAGGTCGCACCTGAGACATGTGATGGGCGGGAAGCAGTTCCACCCCACCACGTCTACAGGTGCAGGTTGCCTAGGTGACGCCCTCCCATGACGGTGCCTGTGTGCGCCGACCTTCTTTACGGCAGATCTGCTGCAGTGTGCAAGGGTTCAGCGATACGCGGGGCCACAACCAGGAGAATAGACAAGGCTTGCAAATCATCTCCCATACCCGCCTTGAAAACACACGCAAGCATCCTTCCGTGTCGCCTGCCTTTCATCACATCGCTCCGGCAACTCCAAACAAGAACCATTACACAGTAACAACACCATTAGAACCTAAACAAAACAAACAAACAAACCGAAGATGGAGTTCCAGCATGATTCTAGAATGTCAAACATGACGGATGATGTCACAATGGAATTCAGGGACATTCCAGTGTCCCAGTCCAAATCTCACATTCAGCCAGAGGCTGTAAGCCCCCACACCCACCCGACCACTGTCCGGTTCTTTCCCCGCATCTCGGCCCTTGTTCTGTGACACGCCCTTGTGATTCCTGATCATTTCATGCTCTCGTGTAACTCTGTTCACAGCCTTAAACGCGTTCCAGAAGATTTAGAGAATTTCAAATTGAAAAGGATAACGTAATAATCACTTTTTTTTTTCCCTCCCTCAGCAGTGCACAGAGGTGGATCGATGACATTTTAAAAACTGAAGTTATACGGTCAGGAAGTCTACCAGTCTAAAGCACAAAATAAATCACAACCATTTTAAAAGGATCCTTCAGTTCATGATGAGGTGAAACACTTAAATCAGAACTAAAGCACTCTGTAGTGAGAGAGTCCGGCTTGATAAAGTCTTATATGCTTCTGATGGTACTTGTGGAATCTGAGGGGGAAAAAGTTGCACAGGTGTTTCCGGTAGAAAACAGTTAAACGGTTCGGTGAGTCAGAGAGAGACAGCACACTGGCTTAGAAATGCCAGCTATATATTATACACTGCCAAGTGTGCAGCCATGTTTTGAGGACTCATAACACATTCAAATAAATACCACAGACACTTACACTGTTGGTCATAATTCATTATATGTACTCATGTGTGACAGCACTGAATAGCTAGTCAAACCTCAAGATTTATAGTCTACGGCAGAAAAGTAAATCACAGAACTGATTGGGTGGACAAGAACGTAGTTTTTGAAGAATGGAGATTGACGCTACTAATATGAACATCATTCCTATCACAGTAACTTTGGTTCTCCTGCATCTGTACAATCACACAGGGAGAAGTACTGGATAGAGAGTGAGGACGAGAGAAAGGAAGACAAAGGGGGGAAGAAGTGGAGAGATAGACATGATAAGAGAGAGAAAGAAAGGATTACAAAAGAGAGACCGACATTGTGAATGAGGAAAATGTGAACAAATGGAGAAACAGGGAAAGTAAATGAGAGAGTGACCAAAAGAGAAGGAGGAAAAAAGAGGTGAGAGAGAGAGAGAGAGAGCTGGGGTTAACTATAGTAAAAACAGGAGAGGTAACGAAGGGGAATGGAGAGAAACAGAGGCACAGAGTACTGACTTGATTTGAGAGAGAGAGGAAAGTGAAAAGGGAGTATGTGCAGACTGAAAGAAATGGGGAAGGAGAAAGAGAGAGAGAGAGCGAGAGTGAAGGGAAATCGAGAGAGCCATTTTTCTGCATGCTGAACTATTCACCGCCACAAAGGAATGAATGTCAAATTCTCCGAAGCACTAAACACTTGGGAACAGGACACGTTCCCACACACCCTGAGAGATCGGAAAACACAGTACGTCACAGGGGATCAGACGAAAGCTCCTCAACAGACACGAGCTTCCATCAGAGTGCTCCTTATATCATACAACTATTAAGAAAAAAAAAATATCAGACTACAAATGGAGTAGACAAACAAAATTAACAATAAAAAAATATTGAGCTACTATAATGGCCATCTTATCTTATTTATACAGAAAAAAAGTTTTGTTGAAAATGTAGGGTTATTGTAAAGATCACATACATTTTAATTTGTTGGAACTAAATATTCCCTCTGAAAATAAACTGATCTACGTTCTTATACATTTGTTCTATTCTTTGCTTTTAAGTTGTTTTCTGTAATGAGACTGACCAAGTGGTTGAACAGCGTTCTTTTGAAGCCAACAACTGTATGCAGATAAACACACTGTGAGTGTGTCAGATGCTGGAGAAGCTGAGAAACCTGGGAGAGTTAGAGCGTCCAGCAGAAGCCCTATCATCCTGAGACCTGCTCTTTGCTTTCTACTGCCTCACCTTGCCTCTGGGGCAGGAGTTCATCACTGGAGCCCTGAATAGCACTCATGTATTTCATTCATCTAGCTAAACAGTTTTTCTCTACGATATTAATTGTTACATTGCTGTGTTACATAAACATAGTTTTTCTCTTCTAGAAAGTTCTAGAAAGTGTCTCCACAGGAGACATTCAAAGGATATCAAAGTCAATGCTACTAATTGGACATCGGAGCTTGATAATGCCGCAAAATAACAACAAATTCCATTATGAAGTCCAACAATACTGCCCGCGAATGTCATTCAAAGCACTCAGAACGTCTTTGACTTCTTGGTGCTGCGTCTTCACTTCACAACCTGTCCAAGAAGCCAAAGAGTCCATCCCCAAAACAGTGGAAACATCACATGCAGGAACACAACATGCTGCTGTCATTACTCACGTTTGCATGCATCAGGTGCTGTTAACCTCTCTCTCTCTCTCACTCTCTCTCTCTCCCCTCTCTCCCTCTATCTCTCTATCTCTCTGTGTTTTTGTCTTTCTCAGGGTAAGAGGACTGAAACTACTCAGCGGGTCAAAAAATTCAGGCAGCATGCTGGAGGCTTTTATGGGCAGGTGGGAGGGGCCTGGCTAGTTTACAGAGGAGGTGGGGAGAGAGAGAGAGAGAGAGAGAGAGAGAGAGAGAGAAGGCAGAGGTGAGATACAGAAGACAGAAAAGTAACAAATACCAGGACAGAAGCTAGAGAGAAAGAAGTTGGAAAAGAAAGGAACTGAGAGTGACAAGGGAAAAAGAGTTTAGAGGAGTAAAAAATGAGTAAGAGCCCAAACTTGAAACATAGAGAGAGAGAGATGGAGAAACTGGAAGAAATCAAGAGAAAGGAGGACTTGGCATCAAAACCCTCTGTTCCAGAAAGCTGTATCTAATAATAACAGTAAAAGGGCATAGAGTGCTTCCATTCTGAACCTTATTCCTACCTAACAGGCCTGGAAGAAACTCTGAGCAGTAGAAAGTATGTGAAACTGATACCAGCCACTGACATCAGTGACATGTATGTGAATCGTTTTTATGAATAACTGGAACTATTGGTATTCAGAGCCGAGGGAAGCTGGAAAGAGAGAGGCTATGTGAGAGAAAGAGAGTGTGTGTGTGTGTGTATGTGTGTGTGTGTGTGTACCATGGAGATCCCAGTTTAACAGCTGTTTCCTATTTGGGATGTTTGTAAAAACTGTTTTTGTTTTCTATTATTTTGCCACCCATGGTGTTGTACCCTGCACTGGGACATTGTTAATGGCCTGGACCATCCCCAACACCTATCAAACCTACTCCAACCCTAGCTGACGTTATACCCACCATTTCCACACCTCCTAATGCTCGTGATTATCTGCTACGGTTATCGGCAACGTTTCCTGATTATCTAATGCAACACCAACTCCTTCCAGCCACACACATTGTTGTCGTCTTCTACTGCATCACCTCCCATCTGTATCTCCTCCCAACATCAGCCACCAATCAGGGCTCATTAACATGCAACCATATTGTCACGTAATTTGGACCAGACACCAGGCTTTTAGCTCTGTGTTCCTGCCCCACAGCCTAACAGTCACATTACTAATCAAGAAAAAAAATCTTTATGACAGAAAAGACGTCTGTGAGTTCATTTTTGCACGCACAGATCGGAAGGTTTGTTACAATAGGTTTGTAAAAGTTGCTTTGATATTAACGCATCATTACCTGCCATTTTCTGTTTGATTTGAAGGCTTCAATCTAGAGTTGTTGGCAGGTAAAAGAGTCACACCAGCAGCCAGATGGAGACATTCTGTCTGCCATTTAATGAGAAACCATTTGTGGAGTGTGTGATGGTTTATGTGCTGAAAAAAAATCTAAACCTTTTCTACAACTGATATTTAATGCAATTTATTTATTGGAAAACCAAAAGATTACAATTTAACAAATACTTCCTTTTTTCCCTGTGTGGTATGAAAATGTGTAGTCAGGGACGTAAGCCACAGCAAGGACAGGAGGATTATTTATTTGCCTGATAACTAGGCCAGACTCAAAACACATGACTAAAACTTGCCTGTTCATTTTGTAACCACAACATTAAACTAGTTGAAAGTAAACATTCTCTCTGGAAAGCTACAGATTACATTACAGTACCTAGTGCTATCTTAATGATCCTCATACACCTAACTGTTAGGTTACATCGTTAAATACCAAAGGCATGAAATACACACCTGGTACTACCCATATATGATCATATTTGTGTTTTAATACACCCCAGAGTAAAATGTGAAATCCTGTACCGGAAATATTTATACACGATGGCGACTCTGTATGGCAGCTTGTGGAGTGTTCCTGATGAATGTGTGTGTTCTGCACACACACGCAGCGCAACGCTCAAGTACACTGTAACCATGTGTGAGGTCACGGAGAGCTCAAGTCAACAGGGTTGGCAAGTTCCAACAATTACAGTTACAATTCAGCCATTTAATTCTGCAGCCATTTCATTAAGTGGACACAACTAGGAAAAGGATCAAGAGTATTTAAACTAAAATGACTGCAGTTATGAAAAGTGCATAGTTGTCCAAAACTGCAAAGAGTTAAGGTAAATTTAAGGAAGCCTAGGGCTCCATGGTGGAGCAGATAATGATGATGATTTCAAATGTGTTCATTTTTCAGGATTCTGTTATGGCTTTCAACTGATGTGATGTCACTGGCTTACATCCTGGATCCTGCCTGTATCACCCTGCTGCTCTTCCACCTTTGCCCTCTCTGAGTAGGGAGCCCCCTGCTGCCTGCAGCCATCGGTGCAGCTGTTGAGATTGGCCGCACCGCAGGCACGTCCGCTCTCGGCCGTGAGAACGTTTCATAAAACGAAAACGGCCTCAAAAATTCAGACGCTGCCACTTTCCAAAACCTCCGCTCGGCAGTCCCTGATCACCCAGAATGCTCTTGGCTCTGCCAGAAACCAGTTCTGTCTAGCCACAGACTCGATGTATCCAACTCACTTCACCAGCAGTCGGAGTGGGGAGAAGGGAGGCCACGCCCATCACGCTGCCACCATCTCAGTTTCACGTACACTCACGGACGCGCAAGACGTTACGTGCAGTTACGGGAAATGAAAAAAAACAAATGCTCGGTTTGCTCCCTGGATCACAGGGGTACAAATAAACACTCAAACATTTGTGCAAACAGTCTGCGGAGCGGGAGTTCCAACACAGCCGGAATAACAGCATTTGTCCTGGAGCTGGTACAGAGCTGTGACATGGACGTTTAATTGATCGTTACTTTTTGGGTCAATTACTGTTGAAAACAAGTATGGTTTTCTTAAAAACGTAAATGGGTGCATACTAATAAAGACAATGAAAACATATCCACGGCATATTACAGAGTTACCATAGCGATAGTCAGCTCAGCATTCACTCTGATGAATCCATCCACAATCACCTTCAACTGACCTTAAAGTGAGACTACTTGCTGCTGAAAACAGTAGTGCAGTAGTACAGGTCTGTCCAGCTGGTTTCAAGGTCTGGGGTGCCATGTCCATCATGTATGTAATCTGTTCAGTATTGGGACAGAATAGGAGCAGGGGCTGACTGGGTCACTGCCTGAGTTTGGCAAGATATACAGACAGCCCTGAATGAATTAGCTGTACAGACAACAGCTGGACAAAGATATTCCATTTGTTTTCTTTTGTACATTTGTTTTTCATCTACTGAGCTGTTTGCATGAGATGACAGTGCCTCCTCCACGCTCCACCCACCCCCGCCCTGGCTTCAGGACTGCAGCAGTAGCCTCTGTGATCGATGGTCTCTGTGACCTTTCTGCACCCTTCTGAGTGAGATTATCGAATAGTTGACTGCAAAGCATGAAAGAATGACATCATCTCCTTCTGTGTGTGATGTAATTTGACATCTCCTTCTGTCTGTGATGTCATTTGTCTTTGCTCCTTAATTTTGGATCAGAACATGGAGAATTGTGTGGAGGGGCTGTAGGATGTACCAAAAAAGCTCATGCACTCTGGCAGGGATGATGGGGAAAGAGGAAAACAATGCCTTTTTAACAATGCCCCCCCCCCACTCCCCAACCTCTTACCAGCCAAACCTGACTTTGGGGGGGGGGGGGGGGTCGTCAGTGACATGCCAACTATTTCAGTGCTATGTTTTCAAACATGATTGTACTGCTATTAATTTCAGACCGGGATGTTGGAAAGAATGTGAGTTTTCTGTAATAATTACATCCCCTCCTCCCGAACTTGGATACCCCTCCGAAAAAGAACAATCTAGGATGCAAGACAGGCATCATACTGTGCTGTTGTCGTAAAATCCCGCCTCAGCTGACAAAAGAACAAAAGCCACTTTTTCTTCTGGTTCCTTTAAGGTGATCCAGCCAGCTGCACTAAAACCCTGTTTCCTGGTAGCACAGTAAGATGCTGGATTATGTCCTGTCTGAGGTTAAGTTTTGCAGAACACATTTAAGGGAGTGTTTCTGCTCGAAAAGGCTTCCTCACTCGTCAGCTTGTCACGCGTGTGGATGATGTCATTCAAATGGGACAAAAACACACTTTGTAGGTTTCTGAATGGAATGCATGATTTCAAGCTCGGTCAGAAAAATACATATGAAATACTTCAGCTGTAGTTAACTGTACATGTGTGTGTTTTTGTTCGTGGTTTTTTTTTTTTTTTTTAAGTTTTACAGCTTTCCTGTTTTTTAACCTGTTGGGTTTCACATCTGACAACTGGAGCAAGTAAATTTTTCAGCCTGTCATGTAGCACTGGATGCCTGATGCATGTCATAGAGCACAGCTCGACTGTGGTTCTGATCTAATGAATCAAGAATGTCGTGTATTAAAAATCATCTCGTGGACCCTGCTTGAATTGAAAGCCTCACTTACAAAAGGGAAAAGAGAAAGTCTCTGTTGTTCCACTAGGGGGCCTAATAGAGCAGTAAACTTGAGAATGTAAGCATTTCTCTTTCCAAAAGGATAATGTAGAAAATTTGTTGTGTTTTTTTTTTTTTTTTGGGGGGGGGGGGGGGGGGTGGTGTGGAAGGCCCACTGTTGTGGTTTTTTTGGAATGAAACCTTATTTTATTGTTTTATAATAAAACATTAATATAAATTTTGT
>JAOYMR010000019.1:2270538-2289031 GCA_025802075.1 Tenebrosternarchus preto | reverse complement strand
ATCCTAGAAGGGTAATGCAGTACAGAGTTGGTGCTGTGACTTTCCCCATAGCCAGAAAATTCATTTAAAAACTTCCCAGAAACTCTTGTGAAGATAGGACCATCGCCACAATGATTTTCCACTCATAGCCACTGCGATCTCATCAGAATTCCTGACCTTAAAAGGGCCTGGAACAGAACAATTTACCCAATGAGATATAGTGATGTACATCCTCTGTCACACATCTTACAGTCACAGGCCAGCATTTGGAATGTTTAGTCTGTTAGGAAATTTTATTCCACCGAGCAGAGCAGCTAGGGACCGTTCAAGGAGCCCAAACAATGCAAAAAGCACCATCCTCTTCAAAATAACGGGTACACAGAGAGACTCAACCGTCCTAGCTAGCTCTTCCAAATGAAATTCCTAGTTATAGTCACAAGCCCTGGATGAGTTGGAGGGGATGGTGGAGGTCATTCAGAGCGAGGGGGAGGAAGGGTCACGTGACGGATCACCCCATCAACACTGCCCCACGGGACAGAGATAGTGTGTGTACTCAGGCCATTTCTAAATGTTTAGTCTCGCGCGTTTTGCGCTACTATGTCTCCGTGGTGACAGTGCCAGATCAAACACTCACTCAGCAAACCTGCTCACGTGCACTCCACCAGAGCCCCGAGCTTCCTGGAGGCATTCCTCGTGAGGAAGCAATAACAAACGACCTCGGCTTCCATCGCCGCGCAACGGGCCGGGCTTAGAGACGGCTCCGGGATGCACCGTGCACGGGCATCTCACGGAGCAGAAACTCCCTTTCTAATGGGCTCGTGTCTTCCACTCACTCAGTACATCAAAGTAGTTTCAGGGGCGTGGTTAAGTGAAAGATCAAATTTACATAATTCCCATAATGCCCTACTCAAAAGTGCAGCCTAGAGATGTCCAAATGAAGCAACATTACCTGGGTCCTGTAGCAGGGAAACTAATAAAGGAACTATAAAAGACAAACCTTGCATCCAGCACTTAACAATGCCGACTCGATGCCAAAATAATCACACACTGGACATCAGACACATAAAAATGGAGTCAGATGCAATCTTGAATGCTGAATTAAACTCCTAACCAGAGACCTGATGTTATGGCTGATAAAGATATCTGGATATCTGTAGGTCTTTGTTACTCTTTTTAACCAATCTATTCCTTTAAGAATGGTATTAACAAAATGAATTGTTAATTATCCAAGCAATGAGAATGTTAAATAACAATTAATTTAGGTATTGGAACATTGTGTCTGATTTCACATCTCTTATACCTGAGGGGGGTTTTACACAAGGTAGACTTCAATCTTACTCACTGGAGCCAGGGCTCTGTGGCGAGACTTCTTGGTGTAACATTAATATTCCCACAAGTCCCAGCAGCTTTATGGAAAAAAAGTCTCACACTGCTTCAAAAGCAAACAATCCAGTGCCCTGCATGTTCAGAACGAAATGGGGAAAACACGACCAAAAACACAACCCCAATCAGCCTCCTCTACCCCCCCCGCACTTCAGTCTCCACCACCCGCACCCCTCCACCCATGTGTCACTCCTGCAGTGTTCAGAACAGTCCTAACATACTGGAGTTGAGCCGCTTCTGCTGCCAGTATTACTGTGCTTGCTTCGGCCGCAGGCACCCAGCCTGACATCGGATGACAGACAGCCTTCTTGACAACCGTCTCCAATACGTTCCTCCACACTCGCTCCGCTGGTCGTCTCCGTCTGGTCGTTTGCCTGCCGTTGTTTCATAAGTACTATCAGATGCCACACTGACCTCTAGTGGTAACAACTGGCAGAAGGGGCTGCACAAGCAACTGCGGTTTAGAATCCCATGGTAATTTCCGGCAAAGTCCTTGAACAATATAACAATAAAGGCACAAGCGTGCGAATGAATGTGGTTGAAATTATTTAAAGTTCTGAATAGGCTGAGGTTGAATTCTGATATAGGTTTGGTTTCACACTATGGCCTTCCTCCCTCTGTAGAATGTGACCTGTAGGAAATAGCTAATAAACACAAAACTCTGGCAACTGGGCCAATGTGGCTCGACCCAAAGGTCACCACCACCCCTTCCCAATGAGGACACGCCCCAAATCAACATTTCAACGGAAACCAGCCTCAGATCGGCGCTATGTTTTCCTGAGGTTCGAGCCAACGCTGACTGCTAACGGAAAACAGACGCTGATCTCCTCCACGGACGTGCACCACGTCTGCGCATCCGTCAGCGTAATAACAGCCTTTCAGAGCGATGTCACGCAGGGGTACGCGGGCAGCTCCACCCAGTCTCGCTCCGCCAGGCTTTCAGGGGGCTTTTACTGTCGCGGCAGAACAAGGACACACCACATCCGACACCGTCTTTCAGCGCTTTTCTCTTTCCCCTATCGTCCCATCAGAAAGATCCGCCAGCTTTAGTAACAAACAAAAAAGGACATTGTCCTCAGGTAGGAGAATGGAACCAAACTGCAGGTGGAGACGTACGACAAATCGCACAACACGTTTCCCCAAAATTTCTGGTGATTTGGCAGGGGTGCAGGAACATGCAGGGTACTTCTGGTTGAAGGCAGTAAACAATATTCCTTTCTCAGGCTCTGTGTAGATAGAGTCCATCTACATTACTCATACCAGCTGAAGACCGCAACTGGGTAACAACACATCAGCACGCAAACCTCGAAACGGATATTCACGTGTGGGGGAGGGAGTCACCCGGAGTGCACATTCATGAGGGAAAAGCCAGCTGAACTGAGATCAGGCTTAAAACTCATTTAGAGGGTAGCACTGTGGCGAGCAGACGATGTCCCGACACTAATAACACCAGGAGGGATTTGTGGGCCCTCCCCTAACAGACCTTTCAGCCTCGAATGTTCTAAACTCAAACAAGCTTTCAATCAGCTTCCTTTAGAGGATTCCACTAAAAAGAAGTCTGGCTCTTGTCTACATTAGATTACCTTGTTCACAAAGAAAAAAAAAAAAAGTTTTAAAATCACTTCCAAGGTCCACAAACCCCTGAAGCTTCCAGGCTGTAGGAGCTGAGAGAACGCCTCACAGGCCTTCCCTCTCCAGCCACAGTTCAGAAAGGAAGGCCAGGCCTTGTTCATGGAGAAGGAGCACATTCTCCCTTCTCCATCACCTCCACGCCTTCTGTAGTGTGTTCTGGACAAGGCCAGCGGAGAAGCATTCTTTCAGGTACCCGTTGCTGTGGAAGCCATACATCACGCCTCATCCATACGGCCAAGGTAACGAGCCCAGCAAGAACCACCAGTGCCTCCATTGGGCGGGGGGGGGGGGGGACGCGTTGAACACGCTGGGGCTGAAACAGCCCTTTCCGGCTTGCCGTCCAGCTGGCGTTGCTCACAAGTTCCTCCAAAATGCCCCAGGTGTGTTTGTGTTGCTGAGAACAGCTCTGCATTTCTAACGATAATGAACAGATGGAAAGTTTAGCACACAGTAAGTTTCTCTTATTATCAACAGCAGTGGAGGCAGGAGAGGAGAACAAACTTTGTTATATTGTATTAATACAAATGTTTTCCATATATAAAAATGTACACATTTTATAGACACACGAACATAAATATAAAGTAAGGGTGTCAACATGGTATTACACAGTGGTCTTCAAATTGCATTTGATTTTTTTTTTCAGGAATTTAATCCCCTCCTGACAGTTCCATCCGTTGAGCAGGTTCAGATGGTTGTTTAGTATGTTTATCTACGCTACTGCAGAGCAAGGAGAAGCCTGGAACCACAGCGCACAGCGAGCCAAGACACTTAACCGAAGCCATGCCCGTGTTCCAAACCGAGTGGCCTGCGAGTTACCGTGTGCCTTAAAAAAGCACCACGCTGTTCTTATTCAGCTCGACGCCCACGTGTGCGCTGCACGTTCTGGAATTCAGAGGAACTCGCACGCTTTCCTTTACGGACGGTTTCTCACGCCAGTAACGAAGACGGTCTGGTCACCAGATGTCCACTCTCGCAGAAAAAGCCGGAAAAGAAAAAGGTTTCCGAGATGGGTCGACAGAACTGTGCCCGAAACACGAATCAGACAGGGCTGCACGTGTGCCCAACGGCTCACGTTACTCGCAGAGGAACTGGCAGACCCCACGCCTGTCTGGCTGATCTGCCGGCTAGGATGCGTACGTGCCCAGCACCACGATCCGTGCTTATCCACGCAAGCTTCTGTAAATGTGCAACATGTACAAATAGATTTTATGTTGTTAATTGTACAAGATATATATGCAAATAGTGGCACCACCAAATGTTTAATTTATTTAAATGAGTCTTTATGAATATATGCGTACAGGCTGAAGTCTACATGGATTAAAAGCTCCATTCACACTATGTGGATGTGCAGCATCTCTCCTGACGCCACTGAGCAAGGACAAGTCTGGAAAACATTACTGTTGGGAACTTAAACCCAAATTTCTCAGTAATTTGAAAGTGTTACCCATTTCACGTGCAATCTTTCCAGATCTAGCAGAACTGTTGACTTAAGCTGGATCTACTCACCTAATAAAATCGCAGAGGACTTGATTATGTTCACTACCATCTCTCCCATCTCTGCCCCCCCCCCTCTTTAAGATTCTGGCATTGTTCGCTCCTTCGTCACGCCTCCACTGAAGTTTAACGGAGAGTACCAGATGATCTGTTTTAAAAACACTTTAAAATACCTCTGTTGTGCATTATCTATCAAACGGAGATGGAAGCAGAGGCTGAACAGCACTTGGACGTGCACACGCAGACCGAAGAAACCGCAGTCATCCACAGCAAGAATCTAGCTCAGCACACTGACAGACAGCAGGACTGAAACAGGCTCACTTCACACAAACATGCACAAACATACATGCACATGCACGCGCGCGCACGCACACACACACACTCCTCCACAGCAATCAATCCGTCAGGGTTCAGGTCCTCCGAGGCCCAAGTGGGGTGGAGGTGTCAGTGGTGACGTGGGCAGTTCAGTGCGGTCAGTGGCAGGACGATCATGACATTGGCGCTGCTCCAAGGCCTTGTTTACACATGTGCTGATTCAGAGCACCTACAGTCGCACACTGGAATGGGTTCGACCGCCGAACAACATTTTCTCACACCGAGACGAAAAACGGAGAGACGGAGCCAACACTAACCTCCACGCCGCGTGGGCCGGCGAAAACAGATGGAAGAAACAACGTCCCAAGTGCGGCATCAGTGATGAAACCACACAATAAATCCTCAGTGTTGAGAAAACAATACATTTAGCATAGACAGAAAAACATCTGAATATTATCGTCATACCAGTGCAAACTTTGAAAGGACATGTGGTGAAAAGTCCAAGAAATTTCTGTAAATTAATTTTGGATGCAAAACCTGATTCAGCCACAAGAGGGCAGTGAATGAACAGGGTTAGGCAGACAATGTCGCTCAGTTTCCACACATTTGGTATTCACAGACCCTAAGAGACAGCAATGGCTCTGGAAATATCACCATATATTACATAAATTTTACCAAAAAAAAATGCATGCTACTGACAAGCTAACCTATGATGAGGTGCGAAACTGACAATAAACACCTTGACGGTCATCTCCTCCTGGAGCAGGCCGTTTTCTGAGAGACCTGGTTTTTCATGGCGATCCTTTTCGAACGGCGAAGGGGTCCTGCATCACTCTCTGAAGGCTCTGGACAGAGCAGAGCTTTCCCAGGCTTGGCTCCCTTGTGGGCATTCCCTGGTCCTTGAGGTACTGTTGGGGATTCCTAAGAGAAAAAGGCAAAACTTACGGATTCCTCTATGGCTTTTGTGCATTGGCTAGTCTGGTTCTGTGAAGGATGCCTTGAACAGAGAGGTAGAAAGGATGAAAACAACAGCATGTCAGAATTTTATACTGCTTTTAAAGCCTTCTGGGCAACATCACCTTGACGGTGGTGATGTCCTTTGAGGATTTTTCCTTCATGGCTTTGTCCTTCAGGGCTTTTTCCTTTGGAGCTTTTTTCTCTGAGGCTTTTGGAATGGAGGCAGCAGCAGCAGGGGATTTAGCCGTTTTGGAAGCCTTTGGGGTTTTGTCCAGTGCTTGGGCAGTCTTTGAGGCCCCCTATCAAAGTAGATATCACAACCAAATACCCAGCAAACAGGACAGCCATATAGAAATGAGGATTATACAATAGTTCCACTGAAAATACTAAAGAAATTTTTATTTTTATTTATTTATTTTTTGCTAAACCAAAAAAAAATGCATTCATTCATGTTATTATTTGAAAGAAGAAAAAGAAACAGCAACATACTGCAAACAAAAACAACAACAACAAAAAAAAAGTGTTGACCTCGGTCTCTGCAGGCTGCAGATTTTGTTCTGTAAGTTCTTTCACTCCGTCCAGACACATCTGAGGAGGGAAATAAGCGATTCATGTATAGTTGTATGTGTCAGCATCGATGAAAAGCCGCACCTCACTTGCCTTTGTCCCCTTCCGTGTTTTCGCCTTTGGGTTCTTTTCCTTTTGGGCTTCTGCGGCGTCAGGAGTCCCTCGGCCTTTAATGGTTCTAGGAGCCCTGCAGGCTTTCTCCTGTGGTCGAGCTGTCAGCAAGGTTTTCTAGAGCACAGGAGTATTGTTTTAGTCAATTTTCTTATTGGCACAGTACATCTCTGAAACCAGAAATTATGTTGAGCGATTCTTCTATAAATCTGCTGTGTACACCCTTACAGATTTCTCTCTATGGGCTAATGTCCAGTATACAGAAGTACTTCACAAAAGATGACGTAGCAGCCTGGACTGTGTCTGGACTCCTTTCATAACCAGTATGAATAAATCCCCCATAAAGGGCAGCTTAAGTGGATGTTTTCAAAATCTCTCTGATTACAACTACTGCAAGCCACTGAAAGCAAAACCACGTTTAAAACCTCTAAAAATGTTTGCCATTCATGAGAAAAAACTGGGAACATTGATTATATTTTAATTTTTTGTTTGACTTTCAAATTATATCAAAACCAACACTGTGTGTGTGTGGTTTTAGCCCACAGCGAGATTTCTCCGTTCCCACTCAGCATCAATGGAATTCACAGATATCCTTCAGAGTAACAAACTCGCCACCACCAAATCTTCAAAGAAAGATGACTGGACAGACCTCATTCTCAGACAACTGGGACTTCAACTCTGTCAGGGACACTTTCAGGGCCTTTATGTTTTCCTGACCAGAAGAGAGAATAGTAGAATTTTACATTTTCTTAAATGTAATGTACATTTCCAGCTGTTCCAAACATGGTTCCAGTCGTCACCTTGACTCTGGTCGTTTTCCTTTGGAAGTTAGCCATCTCTTTCACGGTTTGCTCTTCCTCCTCTCTGAAAGAAAGCATACGAGATGCACTTTTTCAGAACAATGGTTTCTAGATGTTCAAGAAATACACAGACTGGCTTTAAAACTTGGTATCTGAGCTTGGTGGCAGGAAGCTCACCAGCTCCTCTCTGATGGAGCAGACTCGGCACTAATGCTAACCTTCTGTATAGCTACAAATCACATTTGCTAATTTTTTCCTTACTAGATTGGGTGATGTTTGAAAGTGTTTGAGGCCAATTCAGTAGAGAGGAGCCACATTCAGATGGCAGGATCATATGTACACCACCAATGTCTTGGCTGAACAGCTGCATTAGAAGTGGAAAGTTTGAACAGCCCCCCCCGTCGAACCCACATTCCTTCAAAGCTCTGAGCTGCGTCTTTCCAGAACTGGAGTGCGATTCTAATCCCTGTAAAAAATCTCATTGGTTACGGAGACTCCCAGGACAGGAAGACGCTGTGATACCTAAGTTCCAGGGCTGTGGCCAGTTCCCCCTGGAGACGTGTAACCTCGGCGACCTCATCGCGGATCGCCTGCTGCACGTCGGCCATCCGCAGCTGAGACAGGAGCTTTCCGTCACTCGGCCCAGTGTCGCCCTGCTCCTCACCTGCCTGGGACCGCGAGAGCACGTCTCGGCAGAGCCGAAGCAGCACCTCACAGGACAGAGTCTGCAACAACAGCACTGTTACATAGTCTAAGCGTTTGAGGAGCCACACATAGCCAAGAACTGAGACCGTTAACATTTCCTCTCTGTTTAAAGTAAGGATGACAGATGGATTCATTTATAGCAGTTTTATCTAAGAGTATATGGTTCATACATGCCTGCGGGTACCCAAATACAAAGAATACAGAAAAGGGAAGTGCCTTAAACGATGAGATGGCACTAAAGGAGCGCACGGGCAGGGATGGATGCGGGCGGCGATGCCATCTCACCTCTGAGAGCTCTCTCCGCAGCTTGTCCCGGGTGGCCTTGGACAACTCCAGCCGCTGAGTCTCGTCCTTCAGTGTTTTCTGCACATCACTCAGCTCTCGCTGGAAATAGAATTGGTCCGTAAGACCTTCCTGAAGCCCTGTGGGAACTACGGGGGACAGTTGCGAGTGGGGCCTCATGCTGATTGGTCGTTTAGCAGCGCTTTTACCATAGCCCACTCAAAATGAGACATTTATCCAGAAAAGGAATTATTTACCAAATGTGTGGGTATTTCCTTTAAAATGCTAATACACTACAAAAAAAAGTTTTGCAATGAATAAAACTAAATAGTTGTACCTAAAAATAAAGGTACAAATAAAGCTTAATTTAACTGGGGGGGGGGGGAATGCACCTCAAAAAAAGCTGGTTGCCCAACAATTTTCTGAAGGGAACAACCAAGAAGTGGTTGAGAACGTCTCCATGCCATAGCTCAGTGTCTGGACCAGTGCCGGTTACCTGCAACTGCTGAAACCGTTTCCTCCTCCCAGCCTGGTGCACAAACTCTAGATCCGCCTCTGTCCACTGGTATCCCCGCATGCCCTGGACTAAGGCCTCGGTATCCACGACATCCACTTCTGCTGGACACCCAAGAACATCAGCAGTGTAGTTACTCCATCAATGGAACATCACGCATCAACACCCGGGCACCAGCGTCGTCCGGGCCCGACATCATCCCAGACCCAATGCATCACCTAATTGTCTGAAAGCGGGGCAACATGAGGTGAAGACGGCTCAGAAGGTTGACCATATTTGAGATTACATATCACATTACACACTGCAGCAGTGAGCAGTTCAGTGTCTCCTGTGCTCTAAAATATCTGGTTCACCACATCACCTCAGTCCTTGCACAAGCTTTGCTAGCAGAAAAACAAAACAAAAAAATACTAGACTGTTCAGTACTGCAGTACCGTGACTGAGGACTCATGACCACAGCAAAAACACAGAAGTGTTTTTTCCTTCTCAGAGCTCCAATTTACATGCATATACATTTGTGTGCAAGCATACACCAAGTGTGTAAAAAGGACCTGTGGATGACATGGTGGTGGACCTGTGGGACGACTTCCTTTCTTCCTTCACAGATGGAAACAGCACTTCGTTGCTGCAAGCCACGCCCTCCATCACCGACTTACAGGAGAAAACAAATGAAAGGAACACTTTATGCATGTGTCCTTAACAGATTTAGGAACAAGTCCACAGGCATTTAAAGTTCATGCATGTCTCCAGTACATTCGCAGTCTGCAGCATTCATGAGCACCAATTAATTCCACATTTTACATTATTGGCAACAGGTAACGAAGATGAATCAGAAATAAGATGACATTTTGAAATTCAAGCCATGTTGTGTTTTTTGGATACTACTTTAGGATGAAGCATGGTCTTAAACGCTCAATATCGCCCTTCTAAAATTTCATTGCGTGATTTTGTTTAAAGTCTCAGATTGCTGAGACAATTTGAAAAATCTTTGCTGATTTTTGCTACAAAAAAAGCTAATTTCGTGCGGTTTAATACATCTGCTCGTGAGAGGAATTAAGAAACTTCCATGTCACCCGTTAAGGTATCTGACTGATGTATTGGACCTACCTCGGCATCATATTCGTCCTTGACAGAAGGTTTCGCAGTTGTGTTACTTTGCTCTGACTTGTAATTTATCGGTATGTTCAGATTCTTCGATGGTGGCGTTCGCTGTAGTTGCCGTCCGACCGGAATGATGTTTAAGGGTTTATTCTTTAATTGTGGCAAAACTGGTAAACTGGACGACTCCATAACAATCACCACCTGTTGCCCTCTACGCTTTGAAGTCCTGTCGCCGGTTTGAGTGTTTCAGATTTAAACGTTGTGGTGTTATTATAGCGCGAGGCACGACGGTTACATGCATGAGCGTCACGTTTAGGCGTACAGCAAGTTACGCTCAAACGAACCGCAAGTTTTACATGGAGGGTAGGCAAACGGACTAAATAATCCTAAATAATCTCAAGTGTCGACAAAGAAGCTCGTATGAAAACCTTTTTATAACTTAACCGAAAGACCAGTACAGTGATTCTCAGTAAAACCAACCCTGATAAATAACATATCATTATAAAATATAACATGAATAATTTGTATTAATTTTGCGTAGGTCATATTAACATTTCGCATTTATGTCACGTCATCAGTTGATGGACACACAAAATTTGAAGTTTCAGATACGTATTTTTATTGCTGTAATTGAAACTAAGAAACGACAAAGCAGACAAAAGACATTTTTTGAGGGAACAAACAATAACTATACTGGAAAAAATGACTTCTGTTATAGTAGTCGTGGAGTATTTTTAGAATTTCTTTTACTTCACTGTAGTATATGACTTCTTCCACTAGATGGCACTCACCTCCATAATATCCTCTGAGTTGATGGCAGTCATAGTCTGATATCTGAGATGATAGCAGTTAGTATCTGATATCTGAGATGATAGCAGTTATGGTCTGCAGACGAATGGTGTATCCTCTGCACTGGATTGATAGTTCCTGTCTGGTGGTACCATTATTAAAGACATGGGGGAGGGGGGGGTCATGTGTATCTTTCAATGCTGAAGGAGGTGCATCAGGAAATGGTGGCTCCAAAATATCATCCAATCAGTTCCTGATGCAGTATCATCAACATGAGACAAGCTCGCAGCGAAACCCAGAGGGCTGGCAGACTGGACTGAACAAACTATTACTGAGGCAGCAGCAAGGTAAGACAGCCTCGATACAAAGTATCAAGAGACGGTGACATATTACTGTAGAGTGCCCACCTAGCACAGATTAAACCAGAGTGGGAGATGGGCAGAGGGGTGGGGCCAGGTGCAAGTAACAGACATGTGAATGAATTCATGAATGAATTAATTCATTTTTCTTTAAATAGATCAAAACATCAAACAACAAACAAAAAAAAATTATAAGCGGGATTGCAATGAAAATTTTACTGAGTAAAAAAAATTAATAATAAAAAACACAGTTCAGACAGATGCTGACCCAACAGCACAGAAAGGCAAAGACAGAGACACGCCCCCCCCATCCCATCACAGCATCCTCTCTGCTGAAGCATGCAGAGTGTGAGTGTGGTGGGCGGAGACACTGCACTTGGCGCAATCCCAGCAGCACCTGTGAGAAGTGCCCATGCACTCACAGTTGCCAGCTGAGATTATGCCAACGCTCAGCCTCGCAGTACCGGCCTTAACCACCGGGGGGAGTGACGATTTTGCCTTATTTAGCACAGCCTCCTGGTGAAGTGGAGTTAGCCCTGGTGAGAGTGCCAGGGAATGGGAGATTTCGGTGAAGGTGCTGTTAGGGGATCTTGGGCGAGAAAGAAAGACCGACTGCTCAACCCCTACAGGTGAATGTGAGCCGCTGTAACGCGTCACAGTTGCCTGCAGAGATTAGGCAGGCAGTCCTGGGCGGGTCCAGACATGTGCTGACATCACTGCTCTGCCGCGGAGCTCTGATGAAGCCCAGGACACTGCTAAGGTGCCAGACTGTAGAGTTAAAAAAGCAACGAGCACTTTGGGTTTGTGTGTGTGTGTGTGTGTGTGTGTGTGTGTGTGTGTGAAAGAGAGAGAGAGAGAGAGAGTGTGTGTGTTTGAGCGAGTGAGTGGGTGGGTGAGTGAGTGAGTGAGTGAGAGAGTGGGTGGGAGGGTGGGTGTGAGGAAAAAAAATGTGTGTAAATGTGTTAAGTGAATATTTTGGTTTGCATTTAGTTGATGTGTGTTTGTGCGTGTAAGAGAGAGAGAGTGTCCATGTCATTTCAACCAACCAGCAGTGTCCAATCTGGCTTGTGCATGTGTGTGTCTGTATGTGTGTGACCACAGAACAATGTCATGTTATTAGTTCAGTTTATGGTTGAATTGTAGTGAACAATGTGTGTGTGTGTATTAAAGGGAGAGAGAGAGAGAGAGAGAGAGAGAGAGCGAGAGAGAGAGCGAGAGAGATAACCAAATAACAAGTGGAGTGTGCCATAAACAAGGCCAGCTCTAATCTGGTCACCCCAGTAATGAGCGTGTATGAGGTGCTTTAGAATCACCCAGCTGCTGAGCTATAGGGCGTCTCCCCGAGGCATCTGGCGTGTGTCCCCCTCCCTCCGATCCTTCCAAAGTATGAACGCGCACACACACACACACACACTCAGCCAGACTCTGATCCTCCACCCACCAGTTGCCATGGCAAACACAGAAGAACTCGTGGTTGTATTGTCCAAGTGTCCGCTGCGATTGTTCCTCCTCTGTGTTCCCAGTACTCCACTCACCTCCGGACACAGCTACACACCCAGCCGAGAAGGGGGGGGGGGGGGGGGTAAGTGCAACAGAAATAACAGAAAGATATGTGAGAGGAAAAGTGGAAGAGGAAGAGACAGAGAAGTATCAGAATGAAAGAGGAAGAGAGAAGAAAACAAAGGGTTTGTCATGCTAAACTATGACGGTGCAAAGGGCTGGCAAGATCTTCTAGAACCTATCAAAGAAATTCCAACGAGCAGAAAAATCACAAATCACAAATGTACAAACAACAGTAACCACGACAACATTAACATACAAAATTGAATGAAACACACAAGTGTTTTTAAATCCCAAATAGAATAATTGAATATATCTCCTGCTTTTTTTTATATACTGAAGTTTTATTAGCCTGTGTCAGAAATTCTTTGGTAAATATAAGTTCTGGGGCAGATCTGTGTGGTTAAAGCAAACAACTTTTAATACCCCCCCCCCCCCGCCCCAATTCTCACCCCCAAAAAATCTTTCAGCCTCAAAGACAAGGAAATAAGAGAAACGCAATGGAAATTAACCAGTAAGCTTTCATCAATTTCACCAGTCATTTCACTACATTTAATTGAATAACTGAAATCCAGTGCTGACGTTTACAAGATAATTATATAAAAACACAATCGAATGTTTTTTTACAGTAAATTTAAGACCCTCTGCTGTTTGATTTACAATTTTTCAGGACGAAATAATTAGACATGGATTTTTTATGATGAATAAATTATATCAACTGTTTACTTATTTTTTATTCATAATATTTTTATACTCATTTTCTAATACAATATATATAAAATGCAATCATTAAAGTTTTCCTTTTGTGTATGTGATGTACTAAAATTATACAAGCATTCTTGACTTTTAAAAGTAAGTTTAAAAAAAACATTCTCAGAACAGCTTTACAACTGAATGTAAAATTTTGATCAATTTAAAAGGAAATCCAGCAATATAATAACATAGTTTTTTTTGTTTAAACCATTATCCACTAATACTGTGTGAATGTAAAGACCTAAATGTTTCAAATTAACATAATATATTTTCTCATCAGTACATGGCATAAGCTTTTGTGATAACTGTTGTGTAATTTTATAATCAACATAGTTCAAATAAAAAGTATGCTTTGCACTGAAGAAATTCCACAAAGCTTTTCATGGCTCAAGGCTACATATTTAGGGTACACACACACACACACACACACACACACACACACACACCAGCTTCCCTCCCTCTTCTATTATTTTCCATGCTATTCCTCTCACCGGTGTTCTTGTACTTGGAAAACAGGAGGTGGCTGGTCGGTTGGTGTGGGTGCTGGGAGCGTCCGCCTTTCTGAGCACAGCCATGAGGGCCATGTGAGGGTTTAGGAAGGCGACGCCCCCGGGTAGCTGTGTGGGTGGAGGGCGGGGCCATTGTTAAAGCTAAGCCAGAAGGGCCATATCAGCAAGGTATTCTGGAAGAGTGGGAGGAGTTGTGTGATGGGGGGAGGGGGGGACTTTTCCAAACAGCCCTTTCCTTGACAGGCCACGCCCCCGGACTTCGGCAGCCACCCCGTGGACTTAAACGGAGCTGACACTCCTCTTTGTGGGGACACTGAAGTTGTGGATGCTTTCTCACCGGGGAGGCGGCAGGCGAGACAATGGGAACTGTGGAATGGCTTCATCCTTGATGGCTTCTGTACTGGACCCCCTCCCTGTTGGCACATTGTCTGAGAAACAACAAGCCTCCTAACCCAGTCAAGAGGAGAACTACTAACCACCTTCCCTCAACTGCCCACAAGTTTTGAGTTTCTTTGTAATCTGACTAATAGTCAATCAGTGGACAATCACACACACACACACACAAACGGACACCACTTACATCATAGTCACGTCAGTTTTATCTATTTTGCGAGTGAAAAATGTGCCGTCCCTTCAGACTCACCACAAGACCACAGATGGTTTTCAGGAATCCTCATAATGTCACCATAATGTTAAGAACATTGTATTTGAGTTCAACTGGTATTCTTGAAATATTAATTTGAATAATTCCGTAGCTTTGGGGGAAATTAATTCTATATTAGTGTAAGAATATGCATCTGTTCCGATTCAGCCATTTTCTCTGAGTCTGATCAGATAACAGGATAACATTTCATGAACTTGGCCCATAGTAACTTAAAAGGAAAGAACAGCCTGTGCTAATGCATGTGAGCATATGGAGAGATCACATGGAGAGGTATAAAGCATCACCAAGATGGCGGACGCTAATGTACAGCCTGCTGATGTGGTGGTCTTTGAATGTCCTGTTCTTTTATTAGTCCCAGGCCAAACAACCAGGGTTTCTGCTGGTCAGCCAACCGCAAATCGTCCTGACGCGGACTGGCCGAGCAAACACGCAGAGATTCAGCAAATCAGTCCGCACAAGGAAGCGGGAAAGACACGGCGAGGACGTGGACGGAGCCGCACGTGTGATGGTCAGCACACGTGACCTTCCAGCTCGGGGCCAATGCAGCTGGCACCAGTGGCCTCTCATAGCTAAAGCTGCGAATACACACACACACACACACACCAGCAGCAGCTTCCCATGGCTAAATCTGCACACACACACACAAGTGGGAGCACATTCATGGCCCCAATGTGTCGTGAGGACATCATTTTTGAGGACCTGGGGATCATCTTGACACGCCTCCTGCTCCAGACCCTCCCTGTCGATCGGCCGCCCTCCCAGGCCAAAAGCCCGCCTGGTCACTTCAACAGCAGGCCCAGTAGCCAGCCTTCGTCCAGACAGCTGAAAAATTATGGCTTTCACTGAGAGAGAACGACAGAAAGGGTATAAGCAGGTAAAAGCAGGTGTCAAACCTTGTGCCAAGCTATGCCAGCCAGTTTTACCAGATGCAATTTACATTTATTAGAATGTTATGTTTCTACCAGGTGAGCTGCAGGAGCATACAGGAGTCATCAGTAGACTCACAGATATGGAAGAATGGAAAAAAAAAACTTTAGGTTTGTTTTCTGAGTGAACATTAGTACAGCACAGGATGTGATTGTATGTACTAATGTTCCAGATCTTCCAAAGCAGCAGTTCAACCGTTTCCTGTAACGGACTGTGGTGTAAGCTTTTTAAAAACATCTAGACCGGCGGGGAAACGTATCGCAGCTGGTACACGGAAAGCAACAGGGGCGACGCAAACTCGCCTTGTGCCTACCGAGAGAAACGGCGAACACATCGTGGGTTTCCTCAGCCATGTTGCTCCTTAAAAGCTCATGGAACCTTCTGTGCTGCAGAAGTAATTGACAGAACCGGGCAGAACCGGAATCGTGACGGTCCATCGCCCTTTTTATGTACTTTTTCTGCTTTGAAAACGCTACACTGGCATTGCCGTAATTTTTGTTAATAATTTGGATATATGAGATCGTATTGTAGTCCCTGGCCCAGCGCTCTCATACACAGCATGTGGCTCGTTCAAACATGGAAGGGAAGCCGTAATTGAAGCTTTTTGTCGAAATGTGTGTGTGGGTGACGAGGGGAGTGGAGTTGGCTGCTTTGGTCACTAATTACCAGTGAAATGGCTGCCGTGCTTATCACTGAGACCTACCCCAGCAGGAAACCTTCCCATACCACTGTCCTTGCGCCTTCGAACGTCTAGCCGGCTCCACACACACACACACAAACACCTGCTAGGTTCCCTCGGTCACACACCCAGGTTGTTTCGATCTCACCGACTTGGCAAACACCACAGTCCTTCTTCCATGAGGGCTGGTTCTGGCAGAGTTTCCAACCTGCTTTTAACTAGGTGTGGTGACACATTGGCCAAGCGTTTGAATGAGACGTGCAGCATCATCCAAAACCTGGACCGGGTTTGGATTCAAGGGACAGGACGGTCATTCAGAGTATCACAATAAACGTAGACTCAGGAATATTGACTCAGACCAAAGCTGCTTTTTTCTGGTTTTGCCAAAGCAACTCGAGCACCATCTCTGAACAGGATGGAGGGGACAAGTCTGAATGCCATGCCATCCCATACGCATCATCCTATGCCCAGAGTAGAAGTTTCCCACCCTCCCATTTAAAGATAAAATTAACCTCCCGGACAAATTAGTGTCACGTAAAATGTCACAAGGTGATGAACATTCGGAGTGGGATAACTGTGTCCTGACATTTAGGATGAACCTCAGTATAACGGAATATCTGAACATTCCAAACAACGACTATGTGCAGTGTCTTGAGGGAACTGAAGGTGATGTCACGGAACCAGGAAGAAGAAACCAAAACTTCTCACTGGATGAAGATGCTCTACCTGAAGTATGACAGAGTGGATACTCCACCTTCAGAACACGAGTGCAGTCTGAGGGTGCTTACACGTTTGGTGTGGACCTTCTTGCTGAATGTTTTCTTCAACCCAGGTCTTTCAGACAGGTTTCCATACCCAACTGTCGTGTTAAACAGCTGGACTATGGTCTGCCAAAAAACTGCGATCTCACTCCTCCTCTACGTGAGGCCTGGTTCAGTTCATTACTATGTTCGGCAACACCATACAATAATAATGGCTTTGTAATTTAATCATTTAGCACTAATTTCGGTAAAACCGTATATTTTAGATAGGGTGTAAACCGGTAATAAATAACTGCAAGGTTACGGGCGCTGACGGAAGGTGCTGGCTACAGACAAACAGAGCAATGACGAAGGAAACGTGCCTAAAATAAGTGTGCATCTCCAGGCTTTAGAAACATTAGGAGCTAGAATGAGTGTCTCTCAGTATCTGACTGCAACCCCTAGTGCAGCATTTTAATTCGTATTTTTTTAATCTAATCTTCAGAGACAGAATAGAAGCAGCTGTTTGGAATTACAGCACTGATGACTGGTCACTAGGTGAGAGCTGTTTGGGCTTACAGATTGAAACTAAGCTTCTGTTTTGATGTTACTGATGTTGTTGTTGTTTTTTACATTCTGTTTTTTTTCTACAATTTAAAATTATATGCACAACCATCTAACACAAATACACACAATACCCACACACCAGACATGTACATAGACACTAATCTTTCCTGATTTATTTTACCTTAAAATGACAACAAAAAATTCATTCAAATCTCAAAAGAGATTAAAAGCCAACATCTAGGTCCATTTTGAGTCCAAAATATAATGCTGATTTTTTTATTCCCTGTGTAAAGCTAGTCTTAATCAATGCTAAAAGGTTTGCTTCAGTGTTTTACACATTCACGCAAAATCACACCATCTTAATAGATTGATTATCCTTTTCTATTCCTGAAAGTTACCCAAATGAAAAGACCGAAGAGCAAAGATGAAATGTTTGATAAGGAATAAGCTCATTTTGCTCCAATTGATCGAGCGCCTCTCTCTCCGATCTCCTCCAGTGTGACCTTGCTCCTTCTGGGGGTAGAACCTATTAACCTCTGACCTCTCATGACCTCTCTGAATCCTCTGAGCAAAAGGAAGTAACAGTGAAAGATGACCGTCGCTCAGGCCTTCTGCTGACCAAACATATACACACACGCACACACCAAAAAAAAATCCAGCTTAGGCCTGACAAGACACACTCCACAAATAATACTATTAAGCAATCAATACTCTAGACCAGTAGTGCAGTAAGGGTTGAAGGTTGAACTCACAATGTTTTCCATTTGAAAAGAGGGAGATGTGTGCCACACACGCGCTTCACGAAATATCCTTTGGGATCTCACACACACACACACACATATTCATCCTGCCCTGGAGAGCAGAACACGTGGTGGAACACCGCGGCCGGCGCGTTCAGGGTGGGGAGCATGAAGAACATCTGAGGTTTCGCTTTCAGATGACATGCTGCCACCAGCAGGATCCAGAGACCCATTCGAGGCATTTTATCTGAAGCAAGGAGTGTGCCAATGTCATGTGTACGTATGAAATATGAGGGGGGGGGGGGGGGGGGGGGGGGGGGGGGGGGGGGGGGGGGGGGGGGGGGGGGGGGGGGGGGGGGGGGGGGG
>JAOYMR010000019.1:2233156-2247986 GCA_025802075.1 Tenebrosternarchus preto | reverse complement strand
CTGCCCCCCCCCCCCGCCCCCCCCTCCCAAACTGATCCAGGAGTGCAGTGCCATACATGCATGTAAGAGAGTGCAGAGTCTTACAGAAGGACACAGAGGCAGTATCCATAGGCCACGCCCAGTCTCATACACTTACAGAGCAGGAGCACTCTGCGAATAATTATGCTGTGCTGAAACGTACAGCGCCTCCTGTTTAGGATGCCCATATAGCTCCTCCTTCTGGTCAGACCCACAGTGTACAGGGGCGGCAGATGGCTGTATGTGCAGTTGGGTGATCTGTGACGCTAACGAGCTTCCCACCGTCTGCTTTAGACCCTCAGACAGATTTGAAGCAGCCACCACTTCCTTTACGGAAGAACCAGAGCAGCGAGGACCTCTTGAGGGATGGCCAGGTACTGCGCACGCACACACACACACACACATCTACTTAATTTTGTGTAAAATGTGTAAAAATGACTCTGTGAATTGAGTGAACCTTAAAAGCCCAGACTTAATTTGGATTCCAGAAGTCATTGTTATTTAATTAACTAGTTAATTTAAATTAAAACTACATTTATAATTTATTTGACCTTGTTTTCCAACAAAATGTAGTTGAATGGCTTAATAAGACGTGCTTTAGTAAATCAGGAATCCCCTTATTAGTTTTTACCCAGATTTCCCAAGTGTTCTTCAGACAGAAGGCACGTAACAAACGAAAGGTGGTTTTCTTGTGTAGTTTCAACGTGTGTGTGTGTGTGTGTGTGTGTGTGTGCCCATCCAGTGTGCAGGCAAGGTGCCTCCCCCAGTGCCCAGCAAACCCAAACCAGCCACCACGCCCCAGTCTGGCTATGGCAAACCCTGCTTTTCCACAGGCACCTTCCCGGGCAAGGCTAGACCCGCCCCCCAGCTTGCCCCGCCCCCGGCCCGCTCTCAGAGGCCACCCGTGCCCGCCCCCCACCACGGCTCCGCCTCCAAAGCAGACACGCTGCCGGCGGCCACCGTGCGACCCTTTAGTGTGGAGAGCGGGGCGGGGAAAGGATCGGCGACGCCCCCCACCCTCCACAAGCCGCAGACGCTGGCCGGTAGCTCCATCTACTCCATGTACACCCAGCACGGTTTACTGGCCAAGAGCTACCAGGGCCAGAGCACGCTCACTCGCTCTCAGCCTCGCTGTGAGTACCACTACCATCACTGGAATTCCTGCGATTGACATCCCATCCGTACTATGTGCTGTTATAACACGTTTGGTGTGTAGACTAGATACACTGTAGACTAGATGTAGCTGACTGCTACACTCATCTGTAACTCAATTACAGTGGTAAGGTCAGTAATAAATTTATCAGTACTAAATTTATCGGTTCAAAATTTGGCTGTTACAAGTCCTGCTCAGGAGTAGTTAAACATAAACTAGTAACTCCACTACACCAGTAAATATTAAAACGAATGCATTTAGTACAACTGTACTTCTCCATACTGCTATGGATACGGCAGTTATGCAGACAGGGTGACATTTCGGCAGCTGCGTAGCGCCCAGAATCGGCCGAGGCTGCGTTAATGTCAGCACGGTAGCCATTAGTATAACTTGTGCTCACCCTCACCGACCCCGTGTTACACAGAGGAGCGTGGAGGGACAAACGGAGGCGGAGTAACAAAAGAGGAACTGAAACGGAATGAAACGGAGTGACAGGGACAGAGAAAGCACCGCGTCGATAGGGAGTGGGTGACGGAGCTGATTTTCCTCTGCTGATTTTTCCGGCTGATTTTCCAAGGACGGCATACGCTCTGGGCCATTGGTGGCCCAGTGTCATTTGCATAATGCAAAAATGATGAGATGGATGGTACTGGAAAAAGCACATGGACACAATGGGAAGAGTTATGCCAAATCGGTCCTCCAGCACTAACACACTCCAAGACACTTTTATATTGCACATTACATGCATGGCATATCATAACCACATGTTTTGCATACTAATGTATGCATATTATACTTGTCTGTATTTATATAGCATGGATGCATATAGCAACATGGTTAATTGTATAGTAATTAATAATAGTTATAACAGTCGATATAGCAGGTGGATGATGGGTGGATGAGCCAAACACTATTGGTCAGAACAGTTTGTTATAGAAATAGACTAGAAAAGAAGAGGATCAAAACGCATGTCATGCAAGTAGCACTGTCGTTTGTTCTTTTGCAGTGTACGGAAAGCCAGTCATCCCGTCCACCGGGGGGCACCACTCCCACACACAGGACGGCGGCCAACTGGCTGCTGCCGAGGCCGACCAGGTGGACCAGGGTGGTGTCGTGGCCCCGCCTGGTGTAAATGGGGGGGAAGGTCCAGAGACGGAGCGCGCGCCCCGCCCCCTCAGCCCCACCAAGCTGCTGCCGTTCCTGTCGCACGCGCACCGCCTGCAGAGCGACGCGGAGCTGGAGGCCCTTCGCAAGCGCCTGCACCACGCGCCCCGCCCACTTAAGAAGCGCGGCTCCATCACGGAGCCCGAGGGCCCGGCCGGCCCCAACATCCAGAAGCTGCTCTACCAGAAGACCACGCTAGCCGCCATGGAGACGGGCGAGGAGGCCGAAGGGCGGGCAGGGGGCGGAGCCCCGAGCGCCCAGCCCTGCGGGAGGGATGTCGGGGAGGAAGATGAGGAGGAGGAGGAGCACACGCCACCTCCACTGCCCCCACACAGGCCCACCCCAGACGAGGGCGGGAGGCTGGACCTCCGCCTCCTTGTGGAGGAGCGCGAGAAGGAGGCAGCTGACCCAGCTCCGCCTGAACCGTATTCTGATGAGTACCCGCCCTACCCACCGCCCCCGTACCCCAACACAGCTGAGCAGGAGGGGGTCGGGGAGGAGGGGGGCACCTTGAAAGCACCAGAGATCACCGGCCAAGTCCCGCTGCCCCCGGTACGCTCCCCCGCCTCCTCTCACTGTCCTACACCTCCAGAGAGCCACAGCTGCCACACTTTAGCTTTGCTCCCCTTCTACAGCTGTGCCCAGGGTTCATGCCCCCCCCCCCCTCCATTGAAAATTTAAACCATTCAGTTGTGTGACCCACATTTGAATTTGAGAACCTTTCTGTAAGTTTTTGACAAAGGTATAACTTCACTCCAGTCTCTCCCCCTGGGGGAGGAGCCCAAAGAGAGCTCAAGGAATCCAGGCTTTATGACACAACCGATTGGCCAAACAAGGCTTTCAGTGTAATGGAAGAGCCTTGGGTTTTCAGGTTTCTCATAACATCAGTGCAGAGACAGTATGGATTAATTTTAATCCACTAAATTGGATGTTTAGGAAGTCAATTTTCACACGACATTGATGCAGTCTCATTCTTGTTGGTGGTCACCAGGGATTAAACTAGACAATAAGTAAGACTGACGGTGTCAGTCCAGCCCCGGCTCAAGCAAACTCATTCCGGCTCCTTCCCAGGCCGTTGCTTAGCAACTGGCTACCCGAAAGAACCAAATCGCTGTACTTGGACTTGTTAAATATTGAAGTGGTGGAGAAATGGTGATTCATGAGCCCAATTTTAATACACTACTTAAAAGGATGCGTCATCATCATCATCATCTGCCATTTGTTCCCAGATGTAGCTCACACTCGGCTTCCTGCTGTGTTTGTGTGTGTGCGTGCGTGTGTGCGCGCGCGCAGAGTCTGGGCGTGGGGTTGATTTATGGATTCACACACTATAATGATCACGGATAGAAACTTCATTGATCTTGCACTTAACAGCAGACATCCATACATCAGAGGAAAAACAACAATGAACATGCAAACAGTGGTTTAATCTAAACAATGGGAATTCACAAAAGCATCACGGGTTCAGCATGTTTCGAGGGTCTCTCTTTGCACTAAAGGGTCTCTCTTTGCACCCCTGCCTAGCTAAGCTTCTGGCTTTTTCTCATCCTGTTTCTCTCTCCCTGATTGTGCCATTGTCTTCCATCTCTTGTATGCCTCAACCCCCTAAAACTCTCTACAATTCTCTCTACCTCTCCCCCTCCCTCCCTTTCTCTCTTAACCCTCTTATCTATAACTCCTTCCCTTTTTCTGTTGTCTTCCTCTTTCTCCTCTCTCTCTCTCTCTCTCTCTCTCTCTCTCCCCTCCCTCTCTTCCTCTCTCCCCCTTTCCCTCCCCTTCTGTTTCTCCCTTTCTTCATCTCCCTCTCTGACTCCCTCTCTGACTCCCCCTCTGACTCCACCCCCACTGTAGGGGAAGAGGACGAACCTGCGGAAGGTGGGCTCGGAGCGCATCCAGCATGGCATGCGTGTACGCTTCAATCCCCTGGCACTGATGCTCGATGCCTCACTAGAGGGAGAGTACGACCTGGTGCAGAGGATCATATATGAGGTGAGGAAGACCAGGAGGAAGAGCAAGATTGGTTTTGAGGGAGGCCCTGCATCCATCTGAATCGCTTCATCATAAATAATCAGATTAATCTGTTTGGGGGGGGGGGGCACTTTGCATTTAAGACTTAACTAAATGAGTCATCAGGGATATTAATTAAACTTTAGTGCCCTGCATTATACTGCTTGTATATTTGTGTATCAGCCCCTCTAGCAGCTTGACAGGATTTATATTAATAATGGGGTAAGAGCAATGTAATTATTGTATATTAAGATTTACATTAATCACTGTAGAAACGTCACTCAGAAAGAATTGAAAGGTGTTCGGCTAGATTTTACAGGTCATCTGGTGCCGTGCACAGTGTGTGCGAGTGGAATGTGCTTGGATGGTGAATAGGCGTGTTAACACGTGTGTGTGTGTGTGTGTGTGTGTGTGTGTGTGTCGGGTAGGTGGAAGACCCCAGCATGCCCAATGACGAGGGCATCACTGCCCTCCACAACGCGGTGTGTGCTGGACACACGGAGATCGTAAAGTTCCTGGTGCAGTTTGGCGTAAACGTCAATGCTGCCGATAGCGATGGCTGGTAAGGGGAAGTAAAGAAATCTCAGTCTCAGCACTGGATCAGAGGAGTAGCTCAACCAAGTGTGATTAATTAACATTAATTAACATTACCACTTATGCACGTCTGTGGGTTGTGATCGGAGAACCACAAGGCAAATATTAGCTAACACGCTAACACTGACCGCTAAACCCAAATCCCTTGCTCTTCTTCCCTCTCCCTCTGTCTCCTCCCTTCCCGTCCACCTCAGGACCCCCCTGCACTGCGCAGCCTCCTGTAACAGTGTGCAAGTGTGCAAGTTCCTGGTGGAGTGCGGAGCTGCTGTCTTCGCCACCACCCACAGCGACATGCAGACGGCTGCGGATAAGTGTGAGGAGATGGAGGAGGGCTACGCCCAGTGCTCTCAGTTCCTCTATGGTGAGGAGCCCCTCAGAACCAGTGTATCTGTAGGGGGGGGAAAAAAACCCAACAAAAATTCACCTCTCAAAGTGTTTAATTCATTATGTAGCTGTCAAAACGGTACCTTCTCACCATCTGGTTGTGCGGGTGATGCACCTAGATATTTAGTTTTTTTTTTTTTTTGTTGGACCGTCCTGCCAGTAGCCAGTGCATAAAGTTGACCTGTTTACAGAACAAGACTATTTGGCTTAAGATGTACTTGTATGTACTTAACTATTCAATGTATGGAAGTAAAATTTTTCAAATCACAATCACGATGTAAAAAACGGAAAAAAAAAAAAAAAACTCCCTGAAGATGACAGTAATTAGTGAGATGTATTTTTCGAGCTGTTGTGAGCTGCTGTGGTTCAAGTCCTCTGGTCGTGAACCGTGCAGGCGTGCAGGAGAAGATGGGCGTGATGAACAGGGGCGTGGTGTACGCGCTGTGGGACTACGAGGCTGAGAACGCCGACGAGCTGTCGTTCCGTGAGGGCGACTGCATGACGGTCCTGAGACGCGAGGATGCCGAGGAAAGCGAGTGGTGGTGGGCGCGCTGTGGTGACAACGAAGGGTACATCCCACGCAACCTGCTCGGGGTGAGTGAGTGTGAGTGAGCTCCCGTGAGTTACGGGAGCCCCACCCGTAAACCTTTTTGGTCAGTTTCATTTCATCACTGACATTGTTTACTAAAGTACTTCCTCTCCCATGTTCCCGTGCAGCTGTATCTGAGGATAAAGCCCAGACAGAGGAGCTTGGCCTAAAGCTGCCCTCAGGACTTCACGCTTCAGTCCCCAAACCAACGTGCCCTAAACTGTAGTGCGCACTTCCTAGTGGGAGCGACAGCGAAAGGGCTGAACCCAAAGCCCACTCTGAAGTGCTCACTCAGTCCACACTGCTGCGTGTGCAAAGCTTCTCTGTGCTCTCTGGATTTTTTTTTTCCCCATCTTTTGACTTGTTTTGATTTGGAAGCACAATGTCATTTTTTTAAAACAATAATGTAAACAGAGTATGGATGTTTTCTTAGATTTGTTCATCTGTTTTGTGGAAAAGGAGCATTTCTCAGAGGAACTTGTGGAACAAAGGTGTTTGTTACAGCCATTCAAGTCCTTTCCTACTTTGACACAAAGCGACTGGGCTAGTGTGAGAAATGGGAACTGTATTTATTAGGGTGAGTGACTGACAAAATGTTATTTGTACAGCTTTATAAAGTTGTTTATATGAACCTATAGACCTGATCGCTCTTGGTGTGCTTCGTCTACCCTGAGGCATCAATCGGGTTTCATGTCGCTGTGTAACCTCGCCGTTCCTTTGGACAAAAGTAATCGTCTCTCCAGATGCTGTGTGAGACTCGCACACTGCGGCAGAAGTCTTTAAAGAAACTACACGATCTCGTTTAGTGTTTTTCTGTTGCAAAAACACACTGCCAACAGTAGCCATAGCTGGTCCCAAAGCCCCAGGAACATCTACAGCTAGCAGTTGCTGATTCCTGCGCAGGGTTGAACTGGCATCCAGCATTGTCTTCTAACAATAATAAAGGCATCTGTTTACTTACCGTTTCCTCCGAAAGCACATGAAAGAAATTTATCACTATGATTCATAACTGGGGTGTTTGCTGATATTACGGTACCATATCCAATAAACCATCCATGTTCAGGACAAAACGGCTAAATAAATTATGTTCAAATCACACCATCGTTGTGGTTTTATACACAGGTCTGGTGATAGTGTTTAGACTGACATATTTGAAGTTTTGGCACAAAACATTGAAACGACACAAAACAACTCTGAGGTGAAAGTGCTGAGTCATTTTTAAATCAAATTTAAAATAAAAAAAAGGGTATTTAAGAGTCTCGGCTGATTCATACAGGACTACACATCACAGTCCTCTATTCATAAACCTCCCACTTGACAAAAGTGAGCCAGTTGATTTTTTTTGTTGTTTCTTTAGCCAGCCGGATGTCTCCATGATATACTAAACCAAAACAACCACACCTGTACTGTCCAAACACAGGAAGACTGAACTTTATACAAGTCAAATAAGCACCCATTAACAGCAGTGCACGATAAAACATCTCTTTAATAGTTATAAACTAAATGCAGTGCATTGAAGTACAGTGCAGTACACACATTGCTTCCACAGGATCTCTTCATTCCTTATCCTCTGGCAGAATGCAAGTGTATACAGTCTCTCACGTGCCCTTCAGCTTGAGGTGCGTGTCCGCGGAGTAAATAACCACAGCATGCAGGACGCTTGCCTTTCACTGGGCCAAGAACTGCAAGACGAAGGTTACTGGGATACGTTTAAGCTTCTAAACACATCAGCCAGTTCAAAAACCCAAAGGCAAGTGTTAGAACCAGTTAAAAGTGATTAAAATGTACGTACACACAAGTGTATAATACATTCGTTTTCTTTTGCCGTCTAAATTGCACAAAATGTCGAGGAGCTGAGGGGAGGTGGTTAACAAAAATAAATAAATAAATCACAAATGCGCAACATCGCCATTTGAACTTCTTGCGCGTGAACGGAGACAGGACACCTCCCAGGAAACGGCTGCCGTGGTATCCTCGTCCAAAAGTCTGCTCCGGAAGTGCCTGCTCCAGAAGGCACGCTGGTCTGCTGAGAGCAACTCTCCACTCACAGGCCTTCAGCGCAAAAATCGATATACTGGGGATCGATACTCCTGCAGATCTTCAAGCCTGTCCGTCCGTCCGGGTGACCGTGCCGCGTGCCGCAGGATGTTCTTTCGGTCTTAATATGGCAGCGTAGCCAAAATGATACAGGCAGCAGCACCGGTATTCGGAAAACAAGCGCTAGAGTCAAATACTCATATTCTCCCATCAAGACTGAACAAATGTCATCCTGAGTCAACAGTCAAAATTCTGGTCCTTGTTTTTCCTGCCATTCTAAAACAGCTTGTTCCATCATCTCTGCTTATAACTAGCAGCTGGGCGAGAAACGCATGATGGATCCAGGTTTACTGTCTATCGCAGTCAACCGCATCTACTCTTAGACCCTGTGTGACCTGTACTCTCACACAAAACCTCTCCCAGCCCCATGTAAACTTTGGAACATCATGTAAATATCACGGTATCTTTTCTATGTCGCATTACCGACCCCTAGAGGAACCCTGGAGAATTTCAATTTCAGGCAAGCAGAAGAGTCTTTATCGCCTACAAGACCCTGCAGTATTAAGCTTCATGTCACCACCTGCATACTGAACATGTTGGATAGTGCCATTATCCGCAGTGCTTTAAAGATCTAAAGACAAACTAGAACGTAAAAGAGTCACAGGAACTAATGATTTACAGGCATATTAATACTTCAATATACTGTAGGCATACATGAGATAGAGTGAGGGAGAGAAAGATTCTTACAGAATCTCATTTTAGACAGGAAAGGTTAATGTTTCTAGATTACCACATGCAGTTTAATTGTAACTATGTGCGAGAGATAACGCTTCATTCAGGCTCCACACAAACACACGCATGCATGCGCCATTACTGTTCGATCGTTGTCTTAAACCGTAACACCAATAGATGCAAGGACAAATCAAAGATTATTATCACTAAATCTCAGGATTAATGCACAGATCAGATCTTTCTACCGTTTCAACTATGTGAGGTCGAACTTTCACACAAACACAGAAGAACAGACAAAAAAAAAAAGCAAACACACACACACACACACACACCTGCCTCTGTATTTCTCAGTCGCTCTATATTTGTGTCTCTCTCTCTCTCTAGTTGTGGTTCTGGTGGGATTTGTGGTTTTGATTTTGGTCATTGTTCTGGGAGGAGGGCAGAAGGTGTGTCACATGACCGATTCCTTTGGTAACGCCCTCTCGGAACAGTAGCTTGGCGCCCACTCGCAGGTATTCGGGATGTTTCAGGAAGCGGAAACACACCACAGCCCTCTCACCTGTGCGTAGTTCTTCCTGCATGCACACACACAAACACACAGGACAGCAAGCACATAAATGTACACCTGCTCATCACTATACTGTTATTTGGACACTTCAAATACATGATTCAGTTACATTCATGCCAAGGGGTGGTGTGCAAATGAGAAACCACCATTATTATACTCCACATGCCTGCACTCAAATGAGCACCAACTGACTAGAGACCTCTAGTGGTAAAAGCCAACCCTCATCCTGTGCACATCAGGGTTTGCCTGGGGCGGTCCATTACAGGTGCGGGGGGGGAGCGGAAGAGAGCAGAGATGAGTGGGCGGGGACGGGTGGGGTGGGCACACCTTCCCAAGCAGGTCGTCCACGGCGGCGGTCTGGCGCACGTTACCCACGTGCACCGTCACCTGGAAACCGCGGCGGAAGGTCTTGGCGTGGAAGAGGAGGACGATGGCCGCCTCGAAGCGGCAGCAGATGGTGGGGTTCATCTTCGGACTCACCATCACCATTCCCTGAAAAGCACAACAGAAAAAATGTGAGTTTATTACTACAGGGAGGCGGGGACTGGTAAGAGTGTGGGCGGGGCTTGCTGAGTGGGTGGGGTGAGGGGAGTCACCTTGCGCAACAGCGAGCGGTCGAAGGTTCCCAGGGCGAGCGTGGCAGCCTGGCCTGCCCGGAGAACCCGGCACGCTGAGCGGTTCCTCTGCATACTGCACACCTTCAGCCGCAGGAACTGGCCCTGGTCTGTGGGGCCCACCACCAAGCGCTCGCCCTCGCGACACACGCCACTGCACGCACCGACACACACACACACACACACACCCCAACAAGCACACACCACCACCGACACCAACATGCAAAACCACACACACACACACACACACATGCATTTCATTATTGCCAAGCAGACTTAATCACCTGTTTAAGTGAATTGATTTAGCCAAATACTACCTGAGATATTTGAGACTAACAGGCAGCACGGTAGGAACAAGGTTAAAATGGATTAGGGGCAGTGTATTAGAGCAGTGCTTCTCAGTGTTCCTCAGTGTTTCCCAACTACTACAGGCCCTTCCATGTGGTCTGCCATATCTGCCCTAGCTCAGCCCTCAGCAGCACATCATGTAAGAACACTGAATCGTGAGGCGGAGGTGTTGTGTGAATGGGCTGAGCGGAGGAAGGGTTAAGGTGGAGGTGTTTTGGTACAGCGGGAGGTTAAAAACTCGCCTGTAGAGTGTCCCTCCAACCACCGTTCCCACATCTGGCACACTATAGATCTCATCAACCTGCAGGGCATTACACAGTCATTTCAGAAATCATCATCCTGCTGGGCACTACACAATTATGTCAGAAATCATCAACCTGCATGGCACTACACCACAGGCCTCAAGCCAACTTTATTCCAAAGCTTCGGTGCATACAAAACAATGGCACAGCAAGCCTGGTTTGAATTTTGCTCCTGGTTCAATGTTCTAAGCCAAGCTCCTATTCATACATGGGAGCAGGTGGTCTGACACATAGCCATAGACCTCCTACCACAATGCTTAGGTTAACCATTCAAATTCACTTGTAAACTGTCAAGAGAAACAAACATTGGGTTAACATGCTCCATTCCTAGTGTGTGTGTGTGTGTGTGTGTGTGTGTGTGTGTGTGTGTGTGTGTACCTGAAACTCAGTCAGCTGCTGCATAAGCTCTTCCTGTTCCTTGCTGTTACTCAGTGGGGGCAGGATGTTGAAGAAGACCTTGAGCAGGTCCAGATTCTCCCCAGACACGCTGGACAGCGTGAAGATGGGAGTGATGCTGCACACAGCACAGGAACCCGCCATCACGCTTGCGCCATCAGCATCTACTTAGCAGCTGCACCGACTCTGAGACACGCGTCCGAGGTACCTGGCAGACTGGGCGAAGCGCTGGGCGGCAGTGACGGCATCGTCGGCGTTGGCCACCAGCAGGGGCACCTTGTTGCAGCCTGGCTGCTTCAGCACCTTCTCCAGCTGCCGCACGGTCTTCTCCACGGTGACGGAGCCGCACAGGTCCACCTTGCTCACCACGATGAAGATGGGCACCTTCAGCGCCATGGCCAGGCCCAGGTGTTCCCGCGTGGTTCCCGCTGAAGAAGAAGAGCAGCACAAGGAAATGGGCAAAAGGAGAAGAACGTCGTTCGAGCACGAAACCGTGTTGTGGGGTCATGGAGATGAGAAGGCCTAATTTTAGAAACAAGAGACTGCCCTGGATTTCCTGAGCTAATTACTCCTAAACACAAATAAAATAAAACAGAGCAAAACACAGCAACTTCCTCAGTGGGTACTGACAGTAAACACAGTGCGTTTCCCACCATTCCAACGGACAAGTCCGAGGTTCTCACCGATACCCGTGTTGGCTCCCACTACCAGCATGGCGAAGTCGGGGCAGTAGCTGGTCAGGCCGAAGATGGTGGTCTTCAGGTACTTGTAGTGGCCGGCCAGGTCAATGAAGGTGATCATCTTGGACGAGCTCTCGCAGATCTCCTCGGCTGTGCGCGACTCACTGTAGTTGACCACCTGGAACGAGACAAAGCAAACAACGTGTCCAAATATCGCCATGTGAGCCTGCTTCTGAGGATCATTCCAGATCAGCAGGGTGAATATCAGTGTCTCCCAAAGAGATCAAAGACTGTTTGATTAATAACTTAGTTCTTAAAAGGTCACACAGATTATCTTGCTTTAATAATGAGGCAGCCTCTTGGCTTATTAGGATTTGCAACCTACGGTACATACATTCACACACACACACACACACACACACACACACACACACACACACACACACACACACACACACACACACACACACATACACACATACATACACACACACATACATACACACATACATACACACACACACACACACACACACACACACACACACACACACACGTTATGCTTCTGTCTGGACGTGGCCGGAGTAGCGGCATGCGGCACAGCCATACCTCCCCTTTGCTGTTGAAGCCAAGGATCTCGAAGCTGATGCTGGACGTGCGGCCTGTCTGGATCTCATGCAGGTGACGGAACAGGTTGAGGCGGGCGCGCCCTCGCCCGTTGTCCAGTTCGCCCTGGGTGAGCACACCCAGCAGAGTGGACTTCCCCGAGTCCACGTTTCCCAGCACAGCCACCCGCAGGTCCAGGAACTAAAGACATGCAAGAAGATGCGAAAATGAGCAGCCAAGGAAGAAATGAGAAATGCACAGAGGGTCCTGCCAACGTATGCAGGACTGCACTGCAGGCAAAGCAACAAGAAGGTTTCACGCTGGAAGGACTCTGTCCTTTAATATGCATAGTTCTACATGATCAGCCTTGACCACCAAGTTCCCACTAAGTAATTGCCATAGCCATATATTAAATCTATTGATGGTAATAGCATAGATATCCCCATCTAACCTGCTGGTCATCTGGAACTTTTCGGACAAGAACTTCTGCAATTTTCCGGCGGGAACAGTCCGACTCGTAGTCTACCTCCCTTTCCCTCAGGAGTGTGATATCAGCACCAACCCTGAATGTAGCCCCAACCAACCACACACACACACAAACCAGTGGTCAGAAATTAGCTGCTCCTCTTACTGACTGATATTTGGCAGACAGCACCGTAACTAGGAATAACATTTTTGTAAACTGTGTCCTGTGACAGGTATGAGACAAACCACATTTAACAATTTTTCAGGTTGCTAGCCAGCTTTACTACAGGTGAAGTAGACTAATGCGTTTGTTTCTTGTGTACACGACCGGTGAAACGCGTCATCTAAGTACTTCTCCGCCATCCTGCGCAGGGTGCTGAGCGAGGCCGTCATGTCCTCTTCAGTGAGGCCCACCAGCAAGCCATTATCCTCCACGCCGATCTGGTAGACGGCCTCACCTCGGCCCTCCTGAAGACGCCACTTCAGCTGCGTGGCCAGGTGCTCAAACCGGTACTGCGTGGGGTTCACTAGCTTTAGCTGAGGGGAAAGACGGGCATGAGTGTGCGTGTGTGTGTGCGTACATCATCAAGATAAACAAGAGAAAATTAGAAGGAAAACAGTACCAACAAAATGGTCCTAATAAGAATCTTTGCAAAAACTACTGTTTTTCTTTCTTTCTTATGTTTTTTTGTTGTTTGCTTATTTATAGTTACATGCAAGGAAGTATGACATACGTGACGTGAATAACCATGTGTTTGCGAAACGCAGTTTGATGCAATACAATACAAAACGTTTAAAGTGTTAATACTTTACCTTGTACTCAATGTTTCCCTCTTCCGCCTGAAACGGGTTAAAGATGTCGTTTAAAAGAGGACAATCCACGATACAAGACTGTCGCTGTTCTAATACAGTCTTTACGCACCATGTCTTAACTAATGCAAAGAAAGTACCCGATGTGATTGCTCTGCTGTTTGTACGAAACAGTAAACCTAGCTAGGACTACAAGTTCGGCTCAACGCCCCCTTCAAAGTGAACTGCGTCCCACCGTCCTTGGTCAAAATTGTAGCTAGTTAGCTATCTTACGTTCCCTAAACTCGTGTAAAACACAGGCTGTGTGTGCTGTTGGGTAACGACAACATAACTAATTGAAAGATTAGCAAACCGGCTAAGCAACTATATATAACTAGCTAGTTAGCTAGATAACTGATTCACTGAGCTGACAGGTTGACAACCTACTATTAGCTAGCCAGCTAACTGCCAAAGATTGGGGATGCCTATTGATAATGCAGCTTACTTGCTAGCTAATCAGTTGAAGGCTCATTTGTCCTAAAATTGATCAGTTGATGTCCTACAGAAATAACTACGTACAATTCACGCAGGTCTGTAGGCCCACTTCTGACATAGCTAGTTACCATAATGGCTATATTCAAAGCTGCAGTCGTAAACAACTAGTTAGCTAGCCAGCTAGCTAACAAATCGGGTGTAGCGTTAATTCAGCCAGTTAGCTAGGTACCTCTGGCGGCAAAAACGGTGGCGGTTCATTTGCTTTTTTGCCTCTTCGTCTTTTCCCTCTTCTCCCTCTTCTAGAACGAGATTTTTTCTTCTTTCCATTTTCCAAAACACATCCAGGTCCTTGCGTATTTGTTTTCGGTCCAGGCTTTGCGCTGCAACGGTCTGCAATCTGCATATCCATCCACAGCCGCTGGCAAGCCAACCAGGCAAATAGCTGTCCTATTTCTCCTTCGGTTAGCAGCAAAAACAAACGAATTCAGATTTAAAAAAACAATAAAATCGCCTGGCACTTTGTTTTTCAATCCTTTTCAGAAGGGAGAGGGAGACGACATCAACGCACATCAAGCAGACATTCTAGCCGCTTAGATGCGGCTCCTCGGCGTGACATCCAGCCCGCTTCCTATATTATGGATTAGTGTCGACAAGCACAGCTGTTCACAACAAAAACACAGGACATCCCACTACTGTAATGATATTCATTACGACACAGAAACAAACGGGCCGTTTACATTTTAAAGCCATTATTACCACGAATGACAGGTATTTCACATTAATGTCATGTTCATAGTTTGTTACATTTACTTTGAAGGTTTGGGGTTACACAAACACAAACAGCCCCCATGGCGCACAATGACGTCATTGATATTATTAAGTGTATATA
>JAOYMR010000019.1:2218985-2233056 GCA_025802075.1 Tenebrosternarchus preto | reverse complement strand
GAGAGAGAGAGAGAGAGGGAGAGCGAGAGAGAGGGAGAAGGACAGGGAGGGAGGGAGGGAGGGAGGGAGGCAGAGAGAGAGAGAGAGAGAGGATGTATTTTTCCAGTCTGAGTTGTATGAGCTCACTTGCTACCTTGCCAGAGTATCAGACGTCACAGCCGGAGTTCAGTGTGCCAACAGCTACCAAAGCAGCACAATCATATGAGCTAACACTGTTCACACCTTTCAGAGTTTATAGAATGTCACATACAGGACGTTCTGCTTGCCCTAACCAGCCATAACACATTGTCCAAAAATGCTTACAACACTATATAAACTAGTTGGATAAGAACTTACTAGCCGTGTTATAGTTCTCACAGCTCTTTTAATGAACACACTGCTGTTGCATTGCCTCACCTGCCCTCCTCATGTTCCAGAAGCCTCCTGTAGGTGGCGATCTCTCTCTCCAGCTTCATCTTGGTGTTGAGCAGCTGGCTGTGCTGCTGTCTCTGCGTGGCTAGCCCGTCTCGGACGCCCTCCAGCTCCGCCTCCAGGTTGCGCACGGAGGCGGAGAGGTCTCGCAGCTGCAGGGAGTAGTGGTGCTGCGTGTGGTGCAGGGAGCTCTGGAGACCACGCTCCTGTAGGAGGAGAGCAGGTCTTAAACGTCAGGGCCAGGCTGTGAGAGTGTGTGTGTGCGTGTGTGTGTGTGTGCATGCATATCATGTTTGTGCTTGTGTCTGGACTGTTTCAAGGGCGTGTGTATTTTGCGTCTTGGGTGTGGAGTGGGTGTGTGTGTGTGTGTGTGTGTGTGTGTGCGTGCGTGCGTGTACACTGCACTCCTGAATCCAAGCAGGTCCAGATACACACAGCTGCAGTAGACTAATGTGTTTCATTATTTCCACCCATTCATTCTGCTTTCCCAGTTCTCAAAGCAAACAGCCAGGGACTCACAATACCACCATTTGAAGTGGGTTTCCCCAAAGCATCTTAACCAAGAAACGTGATTTCGGTCACCCTTCACCTACAGTCTAACAATGATCGCTATGAAGCCCGGATTTGTTTTCAGCATGTATGGACTGATTCCAGGAATAAAGCAACAGTCCGATGTGGCCACACAGAGACCATGTGCTTTGTCTTAAGTGAAAGAGGAAAGTGCTTTTGTTGCCAAACGGTTTGCCTCTCTTGAACTCTGATAGTTGTCTCACGATACTTCGAAAACCCCGTGTGCGGATGGGCTTCTCTGACATCTCTGTTACTGTTAAACGATACTCATCCTACTCTTACTCACCTGAGAAGGTGCGTTAGAAATTTCGATTCAGTTACTTTCCCATGCGGTGCTCACACTGTTTTCCACACCCTATATCATTGCGTGTGTTCACTGTTTTGAATGTGGGTGTGTGTACATGTCTGTGTGTTTTCAATGTTTTGAATGTGTGTGTGTGTGTATGTATGCATATACATACCAGGGCATGTAGAGATTCTATCTCCACCTGTAAACTGTGCCAGCGTTTTCGTACTTCTGTAAGCTCGGCCCTCGCTTCCTGCAAGGTCTTGTCCCCTGGTCTCACCTGGACACACACACACACACACACACACAGTCAAAACGCACATATTACAAACACAATTAGGACACACATCAAAAATAACTTTCACTCTTCAACCAAACCTACCCCTGACCTTCAACCAACCACACCCTACACATAAACTACACCTATACCTGTTGTTATCTACCCACACTCAACCAACCACACCCGAGAAATAACCTTCCCATAAACCTGCCTTCCCTTTCAACCATCCACAAACTGCACTACCATACCCACAGCAAAGCGATCACATATCAAATTCACAGTATCAGAGTATCAAATCTGAAATAACATATTGTATTTTATATCGGGTGCTTCTTTTACACACACACACACACGCGCACATATTTAAGCAGAACTGGGGCCTGTTCAAGATTACTGAAGATCAAATTGAACCATTTTTTATGGTCCAAGGTTCAGCATCTTGACTACAAGCACGTTTGGTGTAATCGATAGGAAATACAGCCATGATGGTCATGTACAGTGTTGTCTGCGCTATTGACACTGTAGTTATACGCCTTCAGCTGTGTTGCTGACTGTTGCTAGATCTCTGGGAAGAACATAAGGACCTGCTGCCAGCTTCCTGTAGCAAAGAATAAATCAGTCTAAGACAGGGTGTGTGTGTGTGTGTGTGTGTGAGAGAGAGAGAGAGAGAGAGAGAGAGAGAGAGAGAGGGAAAGAGAGAAAGAAAATACGAGAAAAGCAGTAAAGGAAAAGGACAACCATTATAACATCAGCACCAGGAAACAATGCAGTCATAGGATGGGATGTGCATTCTAATTACGTCTCTCTCCGCAACCTCATATATTCATGCGCAACTGCACAGCAATGAGAACACAAAGCGTCGTGCAAAGCGTCCTGCAGTGCCCTGTCTAGTACCCGCCCCGCCTGGGGCAGCGACCAGGGGAGAGACAGGGAAAGAGACAGAGGAGAGAACCACCCTCCCGCATACCTGTGGAGACGCATCTGTTTTTGGGCCGCCCTTGTCCTTCCTGGGATGGGTCTGCGGTGCAGGCCTGGAGCCTGGGGCTGGATTTGGGCGCGCGGCTGAGCTGGAGAAGCCGTGGGCTGGGCCGGAGCACTCGCACTGCGTGCTGATGCGCGGGAGCTCCATGCCTCTGCCATCCTCCCCCGCGGCTGCCTGCGTTAGCACGGCGTCGCTCCCGACTGCTGCCTGCTGCTGCAGCAGAAACAGCTCCCTCTGCCTCGGAGAGAGAGAGATAGAGAGAGATAGAGTGAGAGAGAGAGAGAGAGAGAGAGAGAGAGAATGGTGGGGGAGAGAGAGGTGAAGGAAAGAGAGGTGGTGGGGGAGAGAGAGAAAGGTGGGGGAGAGAGAGAGGCAGAAGGAGAGAGAGAGGTGGGGAGAGAGATGGTGGGGAGAGAAACAGAAGAGAGAGAGATGGGGAGAGAGATGGTGGAGAGAGAGAGGTGGGGAGAGGGAGGTGGAGAGAGATGGTGGAGAGAGAGAGGTGGGGAGAGAGAGGCAGAAGGAGAGCGAGAAGTGAGGAGAGAAACAGTAGAGAGAGAGAGATACAGATGGAGAGAGAAAGGAGAGAGAGAAAGAGAGATAGGAGGGAAAGGAGAAAGGCAAAGGGCAGACAAGGAGAATTTAAAACTGGACAAATAGCTCGAGGCAAGAGCAGTGAGAGTAAACCAGTGAGAGATCTTAGGAATCCCTGCACACCAGAGCCATGATTCATCAGAGAAATCCCACATACTGCAGCTTAGGGTAGAAGGGTGCAGTGCATGACACAGTGTGAGGGTGGTGAGGGTGTGTGTGTCTGTGTGTGTGTGTGTGTGTGTGTGTGTGTGAGGGTTAGTAATTATTCAGCAAGAATCCAGACACCATCTTTAAGGGTGCTTGAATGAGAAACTGGGCGGGAGAAGTCACAACCTGCTGAATTCCTCTTAACGCCTTCAGCAGCAACAAGAAAAAAAAAAAGCACCAACGTGTGAGAAGCTTCTAGAAACAAGAAGAAGACAGAGATGGGGGTTGTTTGTGTAAGGTGTGGGAATGTATTGAATTCTACGCATGCACAAAATGATATTTAAAGTATTAGCTGCCAGGTGAAAACTGAAAGAATGTCTAAAGAAACCATCAGGTTGATGATTTTATCTGACAGACAGGTGGGAACGAGGAAGACACACGGCAGGCGTGTGCACACACACTCACACACACACTCTTTCTCTCTCTACCTTCTGTTCTTCCTGCATGGTCTGTAAATGCTGTTCAGATGTGGTCAGCTGCTTCGTCAGGAGACTGTTGGCCATATCGATGTCTGTCTTCCTCTGTCTCAATTCTAACACCTGCTGCTCTATTCGGTGCTGTAGCATCTGTTCTGTCTCACACCTGAAACACACACACAGAGACACACACACATGCATACATACGCATGCACGCAAGCACACGCACACACACAGATGCATGCACACGCACACAGATACACGCAGATATGTATGAACGCACGGACGCACACAGAAGCATGCAAGCATACACACATGCACTCACATGCACACACACACTCACATATGCATGCACAGAAATGCATGAACACACACACACACACACACACACACACACAGAAAAGCACACATCAAACCCTGTCATGTCCCACCCTGCCAACAGAGGGCACACTCTCCTTGGTTCTTACTGACAAGGGTGAGATTCCTTTGGTGTGGTACAGTTTGTTGATGGGCACGCACCTGCTCTGTAGGTGAGCAAGCCTTGATCTCATGTTATCAAAGGTCAGAGATAGCTCTGCATTCTCCAGAAGAGTACGGCTAATCTGGGAAGGCAAAGGCTTGAAGTCAAATTTATTTATAAAGACACACACATGCTCATAAACATATGCACACACTTCCAGGCTCACAAAATAAACATTTACTTAAGTTTAAATACTGCGAGTAACCAGGATAACTTCAGCTTCTCTCCCTGCTCAAACACACCCATTAACTCAGACAGTTTTTAAAGCCTCTTACTATAGTTGGATTAGGTGTGGTAAAGTCCCAAGGAAACACAGGGAAAAATATTGAAAAAAATATTGTTACAACACCAACTTTTCGTGTTACAAACAAAAAACCGAGGGCTTCGAGTATGCTGACCCATGGCAGGTATTCTGACTGAGTGTTCTTTTCAAGGCACTCACCCGAATGAACAAATATAAATTATTTTGATCTGCAAGCCACATCAAAAGCTGCGTTCTGAAAAGGCATGTCAGAACTGCAGTGTGTAGTAATGTACACTGCGATGTTTTTTACATGGCCTGCAGACACAGTGCAGACTACCCCTGGTTTTTAGCAGACATGATCCAGACCAGGGAAAGATGAACACACAACAGAGAGCGTTAACCTGCTGTCATTGATCGCTCTTGATTAACTGGAGCCGTTCATGGGAAGAAAAGCATCTCCAATTAACGACGTTAACCGCCTGTGTCCTAACTTGTTCTGGAATTTTTCCGCTGGGACAGATTAATGGATAATGAAAAGAAAACAAAAAAAAAAACAACCCAAAAAAACAAAACAGAAACAAACTGAAAACAAATAAAAAAAACCTCTTGAACATCTTCACCTGGTTGTAAATGTTAAGTTCAACAGAAAGAGGGTGTGTTTGGAGGGGGATGGCTTGTCTCATCACGCCTCAATAAAGGACAATAGTGGTATTTGAAAAAAGGTCTCTAGGATTGGCCTGACGTAAGGACACGCCATATATTGTATCTTACATTCATTACCTCATTTTGGCAGCACTGATTCCACAGAAGAAATGCCAGCACTACCCAGACACTTGTCTATTGTGTGCCGTGAACATCCCTGTCACTATTGCGTGTTCTAGATGACCTTTCCTGGAGTGCTTTGATGGATCGTGGTATTCTCATGAGTTAATATCATAAATAATTTTGTCATAAATAAGGCATTACATATAAAATGTATAATTATATAATTATATATAATCATTTCACATCGCGGATTTACCCAAGAGTTAATTACATATTATAAGACAAACAGCAGTATAAAAATATAATGATCTTTTTGTCCATATTCTGTGTGTGTGTGTGCGCAAGTGGGGTGAATTTGCATGGGTGTGTATACACTTGCACTTGTGTGTGTACTGTGTGTGCGCGTGTGTACTGTGTGTGTGTGTGTGTACTGTGTGTGTGTGTGTGTGTGTGTACTGTGTGTGTGCATAGTGTGCGTGTGTATGCAGCTTCTCATAAGGCTGTCTCAGCTGTAACTACGGCTCATGTCTCGTTTCAGCGTGGATGATTGTGGAAACGCCTGCTGGAGGGAACAGGCTGCATACGTTTGCACACAAAATCCTTATGAGCTCCACCTGGTAGACGCGTACCAGCCACTGTATTCTGGCTTAGTGGTTAGGTCAGGCTTAATGTAATGGGAACCATTTTTTGGTGGCTTGATAGCTAATGTAACCAGTGTGAAACCTGACCTTTAGAATCACACCAGCCTCAGATTAGCTTGTGTTTTGTTATTGTGGTTGCCTTGGCAGCAAGCTGGGTCTTGTTCCTAGGTCCGACCCTATTCTCAGGTATGACACAGTTGTTGAGCAGGTGTTGTCTTCAGTGAAAGCCAGCTGTGTATTTTCCTATATTCTTGCCTGGAAACTTCCTTCCGCACCAGTTCAAAGGGACGTTTGCTCATATCCTTCCTTCCTGGATGTTCATCGTCTCACATCTTAAGTCATCATCAATCTGTTTGAATGTGCACGTGAATGTGTGTGTTTGTAGACGAGCTTTTAAAGATCCCACCTGAGCTCGAAGTTCCTCCGCACTCCTCTCCCGTGAGCTCCAGTCCCGGCCTGCCGGCGAGCACCCGTGGATCCGCTCGCCAATCCGCTCCTGGAGTCTGCTGTTGGCCTGCTGCAGCTGAGTCACATGCTCCAGGAACACCCTCAGCCTCTCGTTCAGGCCCCTCAGGGCATCCTGTGAGTCCTCTGGTCCCTCCATGGGGCACCCCTGTACAGCAATAAAGAACGATCGCAGAGCCGTCAGAGTGTGGTCACCGATGGCAATGTCCGGCCGCACCCAGCTCCGGTTCACGAGCTTGTTTACCTAGCAAATGTTTAGCTAGAATGTCAACAAGCTTTGCTGTGGGCAGGAGCTCAATTCGATGAACACCACTGTCCCACTTGGGCAGATGATGGGCTCGGGGTAGGGGGGTCTCATTGCAATGGCAGAGAGGTTGGTGTAGGGAGGGAGTGGAGAGAGGGAGTTCATGCATAGGAGCCCTAGTGCTAGTTAGAGATACAGGGGCTAAATGGCTTAGTATCGTAAAAGCAGGTGACTACATAATTTACATCACGAGTTACACTCAGGACCTTGTCCTCGCTGATCTGGGGATTACTGTTCTGTACACACAAAGAAGTGCGCACACACACACACACACACACACAAACACATAAGTGAGAACACATTCTGGAGGGCACACATATGCACACACAAGAAAGGGTGGAGGGCACATGCACACACACACACACACACACACACACACGTATGTAGATGCAGACTAAGCAGATGATGAAACAGTGCTTAAGTCCAGTGCTTCTGTATGTATGTCTCTGCATCTATATGATTGAGAGTTAAAACTCTTGTATCTGTGTGTGTATTCCGTCATTAGCTTGTGTTGGGCCTGTAATACGTTTGCCTGTAAATAAGTCTTTTGTACTGTGTTTGCAGGTTTACATGGATGCCTGTATTTTGCAATGCAAGAGCCTGTGTGATTAAACTCCTTCAAGTGAAGCATGATCATGCAGTAGCATGACACCCTTTAGGGCTTTTGTGCTTCGCAGCCAGAGACCCACTGAATCCCCACACTAGTGTGAAATCAGTGGCGAGTTACAGAAATGACTGAACCCCATTTAATTGTTCCTTATCCCCAATTTCAGCTCATTTTCTACTTTATTTAGTACTGTTCTTCCTCTCATATATGGTATATACAAAATCAGCATATATCTCATTTCTTATATTCTCACACCTTTCAATGTGCAACATGAAATCGTATAAAGGAAATATAACAAACAAGAACTCTGAGGCGAACACGTAAACTGCAAAGCTGAGATTCAGGTATCTGGCTGTACTGTATTTTAAATGCAATAGTTTAAGGTTTAAGCAGGACGCCACACTTGCAGCAGTCAAGAGTTCTAATCGTGGTGGTGAGAAGTAAGTTTCTGTTGACATAATCTGAGAAGTGTGTGTGAAAGTTTATTCTACCTCTGCAACATACACACCACACGCGCGCGCGCGCGCGCACACATATACACACACAAAAAAACAAAGGCCTTGTCAGACTTACCCATGCACACCTCTCCCTCACCTTATCGCTCTCTCCCTCGGTTCATTGATGCGTCCTCAGATTAAAGCAAACCTACTGCAGGTCTCGCGGGCTGCCACCCTGTCTCAGCTCAGCTCAAGAGAACCGCAGAATGCGCTTACCTCTGAACACATGAGGGGAGACGATGGGGAATGCCGCCTAGCCTGTTTGCTGCGCCGTGGTCCACGACAACAACGCAGTCTCACGCCAGTTGCAAATGAGGGTTCAAAAACTGAGAAGCAAAGAAACACTCGACATGTGGCTGCTTGTATTCGCTCTCTGTCAAGAGGTTAACACTGCTAATAACCCCTAGAAATCGCAGGAAAAAGATCACCGTGACAACAACAAAAAACAAGAAAAAATAGGCTACGTAGTACGATAACCTGCAGCAACTCTTTTTAGGTGTAAATTTGTTTTAAAAGTCAAATGAAAAGAGGCACAGAGAAGAGACATGATTCGGATTAATTTAATTGCCCATCTAATCCCACAGTCACCGTCGTTTGTTGAGATCCCGAACGACCGCCTTCAGGGATACGCTTTGGTGCTCTGCTTGGACAAAGCCATCACTTGCAAAGGCTAAAGTCAGACTAAACATTTCTTTCACCCCATTATTGCAAGTCCCCTTTGGCCGAAGTAACTTTATAAACTATGCTGCATGAAGGTGAAACTCAAAATAATGTGGTGTTACAGCTGTTAGCGATCTTGTTTCTTAGGAACTTCTGCCACAGTGAACCTACGGGTTTATGTGGGTGACTGAGATTTATGATCTTTATACACTTTATACAACTACACAGCAGGCCAAGCACAAATCACTGATAGTGATTAGGGGAATATTTCACCATGGACTCATTTAAAATGAATTACTTGATTATGAAAGGGGGTCTGGAAAAAATTATGAATAATTAAAAACGTGAACCTATCCCAAAGTGCCCTAGGATCATAACCTGAATTTCTACATCTTAGTCATCCTGTTTTATTACATCAGGTAATATGCGTAAATGCCCTTTGCTAAATGACTTTTTGTTGACATACTAAATCCTCTAAATGATGTGTAATGACACCTTTGAACAGGCTGCCTTAGAAATAGCCATAATGATTTTGGCCCATGTTTTGGCCCTTTTCTTTCATGTTTAAAAAATTTATTGCCATATGAGTCAGTGCTTAACTGACAGGAATTTCTTTCAGTACCCTTCAAGCACAAACAAAAAAACAACCACAAATCTGCTAGATACTGTCTTTGTAAAATAAATAAATAAATAAATAAAAAACATCTTTACATTTACTTTTTACTTTACATGTAAACACTAACAAAAACAAATAAAAAAATGCATTAACATGTTAATGCATTATGTAACATGGAGTGTTACAGTATGCATGCGGGTGTAACACTACAAGGGTACATATTGTTCTACACAAGACGTTCTGGACCATTTTTTACAACGGTACTGTGAATGTCTGAAAGTATAATATCTTCCTTTCCATTCTGAAGTATATAGATGAAACAGATGGGAACTCACAACCAACGGCTTTAGAAGCAGTACGCAATACGTTCTCTAACTGCTCTCTCTCTCTCATATGTCACTGCATTATGCCTACAAAAGTATATTTCTACATACCAGAACTTTGTATTAAGACGTAATAGGGATTTTAAGCAACAGAGGCCTTCAAAAACACACACTACCAAACTTCGTAGTATGTCAACTACGCCTACTGTGGATTCTGTTTGTTATAGGCTCGGCGCAATCAATAGCGTGTGTGTGGTGATGGTTCCAGTCATTAAGGCTCATTTCGTTTTTGGTTAGTCTGTCAGTTTAGCCGCTGTTAAAAAATGGAATCCTGGTCTGGAGGTAGAAAAGTCAACACCGATCTCAGATGAGAGATAATCAGCCGGCTACATAGAAATATAGAAACTACTGTTCGGGAGCACCGTAGATCATTTGAGAGGAGGACAGTAGTCAGTCCCTCTCTGCCCTCCGAATAAGAACTGCCTTCTTCGGAGTCCTTTGACACAGAGAGAACATGGCATACCTGGGAACTGAATAATAATTATATAACAGCCTCCACTTAAAAAGGACAACTGCCTCTACTTCAAAATGCGATGTCATTTTAAATTCGTGAGCAAAGGTATGAAATATTAATGTTACGCCCAAGTTCAGGTTTAATAAGGAAATCCAAGCAAATAATCTTTATTCCTTCCGCGAATTCCTATGAAGTCTCGGAGACCACAGGTCTTGGCATAAATGTTCTGAAAAAAATATTACAATAGAGACAGTTAACAGGTGACAGATTGGCTGTGTGAAAGTGAATGTAATCTCTTAATGTGCGATTATTAATTTATGCCTATTGTCACAGCAGGTCTCTTTATAAGCTATTTCCCGTCTGGTCACAGTCACATGCGATCGAACATTCCAACCAGACACACCTGAACCGAACAATCACGTTAGGTATGCTACAGCGAAACACCGCCCGTAAATTCCATGCATATTTAACATGGATCCGCCCTCAGTAACACCCAGCTCTGTAATCACTGTTCTTCATTTTCATGACATGCTGAAGATGGTCTGCTGCAAGAAAGATTAAGGTTATCTATAAGATAATGGTTGGCTCACACAGAAAAAAAAGGGGGGGGGGGCGTGGGGGGGCGCCATTACTGCTCACGGTTAAGAGGAACAACACCAAATCAATATTTGACCCGTAAATTTAACCGTAGATAGTGTGGTATATTTTGTAGCGATGCTGTGGTGATGTTGATGAAGAAGACTCCGCTGGTACCGTCTTGCTTGTACATGAGAAGTTTATTGCACAGTAGACCAGTATCTTGTCAAGCACCTAGGTCTGCTTGAGAGAGGCGTCAGGCCAATATGAAATCCTCTGAAGCTACCACTAAACCTTCCACAACATATACGTTAGTTGGCAGCAACCCAAGTCTCGTACAAGGAAACTAAATATAGGAAGCCTGTCTGTCAGAACTTCTCCTTTCCCTACTATAAACATCTTCTCTCTGCTTCTTAGTCTGTTCACCTCAGCAATATCTATACGGAAATAGATTTAAAAGATTTCACATTTAAACCTAAATACCACTTAACGTGACTGTCTTAATTCAAGACACTAAAATAGAAAACAGAAGACCAGGTTACAAACCATTATTATTCTAGCACATGTTGGTCGACTCGGTAGGTGTTAGCTATTCACATGAGCGCACCAAGTGAGCTGAATACAAAGTCGTAACCATTTTTGACTGTTTTGACAGATATATTAACGGTAATTAAATCAATGCAAAACTCTAGCCTCATTCACAGGACTTTCCTCCACCAAATCGAAATAGTTAACTTTTGTGAAATAGTCATAGCTTTTGCGCCCTCTCCCGCATTGGTGGTCAGTGCTATAGTACTTGAACAGATAAAGCCGCGGCTTCTTTACCTACCGTACCGTATGTGGCTCTCAACTCTCGCGGGGTTCATACAAGTATTTAATATTTATTTAAAGAATATACAAATTCGCACTTGTGTACAATATTCACACACTACATTTTTAATGTCACACGTGTTAACTACGGTTTGTGGGTGCATGTTTGTCGGTTTGTAGAAGAATATTCTAGTGAATTGTGGTTCATCTCTGTCGTCATCAAGGCATCTCCTGGCTCGCGCAGCCAGCACAGCAACTGCAGCCGCCTCACTCTCACGAGATAATGACGGTTTATGTCGTCATGACGTGCCAGTTTAATCATAGATTAAAATATTTTGTTCTTTTGTTGTACAATGTGACATTTCAGGGTATTGCACCTTTCCTGTACCTCTAAAGGAAGTCAACATTGTATAGTCACATCATAAACTTAATAGACAGACCTCTGGATGAGAAAAGTGACATCATTTAAAAGTTTTAGTTAATTTATTTTTATTTCCTTATATGGATCACACAGCTGAACAATATGGAACCTGTGCTTAAAAACACTTGGTCTACAAATGGCACATTACAGTTAAGACCTGCATTACACGTGTAATCAGTCTAGAAACTTGATTGTGGAGTCAGTGTTAGTTGCAGCACATATATAATGCCTAATTCAACTCATAGGTTTTATCAAGCCATTGTAGAGCTGGATCAGCTATGCTGAAGCAAGGAAATGATTCATTCCTGCAAAGGAGGACAAATCAGGACTAGCTCCATCTTGGTATACAACAGGTGAACATTAATTCGGCGTTACTGCGGAAATCTTAGTGCACTGCATGCAAATAAATATCTAAATCTCTCATTTTGGTGTGATGAATATATACTGGTGAAGATAAGTAAAGCAAGTGGAAATGTGTCATTGATTTTGATGACAGGAAAAATTAATCTCTCGCTCAGTCTGTAAGAAATGGTCGTCCACAGCAGCAGGGGTCCATGTGCTGAAAAATACGTGAGTGGAAACGCACTCTTGGTTTCAGCTTGTGACCCCTTCACTGTCATTGCCAGACATGATCTGAATCAGGCATCTTAATCCAAAACTAAGACTTTAATTTACTATCTGGCAGTGACGTTGCAGAGAACAAATGAGCTTATGTTTTCTTCCCTATGGTCTCTGGAAAACTGATATACCCTTAAATCACATGATTGTAGATCATATTACCACTAATCTCTGGGAATATACATGTATAACTTACCAATAATAAAGGTTGAGAGAAACCATTAGATCCACTTTGATCTTGTTTGACACCAGTTGCCTCGGGCCTAAGCAAAGATGACATTCAAAAAATAATTACAGCAGGGAGAGGCACCAGCGGCTTTGAAAGGATCTTGAACAGTCACATAGTTGAGGTGGTAGACCTGTCACAGCGGTTTAGAAAGCTGGCTCCCTGAGGCAGGGTGACGTCTGTTGAGCACCTCTGTGGCAACACCAAACAAACAAAACTGTAAAGAGGATGGACAGGTGATAGAAATAACAGTCCAGAGTACCAGGGATTGGCAAGAATGGCCAGCAATGGCAAAGAAGTGAGTACTGGACTAGCCACGCTTACCACTGCATTGCCAATGGACTTCACCTGTGTCACAGTGGGAAGCAGGCATGTTGCCATGCCTACTGTGAAATGCAATCGCTGATGTTGGGGATGTTGATCAGTGTCGAAGCATTGCGTGCTGATCACGGTGGCCTCACACATCTGCTATTACTGTTACTGTTACATACTGTTACTGCTGTTACGGGTCCATTACTTGCTGGTTTATATCACTTTTTTTTCTTCCAACACAATCTGTCAGTGAATAAGACATGTCAAGCTCGCCTAAAAAGAAGCTCAGGCATGTAAAGGTTATTCCCAGCCCTCCCACTGGACACTTGACAATGCAAATGTAACAGAAATGTTGTATTTCCAGTCTCGTCCCAACCAGGGCCAGCCTGTTTCTACATGGGAAGGATAATCTTTGCTGCTTTGCTTACTTTAGCTTAATCTGGTTCATGATAAAATCTCTGCATATGAAGCAAGTTGCAGACAAATCTATCATAAAGTATTACCATCCTACCAAGCTGCCTTCCTGCCCCTGTTCACACCTGAGCCGTCAGGAACCATTCTGGGGACTTGGCCTGGTCTGATCTCGGATTTTCGGATTTACACGTCACTCTGGCGCAGCACATCGCTGGCTATTTGTAAGGAAGGTTTTATTTGTTGTTTTTTGTTTGTTTGTTTGTTTGTTTATGAGAATGAAGTATTCCAGAGTGGTACATCTTCAAGGCTCATTAACATACTCATCACAGGTGTTTCCAGGTTTGGCCTGGGTTTGTCCTTTTACTCCAAAAGGTCGATGCCTTGCCTCTTTTTTTACAGAACCTTAAACCATTCTAAAAAATAACAAAACAAAACAATGAATTTCCCTGTGACTTTGTTTGTATTTAAACTTACATATAAAGCCCATATTCCATTATCGTAAACATGTCATTGCCATACAAGTATGTGTAATTAAAAACCAATTAAACTGCATTATGTGCAGAACCTGCTAAGGGCAGATCTTCACATCTTTCTTCAGGATAATACAGTAACTCGCTGTACCAAATGAACCACGTGAGCAAACGACACCTGCTTCTTTTGTTAACCTCTGCTCTGTGTTAATTAATGCATGTATTTCAAAAAACTAAACATAAGGACAGCACGGGGCAGTCAGCAGTATCGTGCTCTAACTGTCCCCGAACTCACTCAGCAAATGTTTGATGCCCGTAATAT
>JAOYMR010000019.1:2177768-2189187 GCA_025802075.1 Tenebrosternarchus preto | reverse complement strand
ACACTGGGTCTCCTCAGTACTGACACTGGGTCTCCCCAATACTGACACTGGGTCTCCTCAGTACTGACACTGGGTCTGTTCCGCCAAGCTGAACAGAAACATTCCAACAGCCCAATTGGTAGAAAAGAAAATGATCCTCAGTTCACTGCTAGCACCTTTGATCTGAAGCTTGGACCATATTAGAACTCCCAACATCTAACAGCAAACAAGCAACATGGACATAATGTACTGTGTCTAACAGAAACCTGGGTCGGGCCAAACGAGTGCGTAGCTTTAAATGAAGGGAGTCCTTCTGTCTACAGTTACGTACACCACAGTCGTCTAAAAGGACGAGGAGGTGGTACTGCAGAGGTTTATAAGAACACATTAGGTGTACACCAGAAAGGTGATTCTGTTTTTAAAGAACCTAAAATCCTTTTTATTAACCTAAATGGTGTTGCCAGAAAAAAAAACGAACTCAGTCTTTTTTCATGACATATTTAAGAGTCAATAATGCCGCTCCTCTTAAAGCGAAAGAATTAATGAAAATAATTAGTACCATGGTATAATGATCACACTTACATTTAAAACAGGATATTTGCATTCTGTCTTTGCAAGTGTAGTCAACTAAACTTGCAAGTCTTCCAAGTTGTGTGGAAGGCAAGATTTCTTAATTATAAAAAGGCACTTGGTTTTACGCAAACACGTCATCTCTACCCTAACATCTAATATCAAATAACCCAAGACTTTTATTTAGTACAATAACACTAACTAACTTGGAATAAAACTGACATCAAAGCAACATCATACAAATATTTAAAATAAGTAAGAATATTAGACATAATATTCAAAATATTAATCTGGCATCAGGCAGTTGCATAGCGACCAAAAGAAAAACACCAATGAAGAGTCCTTTACTCCAGTCCCATAGTGTGAACAAATATAATTTATTTCCTTCTCAAAATCTTCTACTTTCTTACTAAATTGCCCACACACTTTCATAGAGAAATACTACGTGAAGACGTAACTTTTATTAAATATAATAAACTATTCGTTCACAATAATAATAATAGAATTTAATTTATAAGCGCCTTTCAGGACACACAATAATAGTTAATCAAACTACTGATTAAGAAAACACCCACTGTAACTCAGCAGCTAAACTCACACCTGCAGAACCAGATTACATGAAGTCAGGGTTTCGCCTGGCATCACAGGACTGAGATGGTGAAGGTCAGGGTTCCCCCTCTGAGTCTTGGTTCATTTCGTGGTTTCTTCCACATGCTCTTATGGAGTTTTCCTTGCCAGTATCAATCACAGGTTACCCCAGTACCAGGTTCAAGACAGGATGACTCCGGATTTCAATAAGCAAGTCAATCAATGCCTTAGAAAGTCATTTGCATTTTTTACTGCAGATGTTCCTTGACGGGATGCTATGAAGCCAATCCTAGAGTTTTACAGCTGTGTTCAGAATCGTGAGTACACAACGCGTTCCATTATCGTGCAATTCCAGTCCAACGCGGACGTCCAGGACCGATCAGCACGGAAGGCGGTGTTCACGGGAGCAGCGTGGTACGGCGTTCACCCCGAACGAAACTCGCCGGGCTGGGATCTCCGGCTCCACCTGTGCCGCCCATTCGTTTAAAGTGAAAGAACCGACCGATACTACAATGAAAAGAAGCATGAAGAGGGCCACCGAGCTACGGAGGATGCATGTGTTGTCAGGGAGACAGAGTCAGGGAGACAGAGTCAGGGAGACAGAGAGGTACGAGAGTCATCAGACTCCTTCCCGTCTCCATCCTTTAGTCATGACCTGTAACTAGTATACAGTGTTACTGTGCCTTGGTGTTCTGTAGCGTTACTAGCATTAACACTTTGTCGTTTTCTCTGTTACGTTGCCTACCTTGTTCTGCTCCATGTTTCTGGTTTTCTAGAACGTTCTTTAGGTTCTGGTTTAGTTCTTGTTTTTTGTTCTCTCTTTGTGTGGATCCTCATTTTAGTTCTATGTTTCTAGTCTCGTTCTGTTAGTTTTGTAGTCCTTTTGAGCACATCCTCGAACATGGAAATATAATAATAATAATAATATTTGCACTTGTATCTGTGCTTCCTCATGTGTGTTGACACCACAAATAGCTTAATCAGGCTAATAACACCTATATAGTGCAACCCACAGTTTATGACTTTTGATCAACTTCAGAGGGACTCTACATGTGAGAGTAAGAGAAAATTCCTAAGGATTTTTATGTGAGTGAGTAATCTCTGATTAAACACTGCATGACTTTAACCTCCAGCGTGTGTGTAGCGTTCATCTTACTAACGTGCAAACGCACGCACACAACGCTCCAGAACTCCACACACTCCTAAACACACACCACAGTCCCTCCCTATTGCACACACTCCTAAACACACGCCACAGTCCCTCCGTCACACCTAGCTGACAGTTGCCGTATGTCTTGGACTTGTTTCTTTCACAGTGGGGGATTACGCTCATGTGGATCTGGCGAATGCAGAAGCTTAAACGTCCAGCGCATACCCACACACATACACCCACACCCTCAAAATTCCATCCCCAGATCCACAGCCTCACACATACACCCCCCCCATCCACACCCACATATCTCCACCCTCACACACACACTCACACACACACACATCTTCACACACACACACATCTTCACACACACACACACACACACACATCTTCACACACACACACACACCTTCACATCCACACCCTCACACACACACAACCCCACACTCTAACACACAGTTTTCAAGTTGTTTCCCAAGGAGGACAGCAATCCAGCATGATTTCATTAGTGTACCTATACATTTTAATAAACTGAAAAGCCTTTTTTGTACTTACAAATTAATTGTTGATACCTTTGAAGACATTTGCCATTTACTCCATAGCATTAAAAGGGGTTTAATCCTAATCCTAAAAAATCCTAAAACCACTTCTGGTATATCAAGTACTGTACATTTAGCTACCTTTGTTTTGTTACATAAACATATTTTTTATTTTATTTAAATAGATAGATTTTATTTTATTCAAACAGACCCCCCTGAGCTTTCTTTAATTAGACTCAAATATTCATACCAAATGCATGAATAAGTATTAGCCAGTGTCTATATATCCATCTGCACAAGGAATACAGAATAAGTGGGTTTCCACTGCGTATCCATGCAAGTGGTTATTAAGTCTGAAGTATGAATTAATTTTTCAGGTTTTCCACGTGATCAATTTTGTGCTTTATATTTTAATATTTAACAGGGACCCAGAGACCATTTTGACCACTGAAGACCACCACCAAAGCGCTGTAAGTCACTGTTAATTAAGTGTCTAAAAGAAGCAGCTGGTGATTCACACATACTTGGATGTGTAGTGTGTGATGAGCTGGGCTCATTCTGTACACAGCAAGTGTGTTCTGTCTGTACTGGCTGTGGTGCATGACACACTGCTGTGGGAGGAGGAGCGTGGTGGTATCAGCCCCCCTCCCTCCCTCTCTCTCTCTCCCTGTCTCTCTCTCCCTCTCTCTCTCTCTCCCTCTCCCTCTCTCCCTCTCTCTCCTTCTCTCTCTCTCCCTCTCTCTCTCTCTCCCTCTCCCTCTCCCCCACAGCTCTGTGGTAACATCTCTCTCCCACTCTCTTTCTAAGTTCTTGCTCTTCCTTCCTCTTTCAGCTCTGTGGTAGCCTCTCTCTCTTTGTGCTGTTCATTAATCCACTTATACTGACCCTGACACTGATATAACTTTCAGTTACCCTCAAAATAATGTATATAAAAAAGAAAAAAGACAGAAGCTAAACTGTAAACTGAGGTAACTTTAAAGGGATCAATTTAGGATGTTCAACGTCGCAGTGCCTGGACCCTGTCAAGCCCCTGACAGTCACCACCGCCACCCTGCACACAGCAGAACAGTCAGTCACCACCGCCACCCTGCACACAGCAGAACAGTCACCACCGCCACCCTGCACACAGCAGAACAGTCACCACCGCCACCCTGCAAGTAGTCCGTTACAATTTACTAACATGGTAATAAGTGCTTAGCATCCTGAATCTGCTCAGAAATGATAAAAGTGCACATAGGCCTTGCTAGCATTACACACTGGTGTTTAAAAAAAAAAAGCTTCATGAAATAATAATCATATCATACGCTGAGCTGTATCTCTGTCTGCTCCAGAACTCTCTGTGCAGATCTCTGTGCTTGGTGCGTTCAGCACAGGCAAACGGGGGAGCACCAGCGTAACCCACAGAGCAGAAAGACATGTTATCCAAAGCGAAAAGTGTGGGTTCAACAGCAGGACGGGCCGAGAACAGCTCGGGGATGACGTCATGCAGAAACAAACCGGTCCTCTACAGGAGCACACCCGAAAACAGCTGACCGAAAACCTTTTTACCACCAATCGAGGTGAATCATGGGTAGCAGACAAGGACACAAGGTTTTTCAGAGGGAATCCATTAGTCTGGCCTACTCAGATAATAAATAAATGCGCAGATTTGCACTGTCAAGAATTCCTGGGGGAGTTTCGATTATTGGTACATGGTTTTCTGGTTGTTAGAAGTTTATTTGGTGGATCAGGAACATTGCATTTGGGAGCCGAGAATATTCACGACATACAGGCTTCAGCTTCTGCCCCCAGGGTACCCTAATGAGCTTCATAATCCTGAAACTTCCTGCCCAGCACTAAAATCTACATTCGTTTACACCAGCGATTCCCAGTCATGTTGCTGGGGTACTTTGGAGGCACTGCCTCAGTTTAGTGTGCAGTGCACCTGGACCCGATCCATCATCGAGCTACAGAGCCACTCGTTAGCGTCAAGCAGGTGCGTTCGAGTGGGGAGTGTGTTAAAATATCCCGTACAGGTCTGCGTCAGGCCCAAAACTGGGAAGAAAACAAACACAGTTCCCATGGTCGCCTGCAGTCTACTTGCCAAATCACCACCCAGAAAAACAAACAAACAAAAAATACCAGCACTGAATTACCACCTAGAGCATGAAATTAACAGTGTTCATCTGTGCCCAGTTGGACATACACCAACACTCTAGGTGCTAATCCAACACTGGCCAAATATTTGCTGTGCTCAGCAAAAAGGGTGTGAGCACAGAGAAGCCCCTCCCCTTTTTGGACTGTGTGTCTGACTAAGGCAATACGCTAATCGCCTCCTGTCAGAGAGATGCTGGCGGTGTTACTGTAAATGACGCTGTTTGTTACTAAGGGCCATTAGCCTTACAGCCACAAGGAAATTATGATCTTATGGAACAGTAAACATTTAATCACTCTGCACATGTAGACTAGGTGTTTATTAGACTTGTGGCTCTCTACATTATGCTATTAAATCCATTTTAAGGCACTTAATACTAGTTACCACTAATTCATCACAATATACGCTACATCTATTTCAATCTTTCTCATTCTTTTTCTTTCATTGCCTCCTGCCTTCTGTCTATCCCCCCCTTCTATCTCTCTTTTCCCCTGTTCTTCTCCCTCTTTCTCTCTCTGTCTCTCTCTCTCTCTCTTAGTGCTGAATCATGGCTCTACAGCCTGATGATTCATGCGTTGCTCTTCTGGTTTGTTTGTTTGTTTGTTTGTTAATTTGCTGAATTCATCCCTGGCCTAACCCCAGCAGTCAGCCAGGCCGAGAACGACACACCATCGTGTCACGTTCAAATGTGCTGTGGAATAACCATCCCGCGCTCTCTTAAACTTTACGCTTCTCAAACAAACCTGTGCACCTGAACTTTACACTGCCCGGTCTTTACAGCAAAATCCATCTTCTAAACTTTACACTGGCTACACTTGCCTGAGTCTTTTAAACTTCATACCGGATACAATTAAGCCATCCAACTACACGTTACACTGCCTTTCTTTTACCTTACAAATTAAGACTCTGTCCTGCTCTGAACCCACTCTTCTAAACTCTGCAGTAAACCCCTCTTTTTAAGTTTCCACCGTCAAGAACTGATAAACCAGCGAATCTCTCGACCTTGCCCTTGTGTGGCCGGACAACAGAAACAGTCCCTACAACACCATGTGTTTAATCAGGCCAGAGCACAAGGTGTAGCTGTTTTTAATTACAATAATTACAAATCTGGTTTAGAAGTATCGGCGATAGCCAGTTACGACGTCCTCTTAGATTAGACCCTGGTTACGCAACTAGAGCAAAACGGCGCCAGTAATACACTGCTGTTACTGCTTACCTTGCAATGTACTAAACGTATACAGGTTAACACGTGGTTAAAAAATGACTTGTATTTTTAAATAAATAAATAAATAAATAAATAAATAAATAAATAAATAAATAAGGCACGCTTGAATACGATGATTTATCAAAACATCCCAGGACGGACTGAGATTAATTAGGACGCTCACAGCTGAAAAAAAAGCATCAGTAAGCTCCTTCCATCTTGGAGAATGTTAAATATTGAAGCGCTGATATTAGTGCCATTAGCTCAAAGCACTGTGTGTATAACAAACACACTTAACCATGTTTGCCAATTACACCTCACTTTACCGGCTCACCTGACCTCACGCGACTTCGCAGCTCGTGTGTCTGAAGGAAAGACAAAAGCAAGACCAGTTAACGAAAGCGACGATCGCCGACCTCGACAAAGAGAAGAACTGCGTTCAAAATGCCGCAAGCCGCAGTTCAAGGCCAAGCGAAACAGCACTGCGCGAAGAGCGCCAATAATGAACAGGCCTATCATTCAGACCGGGTCGGTGCAGCAGATTTTGAAACTATACCATCAGACACTGTACATCAGAAAAGTACTTTTAAGAACTGCAGGTCACCCACGAAGTGCTAAACCAAGAACATTTCTGGGCGGTGGGGTGATCTGACTGCTAAAGCAGGAATAAAATGAGTAAATTAGGCTACTGTTTTACAGCAGCCAAAATTCTATTCAAATGTCACTGAATATGTTAACTCTCCCAAGGGGTTGTCCTTTAAAAAAAAACTTAAGAAGTTTGTCCTTCAAAATCAAACAAAACCGGTGTGCGCGTTTAGCTTCGCAACGGCGTTTACGTTAACAACGCATAAAGACAACTATGTAGAAATGAAACATCAATCCGTATCGGCTACTCAATTTATTTTTCACTTAAATTCTCATGCATGCTTACGGAAATCACACAAGGAACGTGTAAATTTGTGTTCGTGTGTAAGCAAGTAATAATGTGAGCCTACGCAAGTCCATTTGGATACTTTTAAAACGATAACCGTGAAGTTGACATACATTTCGAACCAAAGACAGTAGATTTTTTTTTTGGGGGGGGGGCTGGTTTCAATTGGTTAACCTACAACAACTCGTGATCATTTTCAATTACAGCAAGTGATGTTCAACTACTGTGTATTGCTACTACGTCCGCTGTTCAGTACTGATAATGAGCTACGCCAACAAGATGAAAGGATGGTTAGAAACAAAAGGAGGATTTGAAGTTCATGATAAAGAACATGCAAGACCTACCAGTGAGATACACTAACGCTTGCGTGTTAAGTAAAGACACTTCAATATAACAACGGCAATCACACTCGTATTTTGCGTTTTGCGTTGAATGTTACTCATAGTACTAACCTATTGCAGCTCTCTCGACGAAACGATTTCTGAAGCTTCGCGTCGCTGTCCACTCTTGCCACACGAACGAACGGTTAAAAGCCGCTAGCAGCGAACGTTACAAGGACGACGATTTAACGCAGACTCTTAAAACAGACATAGCATAAGCGTACGCCAGCGGGAAGGACGTAGCAGAATTATTGGCCCGTTACACTGGTGACTAGCTTCTTTTACAGCTATGAACGCTGTCGGACATTGAAAGGAGGCGTGAACTATAAGCTATCGCTGTAACACGGCTTATTTCATTGGACCGAAAGCAGGCGGTCGCTTAAACTAAAAGCAGTTTCATTGGAGGACTACCGTTTGACAGGTGGGTTGCGCGAGTCTATTGGTACAAGAGATAGGTAATAAGATTTTATTTCCTGGTGGCGGAATTTCTAATACAAAAACCTCTTACCTGTCCACTTAAGGTAAGTATAGATGTTCTCTCATATAGGTTTGTGTCTCTTTTCTTATGAAGTGTAGAATCTACACTGCCTATGGGCAAAAGGGCAATTTGTAACTGAATTTAGCACCTATGACTAATTTTAAACCGTTACAACTATAGTTAACAAAGTTTACATTAGGTAAACAATTTTATACAGAAAGAGAACCGCGTCAAAACTGGAACAAGCTAGCAACATCAATCGGTTTCTGTATGACGACAGATTGATTAAGGGTAAGAGGATCGGGTAGACTAGGACTATCCGTATGAAATGCAATAGCATCTAGTCGCAAGGCTAAATTCAATCATGCGTGGTGGCAGTTTTTTTTTTTTACATGACGACAAACATTAGCAGCGTATATAGGCTTTCAAAAACAACAGGACACATTTGAAAAATTGGGCCAAATGTACTTTGAAAACATTCCATCACAGCTACAAAATTACACAGCTGGACAGATCTACGCCGCGTGCCTTTAGAGTTCCTGTTTTTACTGGAACACGGTGCAGGTGTGCTATTTTTGGTTGGCTGACCCACCTAAAATGATTGTAAATAGTCGACATAGTTTTCACTTTGAAACAATGGGGAAAATATATTTATCAGCCCTAAAAAACTGCGTGACAGTTATGTATGCATGTCGAACCAACTATTTACATTGTTTCGGGTACATCTTATTCGTCTGCTATGAAAGTTTAATGCGTGCCATCTCTTTTCACCTTGTGAGAAGGTTTTCCACTTTGGCGTCCCAAATAAGACGATGACTCGGCCGTCACAAGTCTCAGAGGACGCGGATTTAGAGGGCTCAGCTGTCCGCAACAATACTGATAAACCGCTGTAAATGATGTACAGACTTAGTTGCGCGAGCCATTATCTGTGCGGCGCAGGTGAGCGCTTAAATCATACAGCGGGTAGCCTGTTAAACCTGCAGACTTGCACGCGCGGCACTCGTCTGTTCAGAGCGCACGGGAACAGCCGTTACTTTTGGTTAACGATCTGCCTTAACGGCTAATGGTAAAAACGGTGGCGAGAGGGTGTTTGATGACACCGCAAAAGTTTTAACAGCACATACGTTTGGTGTTAGGCCTACAGTTATTCGAAAACAACCCCCTCAAGTCTCTTTTTAGTGCAAATGAAAGTATGATGAATTAAATATCTAAATGACATACAATAAAAACGTAGCTGTATCTAAAACACGACATATTTCAATCCTATGTCATATACCTTTGTATACAGTATATGTATTAATTTGATCTCAATTATTTTCCACTTATTTATTATTCCACTTAGTTATCAGCAGTAGCTTGTCTCTTGCTGATCTGAGGTCAGCTTAGCGCATGCTCTTACACTAGTTATGCTATGGTATTTTGGGGGGTGTCTATGCAGCAGGGCTGCCTAACTTCTTTACCTCCTGCCTGCTAAACTATGTACAACATAACGGTCGTCTTCACACGATAAAATACACCGCTAGCTAATACCAGTAATTAAACTATACATAAATAGTTCCTTCCTTAAATAAGTTATTCATTTTAATGACCGCCCCCCGCCCACGTAAACAGCCCTATCCATTCACCTACGTATATAATACCTTCCTACAGCTTATCAGTTTCTAAACGGACTTTTGCAACTTGCGCGCGGATCTCTTACTGTTACCACGTCTCGCTCTCCCCCCTTTCTCTGATGGTTTATTAATGAAAGCTAATGGCCCCACTCCCTCTCCGCACTGTATTGATTGCGTTTGCTTTGCTCATATATAATCTGTCAGAGGACTAACAACGCGTCTATCCTGTTCATCCGTCACCGCAGATGCCCTTCTCCCACTGCAGCACGCATGCTCGACGGCATGGGCATGAAGTACATCGTTGAATAATTACGTTCCAACATTATTACCTCGTTCTGAAGTACCACTACTGAGGACTATTAGAGTTTGAGATTAAATCTACTAAACAAACGAATGATATATAACACGAAAGAGTTACTAAATAGAGGAATAATATACGTAGTATATACAAATACAGATCTACTAAACAGTCGGGAAATACTTCGTCCAAATACAAATGTTATCGGCGTTCGTTCGCACACAAAATCTAATAATTCTAAAATACGTGTTTTATTAGTTATTGATGGGTTTAAACTGAAAAAAAAATCCAAAACCTATGGCTACAGCGTGAGCTTTTTAAAGTGAAAACTTTTTAAATCGTCTTCAAAAGACGTTATAGAAAGTAGCAGTTCTTGCTAGCACCAATTACTTTCCAAGATCGTTGCCATGGATATTCAAGCAGACAGAAATTCTGTTTAAATAGAAGGTCAGTAGTCTCTTATTAAAGAAAAAAGACATTATTAAAAAATGTATAAAACTTCAAAATTACTGCTGTTGAGGGTAACAGTCGATACAGTTGAGTACGGTGAATGCGTTTAATACAAAGAATCAAAACGGGTTTATTTTTCTTTAATCTGGGAGAATGAGAGGCGCATGCAGATAACCAACCCAGAAAAGCTTTTTTTTCTTCCCTTAATAGGTTTTATTTATGTTCTTGTTTGACTCATGGTTACATTCACCCAGTCAAATCCATCAAAACCATTCTAAGGGAACTTATAGTACGGGTCTGAGATCAGAGAGAAACAGCAGAGTGTATTCTTATAGATACATACAAGTATTTATATGTAACAAATTAGGTATCTGACTCAGCTCAGAAAAATACTGCTGGCTAACCACACATTAAATGATGAACTGTGTGACTGGATTTCTCCTTACATTTTGTTTTAATTTAGACTTGCGTTAAGCACTGGATTAGAACTGGTGGGATCCAAGGTGCTGGGTCAGGGGCAGATGCATGTTATATCAGTATGGGAGGTACGGAACAGTCTGTTGAGAAATGGGGTGGGTTTAACTCAGTTCATCTTCCTGTCTGAGGCGTTTCCTCAGGTGTTCACCAATCGCAATGAGAGGGTTGGCCTTGAAGGTGGGGTCTTTCAATGTTTCGATGAAGTGGGAGGTTTCTGATTCCCTGAAATGAAAACTCACAATGATCATCTTAAAACAAAGGCTTGTACACACACACACAAAATGTTTTAAGTAGAAATTGTGATTGACTAAATTCTCCAATCTTCTCTTACAGCAGTTTCCGTTTCTGTGAAGGCCTCATCTGGTAGTAGTCTGTGGGTTCAGATTTCTTTTTCACCACTCTGAGAGCATGAAAGAGAGAGGGGGGGGGTTAGTTTAAAGAGTTCAGAACATGCTGAAGGAAAGCATTTTAAAACAGCCCACCACACTCACAGCAGCTGTCAGTAATTATGATTGGAATGGGCCTATATTAAAAAAATGGGGGGGGGCCACTTCAAGTGCAATCAATCAATTATTAATTTGTTAGTTATGTTGTTGTTGCACACAAGAATAATGTAACAAATAAA
>JAOYMR010000019.1:2145622-2159159 GCA_025802075.1 Tenebrosternarchus preto | reverse complement strand
TATTATACTCCATGTTTTTTTTCTCTTTCCACCTTCTGCATCACAGCCCCCCCCTCCGCGGGCGGGCGCGGCCCCCCCCCCCAACGAACTAGGGTATGAATTATCTATTTGAATGAATCGTCTAGGGACTATGTAAACTAAGGAATTAATAATCTCTGAGGAGTAATAATCTAGTGGTGAACTATGGCCTATGCAGTGAAGTTGGATGTATAAACTTTGAGCATGAATAACCTAGAGGATGTATAAACTAGGTATGAATAATCTAGGGAGTAAATAATCTAGGGTAACAAATAATGTAGGGAGTGAATAAACTAGAGAATGGATAAAATGTGAGGAGAAATAATCTAAGGGATGAATAAACTGGGGCACGAATAAACTTTGGGGATGAATAATCTGAGGAGCAAATAAACTAGGGGGTTGAGTAACCAACCGGACAAAAAACTACGCAATAAAGTTTCGGAGCTGTCACGGAGTGAAACTCACGGAGGGTGTTCTGGGGTGAAGCCATCTTCTGCCCGTGTCACGCTTCAAAGGTCTGTTCACCCCAGGAGAGAAAGGAGACCAGATGAATACGGACAGGAAGAAGACGGACCATGCAGAACGCCAGGACTCTTGTTCACTGAAACGTTCGTTGTAACACCCGTAGATCTGCTTTCTTATGCGTTTAATTTTCATTTATTGTCTTACAATTCTGTTGTTGTTTGGTCTTTTTCTGGCGTTATATTGTGCTGACACTTATGGAAGGATAAGAAAGTGCAAATTTGATGTGATTATTGTAGACAAAGAATGACATGCAAACGTGGCTCCAAAGGTCTGAATAATAATAGCGTATAGACAGCTGTCATTAAGGACATATTTTTATAGTACGCGAAATAGGAGAATATAGAAGAATATGCGTGAAATGTAGATTAAGGGTTCGGTTTTATGCCCTCATGGTCATAATTGGTCATTATTCTTGTTGCTGTTTTTATTTTTTTCTCTTGTTGTTGTCCAGTGTTGGACTGTATATAGTTCAGGCAGATTTACACAGACAAAATGTAAAACGTGAATATGTACCACATATCATGAAACCATCTCAAAATGCGGTAATAATCTTCTTGGCAATCTGACAAACTATGCTCAGAGAGATGGAGAGAGAGAGAGAGAGAGAGAGAGAGAGAGAGAGAGAGAGAGAGAGAGAGAGAGAAAGAAAGAAAGAAAGAAAGAAAGACTTTAGTCATCTTGCCGTAGTCTGGAGGCACAACATATTAAAAGTAAATAGTACTTTTTCCCCCACTTTGCTACCCTTTGTTTGTTCTTAATAACGTTACAGGCGATCGTTCACTCCATTCATCTGCTTGTTGTTTGCTTTGGCAAAACGGAAATTTGTAGTGTCATATTTGTAATAACGCTGCCAATAAAAGAACGTTGAGCTGAAGGGAGAAATGGAAGAGTGTAGAATAAGAGAGTGAGAGGGAGAGATATGTTATTTCCATTCTTGTTCATTTTTGTTTTCTTTCTCTACATTTTATCACTTTTAATGTAAATTAAACTGTTTTCGTGGTAAGCAAATCTACTGACAAGCAGAATTTCTCGTAATTTACATATTTCTTAGTAAAGGCCTACTAATATTTCGTTTACATTTTATTTCCACCATTTTCTAAATCTATGTTCAAATTGAGATTAGAAAAACCAGGAAACGCAGGACTTTTCAAGGACTGATCTATATATCGATAAGAACCCAGAACACTTTTTTCAAGTAGCTTTTCATTTACAAAGAAATGTAGGCTCTGTACACCAGTTGATACCACCATCCCGCGATAAGGAAAGAGCATCATCAACTACATTTCAAGCTTTAACTTAATTCTAGTGATATATCAAGCCTGGTGGTAAATTCCATCAAAAGTCTTAATGAATATCAAATACAGCCCGCTGCGCAGGTGTACAAGAAAACCAGTTTTAACACCTGTTTGCTGTAACTTTGGACAAACACTAACATGATCAGACCTTTTTGAACTGGCATCAGTGGAATAATGAGTAAGAAATGTCGAAATACCACATCTACTTAAATCGATTTGTAATTTTGAAACGTGCTCGATTACCTAAGTTACGTCAAAGAAAGATGAATGAAAACATATCTAACATATAACGCAAACAAATAGCTAAAAGGGACGAGAAGCTGTGCTCCAAATGCTGGGATATTTGCTTCCAGAGTGTGACTCACCGGCCTGGGGCTCATAGTCGGTCGAACGTGAGGAGGGTTCCGTTGTAGCGACACGCTTCGGGGAATTGTCCCCAACCCACTGCTTTAGCTCTCGACTCACTGACAGTCTGCTAACATACTGTCGGGATAGCAAACAGATAGCTGATCTCTGACGCATGCACACACAAATAACGTGCTTCTCTCTCGCATACAGGCACACGCGCGTGATATCGAAGACACGCACATACGCACGCGACACTCTTCCTCTTCGCATCCACGGATCCCTCTAGCACCTTTTCACCCCGATGACAGCGGTTATCTTCTATCTCTCTGTCCCTTCAGGCAAACTCAGTTACGTTTAACACAGAAACACGAGCTCGGGGTTACCTAAGCTTTCAGGACGTTTTTTTTTTTTTTTTATCGTGCCTTACCTGAAAAGGATAGCCACTTTTATCTACGTACAGGTATGGATTGGGCAGTGTGTTGCACTCTACACTTTCACAGCGCATTCTCTACCGGGAGAACTCCGTTTGGCCAGCACGCTCCAGTGAGCGAGCCACTTTTGCACGAGAACAATAGGGGTCACGCTTTTCCGCTCGGTCCTTCATCCACTGTGGTTTCTCGAGTATCACTCGGTGTACGCCTGCTCTGTCACTGAGGTGAGGCTTAAAACTAGTTTTAAGTCTACTTAGGTCTCAAATCCCTTACCTTAAACTAGGTCTTAAATCTCTAAGTCTGTGGTACTCTCTGTGAGAAGAAGTAAATGCTTAAGGAAAGACACGAGTCCTCAGGGACCCATAATGGAGCTGTAATCACCAAGCTAAGAAATAATCAAGCATACACACACAGACGCACGCACATGAGTTCATTCAATATCAACCCACTCAGTGTCAGCATATCATTTCCACGGTCTCCTCTACTGAACCCGACCCCAAAACCTGTCACTGAAGTATCCAAGTCTGCTAGTCAGGGGTGTGGACCACTCGAGGAGTGTGTTGTCCTCGCTTGGCCCCTGCACACAGACCTCCGTGTGTGTGTGTGTGAGGGGGGGCAGCTGATGGTTGTAAGTGTGTGTGCACACTAGGTTCATGATGGCTGGCTGGCTGTAGCTCTCAGGGTCTCTTCCCCTCTGGATCACATTTCTGTTCATCAATAAAACACAGTAGAGCTCAGCTTTCCAGCTCCATTTACACAGACACACAGATGTATGTGTATATAGACACACACACACACACACACACACACACACACACACCTTTAAACTGGGGGGTCCCTTCACAGAACTGAAGTATCCATGAACACTTAAGTCACACACACAAAGCAAAACACTTTCCATTACAAGCACCACCTTGGTGAAACTCTCACCAAACTTTCTGAAAAGTTTTCAGTCAGCTATTAAATGTTTCACAACTCCCCGCACCCACATTTTAAAGAAGTTATGTATGAGATTTTTATTTTTAAACCTAAAAGTGATCCCAGACAGTCGACCATAAAATGAGAACATTTAACAAGTCATTAACTGACACATGAAGGTTTATTGCATTTGGAAAAAATATCCACCACTGTTCTCATGTGTGTTACTAACAGCAACAGGATATTCCAGTAGCAAAAGTTCCGTGCATGTTACACAGCTCCTTTATGACTTACTCGTTAAAATACAGTAATAAAGTAACACAATCATCCAAAATATTTTACAAAATGCACGTTCACACCCACCAACCCCTACTTTGACCCCACCAAGAAAAGCTGCAAAATGCTCAACACAGTGACTCAAGTTTATTTTACAGTATTCAAACATTTTGATCAACTCTGTGTGACTGTAACAGGGTCAAGGATACAGAGAAAGTGGAATATCAGTCCAAAGATTTACTAAGGGGAGAGGAGGGACAAAAACCCACAAACAACCACCACCACCACCACGTATGTCTGGCTGCTGCCAAGTCATGTAAAACCCAAGGCAAGTTCTAATGAAATGTCCATGGGAGGTTCCTTCAATAACTAGTGAAACACAGAGGATGAGCTCCTTTAAGTCTCATCAATAAAAACCTACAAGTGCCCTCGTTTACAACAACCATCCTCTGCATGTGGGTTTGTGGGCGTTTGTTGTGTGAGAGTAAGAGACTACAGCAAGGGACGTATTGGTTTATAAACCAGGTTTCTGCCTCAAATATTGGACTAGTTTTGCACGTGTGTGTGCGTGTGTGTGTGTGTGTGTGTTATTGCGAGGGTAGGGGGATGCCACGGGGGTCCGTAACCTGCCCGTCCTGCAGGTTCTTGACGAGCTGAGCTAACCAGCGCTTGGTGGTGGTGTCGTCCTTCAGCACCTGGGCAAAGGTTGTGTCCTTCAGCTGGTCGGGCAGACACTGACGCAGCGCTTCTCTTGCTCTGCAAGACGGCGAGAGAAGGCAGAGAGAACGAGAGAAAGAATGAGAGAGCGAGACAACAGAGGGAGAGCGAGAGACAGGCGGAGGGAGCAAGAGCAAGACATGCAAAAGAATTTAACCTGTGCAAACATCTCTTGCCCGAATGAACTTCGCTGCTAATATCTCATTGCGGTTTATGCAAAACAGCCCCACCACTCAAGCAACTTCTCTTTTCCCATTATATATTATTTACATAATATACCACGTGGACGTGTGCACGTGTGTTGATTCGTTTAAAATCCACAGCAGTCAATAAGCTCTAAATTATAATATCCTGGGTGTGTCCAACCTACCCAACAGCTCATCATTATAAATGATATGCCTAGGAACAATAGGGCAGTTTTGCTAGGTGTCAGGTACCTGGAATTGTCCGAGAGGCGCAAGTAACAGCGTACTACATGTTTCAAAAGCCGTGCCGAGGGCTCTTTGGACAGCTGTAGCACCATCTTCCCCTGCAACAGCCAGCCAATCAGAACATAGTTACTGACCGCACAGTCCAATCACCATCATCAAGGCAAAAAAAAAAATCATCAAATAAAAATGAAGAATATTGACAATGTTTGTTGTTGTAATAAAGTACAGAGGAGGACATTAGCACAGCCAGACATCATGCCAACTACACTCCTTTCCTCCTTGTTAGCTTAGCCACGTTAGCGTTCACGGCCAAACTGAGCCTGTTTGGAGTTGAGCGGTGCTGCGGTTTGCCCTCACCAGGATCATGGCCACATGGGAAAAGCGTTCGTAGGTCTGGCAGATGTAGGCCAGGCCCGTGTCGTCCAGCAGGATCTTCTGCAGGATAAACGTCGCAACCTGCAGCACAGAACAAGCAGCAAGAGGACAAGGGCTTTGATTTTCCCCTCAAGATGCGTTTGCTCTATAGGAGCCTTTTTATGAAACAATGCATTGTGTGAGTATGTGACTGGGGCGAGAGTATGGGATGTGAAAGTATGCATACGGGCCCGTACCGTCTTGGACAGCTCACTGCCCGACTCCATGATGCGCAGGCATAACGGAATGATCTCTGTCGTCAGCAGAAAATTGATCACTTCCTGCTCATCTGTCTTCACCAATGCTCCTACACACAGAAAAAAACCCCACACACTTATCTTTTATTCCTTACCTATTCTTGTTTTACCTACTTACAAATTTACATGGTCTCTTTATCCTCGTGTAGATTTCTCAGAATAACTAAAACTTCTGACTTGAGCTTAAAACAACAAAACAGCTTTAGAGCAGAGCCATTCAGTGTTTAAGTACATTATCAGTACTGCAATTAAGCAGCCTGCAGTGACATCTCACGAGTTCAAACTGTATGTAACTGAAGGGATGTTGCATTGAGGTACATACCAATGACTCCAAGGCTGGTGAGGCGAAGATATTCGAATGGTCTCGTTTTACTGACTGTATGAAGAAATGGGTACAGGAACAGGGGGATGTGTGCAGCCAGGAAAGCTGAACTGGAGGAGAGAGAGACACACACACACACACACAGTGCAAGCATGTGCACATGCACACACACAAAAATGTACTGCTGTTAAAGGCCTTGCAATGCCAACTCTTCAGGAAACATTAGATCAAAATGTGAATCACCGTATTAATGCATGTCACTAGATAGGTGTGTTGGATTGGAGAGCATAGAACATGCTAGTCATAGTTACGGTACATATATGGGTATGGGTGCGAGTGTGTGTGTGTGTGTTAGCTGTAGCCATCCTAAGCGCACATTGTGTGTGTGAAGAATTTACCGTGTCTCTACGTGTGAAGCCACACACTGCAGAAGTGCTAAAGCGTTACACACACGGTTGGACTGGTGTGCTGTCAGCGTGGGCGGGTTAATGGATGGGTAGATGTTCACTATTTCCTATTTTTAAAATGACAGAAATTAATGAATTATGAAACATTCATAACACTATTAAAATCCTTAGTAATTATATAGCACAATATTGTCAAACACACAATGCAAGGTTTTGCTCTATTAAGACAATTCACACAAAACAAGGAGTTTATGAGGATGAGCGGAATTGTTATGCGCTCTTCTCTCAGATCACTTTATTTATATGGTTTATACCTGAAGGAGCGCGGCTATAGTACCACACGAGTGCCAGAGCATCGGGGCCAAGTCGGTTACCGACTCTCGCTTCTTGCTGAGCTCGAGCAACGCATTTTCTCGCGTCTCAGGACTCGAGAGCTCGTTGATCCACTGATAGATCTTCTCCCGGTCCACCTGCGCCAGCGCCGTAGTTACGGCCTGGACGAAAGATACCTGAAAGTTAGTTACTTACCCCAAAATAAACGTAGCGAACAGTAGACAAAATAAACAACCTGTTTTAAGATGTAAATAGCGTACAACTGTTTATTGAAACATAAAGTAACGTAAGCCACAAGGAGCCCTCAAAGGTCGCCTGAGATGAATGTGATCCCACAACATTGGTGACTCCAGTCCTGCCAAAAACTCCGACACTTCGCTTAACGACAAATTACAACAATCCAAGTATTTAGCTAGCGAACTAGCGACCATGCGAACGTTGTTTATTATCTATGAAAATGTTTCTTAACACACAAGTACAAAGTCTATGTGCTAGCCACGGTTGGTGTACTGTAAGTAGTTAGCCGATTACCTAAATAGCTAGTATAGCTAAGATATGTAGCTACGTTTTATCCTTCATACTGTTGTGATGAACGATACCCATATCTAGCTATCTAGCCAAATTTAACTTTAGCTAACGGGGCTAACAACCAGCTTTCGTTAACTAACCGCTCGTTGTATGACAAACTCGTTTATTACTTCACTAGGTAGCAAGCCAAATTTTCTATTCCATCAAAATATTCTGCTAGCTGTCTAGCCTTGAAATATTATCCTATTTGCAAACTAGCTTGCAGCATAGCCTAGCTAAGCATATTAGCTAGGTGCCACACACGGCTGATACATGCAGTTAACTCGTTAGCTAGATAACTTAGCTAGCTAACGCTAACTGGCTAAAGTTAGACACAGAAGGCCTATAACATAAAGTTTGTGAAAATACGGTTAAAAATGCTCACCGCTCCTGTAGCTAGCATCCTCTGAAGCGTCTGACTGTGATCTCCCAGGAGCTATCGAGTACCTGTTTCGGTCTAGCACCAAAATTTACTAAGTTTACATGAGAAATGCTCTGTTGTGAAAACTGAGGAGTTCCGTGGAGCGCCAGAGCCGTGACCTTTGAACTCACGAAGCGTCATAGGCGACTACGACTGTTTCTATATTCAGTTGTTTCTTCATCGTCGCTCCAGTAGGTGGCAGTAGCAAAAGAGAAGCGCTCGTTTAAATTGTATTTCACTGTATTTAAAGCAAGTTAGCAGCAGTTACATTACTGCTGTTTTGACTCTCACCCGCAGTCTCCCCCTCTACACCCGTTTATTCTGAATAAAAAACAAACTATACAAAAGAGAGAGAAGCCCATTTTACAGCGCGACGGGATTTCATGTTAACGAAAGTTATTTTGAACATAGCGCGAAAAAGCGCATAAAATACACTTTTGGGTTCGCACGCGGCAAACCAGCAGTTTCTACCCAGAAACAGTACGAAACATTCTTAGTATAGCATGCAAACTGGATGCATAAGCACAACATAAAATAGTTATCTTATATTTTTACTCAGCAGTATTAATAAAGACCTCTAGAAACGTCTAGATTAGAGAGACTTTTTTCTTGATGTATTAAACCTAACGGGGAAAAGTTACAGTGGTTAACACAGTACCTACACTTATGGTAAATTGTACTGAAGTGTATTTTATAATGCACCCCATTAATGAGCAGCCAGTTAGAGCTGGCTACACAAGAAAATGACCTAAATGTATGCAGAGTTAACTGAATAGACGTAAGTGAACCAAATGGTCATTGCAATTATTTTGCCAAATTACAGTAATATAAAACGCAAAATTATTCAGTCTCATCTCACTGTGAATACATCACACCTTCTACTAACATTTAACCCCCTATTTGGTGCAGTATAAACCTCTCGTTCTAGTTCACCATGGATAATCCTACTTCTCTCCCTGAAACGTTTGAGCCTCTCCAAAAACCCAGATCGAAAGTTCGACCCCTGTGTCGAATCACTTATTAACCATGACGTCGCAGACCTGTTTACTCTTGGGACGTGATGTAACTCTGGGGAGGGGGGTGATTAAATGGTCATTCATTAAGCGGCTTTTTCAGCGTTATTTATAGCTTGCAGCGTTTGCAGCCGATCCAACCATTCTGTCACACAGACAGAGAGAGAGAGAGACATGATCTAAGGGGTTACAGTAGATCAGGTAAAGTGGGGGTGGTGGTCTCTAATCACCTGGTAACATACTGTGTGGAGGAGCGTGGGATTTTCGTTTTTAAAAAGGAAAATGTTCAAACAAGACAATCCAGTTAATGAATCATCACAACTGTCCAACATTGCTTTGATGTAAATAAATTAAAGTGCGATGTCTAAATAATTACTGGTTTTATTTGTAATTAATAGTCAATACTACTACATAAGCTTAGCTGACAATATCTGGTCAGTTATACGCACGACTATTCATAGGACTTTAAAGTTATCATGTAATATCTCTGTTTTTGAAGAAGGAGAAAGCAGTATAGACAACTCTGTGATTATGAGTGTGTGTGAGTAAATGTGACAAACTGGAGTGTGTTATTTGAAGAGTCGGGTGAACCATTGGCTACCGACCCAGATAGGGCCCGGCAGTGCGGGTTAATGATTGGAGACGAACGCTGACCCAGGGCTCAAGGGAAGAGGGACCCTACGAAGCTGCGTGTGTGAGCTTCAGTCCGTGTGTGTGATCAAGTGTGTGATCTCTCGCAGCCATGGCTAAGCTTGTCGAGTGTGTGCCCAACTTCTCCGAGGGACGAAACAAAGAGGTAAAAAAAAAGAGAAAGAAAACGAAGAATCGAAACTGAAAGGTTTCAAAATATGAAAATACGAACTGTCAGTTGTTGGCGGACTGACGTCAGTCTGTTGTTGGATGCTGTGGATATTGTATCACATGCATATTAGAAGTGAAAATGTAATTGTATAGTTTGTATATTCTGTTTTATGAAGAAGTATTCAGTAGTTGCATTATTATTACTAAGATACTGAGGTAGCAAAGGTAGCAAAACTGAGAGGTAGCACTCTCAGTTTTGGCTTTCTTTTCCTTTTTACTTTTTTTTTCTTTTTTTGAACGATGGATTTGCAGGATTGCAGGCTGACTCTTGTTGACCCGTGTGTTGGTTTTCATAAATGGAGATGAGAGAATCAAACGGTGTATATATTACAGAGAGGAAAATAATTTTTTAGCTTCAATATTGACATATCCCCTGTCAGGACTGTTGTAATGGGAAGCAGAACTTTAGCCATTTAGATGTCAGTTACACTCATACACTCACATGCACAAGCCTTAAAATCCTGCCCTGGCAACTCAGAAGGTCCAGGCTGGAGTTTCTAACCAAGAGTCTTGGACTCTTGTTTGCTCCTCTACAGGTGATCGATGCTATTGCCAATGCCATCTCCTCCACAGACGGCTGCACCCTGCTGGATGTGGATCCCGGGGCCTCCACCAACAGGACGGTGTACACCTTCGTGGGGCCCCCACAGGCCGTGGTGGAGGGGGCCTTGAGCGCCGCCCGCACCGCCTTCGCCATCATCGACATGGTTAAGCACACGGGTGTGTAACATAGAGAACACGATGGCACGCTTCACCCGACTGGCAGTTCAATCCCTGATGATGTCACACCTGTGGTTGGGAGCCTGAGAGAGCAACACATTCTTCCCTTTCAGGGATGGGTGACATGCTCTCTCTCCTTCATCAGTTACAGTGACACTGGCCAATCACGTGTGTCTAAGAGCTTGTGTGGCAGGAGGGGGCGGGTAGTGCTATCCTCCGAGTGTCTACTAATTGGCTGCATATCTCACTAAGGAAACGTGGTAGCCCTCACCTGCCTGCTGTCATGTGATAGGGACAAGCAGTTCCTGAAAGGTGGGAATTGGCCCTAACAAAATTAGAAAATATAGCAGGCTGTTTATCTGGTTTATCAACTGGATAAAACAGATTGCTATTATTATATGTTATTTGAAGTCAAGGAAAAATGGCCAAAAATGACCCAAAGCAGGTGGTACAACGTTGTGTTAGGATATATGTGATTAGACAAGAAGTGGCTGAACCAGCCCCTGTCTGTCTGTCTGCCTGTCTGTCTGCCTGCCTGTCTGTCTGTCTGTCTGTCTGTCTGTTGCCGTCGACGCAGGTGAGCACCCGCGCATGGGAGCCATGGACGTGTGCCCCTTCATCCCCGTGAGGAACACCACCATGGACGACTGCGTGGCGTGTGCCAACGAGTTCGGCCGTAGGCTGGCAGACATGCTGCAGGTGCCAGGTAAGATCCCTCACCCCGCCCCACACCTTGCCCACCTGCAGGGGGTGCCCATCCGAAGGAGAGAGAGAGAGAGAGAGAAACAGTACTCAATGTCGCTCTCTCACTCTCATTCTCTCTGTTTGCTTCTCTCTCTTTCACTCTATCTACACCTCTCTCATTTTTCTGTATGTCATTCTCTCACTCTCTCTGTCTGTTGCTATGTATGTCTCACTCTCTCTTTCTGTCTGTCCTTATCACCCATGTCACCATTGGAAGTTAATCATCGCCTATGTCCCTGTCTGTCTCTTTCTCTCTGTCCTCATCACATATGTCTGTCTTTGTCTCTTTCTGTCTGCCTCTGTGTCTCTCCCAGTGTATCTGTATGGAGAGGCAGCACGAAGTGAGAGCAGGCGATCTCTGCCCTCTGTGCGTGCAGGAGAGTATGAAGCTCTACCAGAGAAGGTGATGCCTGATAATGTGGTAGCATTACGGCTGACTATCACCTAAATGCAAAAGCACATACTACACAAGAACATCCGACACAACCGAATACCAAGTTATAAATAATACAGCATAAAAAAAAAAAAAACATTGTGTTTGTCCGTAATGGGTGTGTCCCTTCCCCCTGGCCCCTCCCCCCAAAAGTTGAGGAAAAGCGAGTGGGCCCCCGACTACGGTCCTGCCACCTTTGTGTCATCATGGGGCGCCACGGTAACAGGGGCGCGGAAGTTCCTCATCGCCTACAATGTGAACCTGCTGAGCACCAAAGAGCAGGCGCACCGTGTGGCTCTGGATATACGTGAGCAAGGCAGAGGGCAGAACCAGGTACGGGATACAGGACACACCCTCACTCCACCGCTGGTGGCCGGGTCTGAACTTGAGAGCTAATCTGAGAAGTCCCACTTCTTTAGTATCTTTCTGTTCTTGTTTTCCAGACACTTTTAAAGGCTTTAGTTTGCTTTTTGATTTCTGGTTGGTCCCAGGATGGTCACATTGTGAAGTTCATTCTCATAGTCAGTTGTTGTGTGGGTGAAGTCCTCTGTTTGTGCTCTGTTAGCCAGGACTTCTTAAAAAGGTCCAGGGAATGGGTTGGTACCTTGAGGAGAGCAACCTTGCACAGGTCTCCACCAACATCCTGGACTTCGAGGTGACGCCTCTCCACACCGTCTATGAGGAGGTCTGCCGGGATGCTAGGGTGAGTCCCATATCCGGCACTTTACACACTCATGCACACACACATGAATGCACGCACACACACACACATGCACACACACGCGCAAACACGTGTGTACACACACACATGCGCATACACCCATGCATGCACACACACATATGCATGCACATGCATGAACACCCATGCGCACGTACACACGCATGCACGCACACACACACACCTGCATACACACTCATGCATGCACATGCACACACATGCATTCAGATCTTTTGAGTGCAGTTATTTTTGAATAAACAAGACACAAATCCACTGTTCAAATTAGAATACACATTTCCAAGTGTAAATCAGGCTCGGATTTGTTACTTCTACAGTATGAATTGAATTCACATTTACTACATATCGAGTATGAACTGGATTCACGAATCCTAACCTGGTTTCTTGTGTGAACAGAAACTGAACCTGCCTGTGGTGGGCTCCCAGATTGTGGGTTTGATCCCATTAAAGGCAGTACTGGACTGTGCTGACTATTATATCCAGGAAGAGAAACTTTTCATTATTGAGGAGGAGCATAAAGTGCGGCTGGTGAGTGGTGCGAATCAGAAATTCAAAACATAGCTCCACTCTACCCACAATCCTCTTTTAACTGTGCATTGACCACATTAACCTCATGAACTGCTGTAGCTGATAACATGAACCATGCTGAGTATCACTTCTTATCTTTCATTCACCGATAGAATCTGAGTGTTTTAGATGAAGTGTCTGAAGAGTTCTTCCTTAAATTTGCTTGTGTTTGCTCAGGTCATTAGCAAGCTGGGTTTGGACTCACTAGGGCCATTTGTTCCTAAAGAGAGGATCATAGAGTGAGTGTATATTCAACAAGTATCACCTATCATTTACCATATGAACAGAAAGTTCAATTGGATAAGACATCTTGTCATATGCAAAGATAGCTTTTCAGAGTTTTCTTTTTCAGGAGTTGGAGCTCTTGTGCTGTGTTAACTACTGTATGAAACCTCATTAAAGATCAACCATGTCATCGTTATTCATTGCTAAGCGACTCAGGTGAAATGTGACTGTCCGGTGCTGTTCGCAGGTACATGGTGGAGGCCAATCAGGACGAGGGGCGGCTGGTGTCTCTCCCTCTGCAACAGTTTGTCCACAGTGTCGGGGCCAGGACTGCGGCCCCTGGAGGAGGGTCAGTTTCTGCTGCAATTGCTGCCATGGTAATGAGACCTAAAATTAATATACAGATTTGTATACACAATTAATATGCATTTTTTTTGTGTTTTATTGATTCATTCTCTCTCTCTCTCTCTCTCTCTCTCTCTCTCTCTGTCTCTCTCTCTCTCTCTCTCTCTCTCTCTCTCTCTCTATAAAAAAAAATATCATTATCCACATCAAAAT